>VWPW01015197.1:94001-264171 GCA_013389825.1 Crypturellus undulatus
CGCGTCACTTCCAGCGGCCGCCGGGGCCGCGAGCGGAGCGAGGCCGCGAGCGAGCGCGTCAAGGAGCGACTGGAGCCGCGGCGGAGGTGGCGCCGCCGCCGCCCCTGCCCCTGCCGGGGGAGGCCGCCCGGGAGCGGCCATCTTGAGTGCGGGTAAGCGCCTTCCGCCGCCATCTTGGCCCTGGGGAGGCGGCGCGGCCGCCATGTTGAGTGTGGGCAGCGCTTACCGCGGCGGGCGGGAGAGGGCAGACCCGCTCTCTGGGGAGGTTAATTAAATTAAATTAAATTAAATTAAATTAAATTAAATTAATCAGACTGCGTGTCGCAGTTCCGTCTTGTACGCTTCTGTATGAGCATGAGGTAAACTTCCAAGCGTGAGCGTTTGCACATCACTTAATGCGAGTGGATTACCTGGGACCTGCCTGTGTGAAGCTGAGGGGAAAAATATATGTATAAGTCACTATTTTTTTTCTTACGCCTGTTTGCATTGTGTTGGTAGGTATTGCCGCAGTTCCAAGCGCGTTAGGTATTGAAAAGCACATAGCATGGCTTTACATAAAAGTGTGAAGGTGGCCACGCGCCCTTTGTGGTGAATGCACATCAGTTAAAATGTGCTAGCCGCTGTGCAAATTATATTAATGAAACAGTAATGAAAGTGAAATATCGAAGCTTTGCGCCTACAGAGATGGGGCAAATATTTAAACACACAGTAGATCTTCTGCGGAAGACTTGGAAGAGAGTTGCGTGTACGCATTTTTATTCCACATGTGAAACTTTAGATGGGTTTGGGGGATAAAAATGCAGTAGTTATTCTGCTTTTTAATAAATAAGCCAAGTCTCTTACAAGGCCGTGGAAATTATAATTGTAGCCCAATGTTTCAGTTACGTTAGGGATGCCATTCCCGTAGCTGAGGGTAATCCCAGGTGAGCGCTAACGAGGCTGAGGGACCGTGTGTTCTGCTGCCTGGGGGCTGTTTCCTATGTTCAGCATAATGTCCGAAACTCATCATAAAACTTGCACGGAGCCGCCAGGACAGCAGGAAGCAGTGGGGAAGCAGGTAGCTAATGGTCATTAGCCATAAGGGTTAAGCACACTTACAACAGCGTTGTTAAAAATAGAATTAGAGGGGCTGCTTCAACAGATGTATCTCTTTTTACAACCGATGCATGAATTGTTCTGTGAATGATGTGATTGAGTGTACGGAATATACATGCTGCCACCTGCACAGCTCGGGCAGTCGTGTGAACTGCAATGCCCCACAGCAAATTTGTTGTGATTTGAGGAGGCAAGGCATGTCCTAAGTACAAAGAAAGGCAAAAAAGATAAAAAAAATATAAAAAATAAAAATCTCTCCAAATGGTCTCTGCAAATCTGACCAAAGGGAAATGCCCTTCCCTTCGCTTCCCTTCCTGGGAACGTGCGGAACCAGCAGGTTTATTCAGCATGTGGTCATGAGTCTGTAAAATTCATGCAACTTGAATGCCAGTTTGGCTAAGAAGTGCATGTTCCGCCCAAAAAATGAAGTGATCTTCACTCTTTCAAGCAATGTAAGTGACAAGATATGTGAGATTTCTTTTTTAATCCTTCCTGTGTAAGCCTTGCTAATTGAAAGTGATTGCGTCTGCTTAATAAGACAGAATGATTCTTTATAATAGAATTAACCATATTAAGTATTTGTTCCGTGAAACAGAACAGCCCTGTTCTCAAGGAGCTGCTTCCAACACCTGAAGGATTCCTTTTCAGAATGACATGAATTCTGAACATGGTTATCTGAAGACTTCTAGAGTGCTATTCTGTAAATCTTCAAACAAATGTACTTTAATAGCTTTTTTTTTTTAAAGTACTTTCAAGCAATTTACTTTCTTACAGAGCAGCAGGGTGAAGAAATGGTGCAATCTTAAGATATTCATGTCAGTGTAAACTCCTGTCTATATAGGCAGTAGAGGTTTTAAGTCGTTTGGGACTGATAAATGGTAGATTCAGAGCTGACCTGAGTTAGCTGCAGCCCAGCAGCTTTATCAGTCACCAGCGCAAAATCTGAGCCTGTCGGGAGAGGGCGCAGCCTTCCTAGAAGTCCCAAAATTGAAGGTTTTTATTTATTTATTTTTTTTTTTAAACAAAGGTATCTTGGTGTCTCAGGGTGATTTAGAAAGTCTCCGTCCCCAAATCCGTACAGTCTAGTGGTTCATAGACTCCTGGTTTGGGGACTGAGGATGGCAGGGAGTGGTTCTTACCATCTACATCCATGTCTTTCATAAAATTCAACCATTTATAATTCTCCAGAAAATTAAATGCTTACCAGAAAATGATTCCTATAAGTAAAAATAAATTTTTCTATAAATAAAAAAAAAAAATCAAGCTTTTCCTGGCTTCGCTGCCCAGTGTGTGGTGAAGAAGCGTGTTGTAGTTAGAGGCTAGATAAATGTTTAAACTTAAGGCAATTTACTTCCTTCTCTGCTGAGTCTGGCAACACTGTTGATCAGAAATTGGGTATTCGCTTTCCTGAAAAATTGTAATGCTTGGTTGGTGGTGGATTTTTGCTTTTGGAGTTGATTTGGCTGCTTGAAGGTCTGAAATAATCCACTGAATGGATTTAAAACATTCTTTGAACCTGCCAGATCATTTCATTTCACTAATGCCAAGGCCCCTCGTTTGTGCTATTGTCAATAATATGATCTAGTTTAAACTTTATGTAGAAACCAAAAAGCAAACTGAAACAGGAAGTCAAGCCAACATATTTTATCTAGACAGAATGTTTTGACTTTTTCGCCTCCTAAAATGAAATTGAATTTACATTGTTATGAATTCTATGATTTTTTTTTTTAAGTCGGTAAAGCTGCATTTATCTTGGGCCATTATGGCTGAAATGGCCCCTACTACAGCATTATCTAGCAGAAAGTGTGTGACCGAGTTCACTAATCAGCAATTGTCTTTGAGTTTATAAGGTGAGTATTGTCAAAGCTGGCAGAATAAATCCTGCGTACTTTCTTCTGACTTCTCAACAGGCAACAACAACTTCTCCTGAGCATTTCCAGCACTCGCATCCTCTGTGTTGCTGCTGCTCTCCATTCATACTGACCTCTGGGCATGCGGAATGACCAAGCACTTGTTCCTCTTGTTTTGAGGAGCCCACAAAAATGCCTCGACTTTTCCCAGCCCTTCAAGGAAGGCCCTGTCTCCATCGGTTTCTGTTGCAAGGGCATCAAATGCTTCATCTGCAACACGCAAAACCGCTGTTTGGGCTGCATTTTTTTTTTACTGTTTATACAAATCTTCTTAGTTATCTTTACAAGAGTCATGGATATGAAAGCGAGAAGAATAACTGCATCAACGGGCCCATCTCGTGGGACTGAGAAGAATCCCAAAATAGTGCTTAAACAGTTCTGGATGTGTTAGCTGCAGAGAACCTCATTTAGTTACACAAACAGAGATGCTCTGCAGCTATTTTAGGTGGGTCCCAGAAACCTGCTGCATCCCAAAGACCCTCAGGTTGGTTGTTCAGGCTTGTTTGTGCGAGGATAGGGTTGCTGGAAGGGAAAACTGTGTTTGTTTGTTTGTTTTGCCTCATGAGAAGCTCCTTTCTGAGTTATAACTAGGTTATAACTGGGTTATTGCTATAGAATGGATTAACAAGCTCATGAAGGCCAAAACAATCCCATTTTTCTGTGGTTTTACCCCGTATCCTCAAAGTGGCTCGTGAGCAATCAGGGACGCTGGTGTGAGGGAGAAGCAGCAAAGTCTAGCACAAATACATGCTGAAAACTGTGGCTTCAGCTCTAATTTAATGATGTTACTCAGCCCAGCTGAGAGGGAAAAGAGCTGACAAATGTAGCAGCCCACGAAGCTATGACCACTTTATTGAGAAATGGGTATCCGGATTGATGTATTGGCAACACTCACCGAATTCCCTCGGGTCTGACAACACTTCCTTCTCGCAAAACCTCGTCCTCGAGGAGAACCTCCGCTGTCAGCAGGAAAGCAAGAAGATTTCTGGCTCTCCCCATGGCAGAGCAAGGCTCACCAGTGTCACTGTCTTTTTTTCCTTCAATAAAACTCTAAATGCAGAAAGCCAATAAGGAAATAATTCAAAATTACTCCTTTCAAGACACTCCCTGGCCTTTAAGAGGCCCGGCTTGTGAGTTTGGTACATTTAAGATGAAAAGTGCTAAGGTGTTTGAAGATCATTGTTCCATTTTAATGTTACAGTTCCTAATTCATTCATTTCCATAGCCGTCCTCCTTATGCTTCTCCTCTGAATCAGGTGCAAGCAGAAAACTCAGAGGTACAAAGTACTAGTGCTGTATGTGTGATGAGTACTGGTATTGCATGCTCATACTGAGCTGCTTGGGGTGATAAAACACATGCCCCTAATCTCTATTAATATCTATTTTAAGACCTTTTCGCGTCTTAAGACAGTTGATCTTGCTTTGGAGGCGTAGCAACGTTTTTATTTGCCTTTGCAGTTGCTTTTCTTTGTGCATATATGAATGTTCTTACACTTAATAAGCCCTGCAATATTGAGGAACTGCAATAAGGACTTTTCATATCCGCGTGTCAAGATGGTCAGGGAAATTCAGATGCCTCCCAAAACTGCCCAGACGAGCTGCTCAGCATGACACAAGCCTGAATGCAGGCAGGAAGATCTTGGCTGAAAATCTGCCTGCAATTATTTTGGGTAATGTGGCTGGAAGCTGAAGCTATGTGCACAGTGAGATGGGCAGAAACAATGTTATGGGGAAGCCCCAAATAACTAATAGTGAGATATTTATTAAGTTTTCAACAATATCCAATACTGCCGTCATCAGGCACTTATTTTTCTGAGCAGATAATAAACAGGGATAATCATATTGATGATGATGATGCAACTGCTTTGGACAGGTTTTCCTAGTGAACCAACATGATGACTAACAGTGATGCATATGAATTACGAAAATAAATTGAGAATATTTTAATAAGAAGATCATGCCCTTTTCTCACTAAATAGCAAAATGTCCATTGCAAGTGGAAGTGGGATTTAGTTTCAGATTTTAAAGTATGAATGGCTGCAGATTTTCTGAATTAATGTAAACTCCCGTGCCAAAATGCAACTGCTGTGCAGAGAGAGTAGGTCTCTTCGCAGATATTGGTCAAGATCCCGGCTTTGCTGCCTGCCTCAGCACGGGTAAAAGTGCCCAGCAGAGGAACAGCAGGACGAGAGATCAACAGATCAAATCTAAAGTACAAAACCCAGCTCCAAACAGCATCATGACCCGTCTCCTCAATGGAAGCAGATTGTCCAGAGTTTCAAATGAGTAACTTTGTCTTCATTTTCCTGCGCTTACGGAACAGGCAGGCAATTTGCTCTCTGCCCAGGCAGAAGCACTTTGGTGCATTTAAATGAACAACTGATTGCTGGTTGCAATCCGTTTGCGTGCAAATGGCACCGGTCCAATTGCCCTGTTGTGGAATGTTACATGAGCGGAGCAGATGTAATTATATCCGCTTTTGGCTGCAATCCATATTTTGGCCATATTTATCCATATTTTGCTGCGCAGGGTCCTGTTGTCCCCTTTGGCAGGAAATCCCCTGGGCAGAGAACATTTCCTCAGTAACTCATTGCTTTGGCCCTGTTCAGTTCCCAGCAAATTCTCTCTGCAGAGCCGCGGGCCACAACCCTCCCGGGGCTGCAGCCACCACCCAGTCGAATGTGCTTAGGAGACGTTGCAGCTCACGAGACAGTTCACACTCCTCCGAGCAGCACTAATTCCTCATGCAAAATTCCTTGGCCTGGATTTTCCGAGGAGTGCGGGCTTGCTCCCGGGAATGCCGTCGTATGGGAGGGAATTTCTGCAGTTTTTCTTCCCATACTGCTAGTGGTGAAGCTCAATTTCTCCCCGTTTTCCTTTTGCAGGTTCACTTTGGGGATGAGCAAAGCGTAAACCCAGGCTGCTGGGCTGGCTGCTGCAAACTGACCCGTCCTTCTTCCCTACTTTGTGGCTGCAGAAAGTCTCTTTTAGTCTTTTTTTTTCTATACGAATGTGTTCATCTGCAGCACGACTGCAGCTTACACTAAGATTTTTCCTCTCTGCGGTTCCAATGATCAAGAAATGCTGAAATTACCCTACAGGCTGAGCCTTGCGCTGTTACTTACACCTCTCTGCTTCTGCCTATTTATATGCTGTTCGTAGCTAGGCCACTTCTCTGGAGAGCGCCTCTTTCTCGCTCTGGGTTGCAGACAGAGCTACAACTTTGTGCTACCCAAAAATAAAGAAATAAATGAAGACAGGGCCTGCCAGCCCTCGGCGAGTGGCACAAAGAGGCCTTGTGCGCCCGGCTTTGCCTTGGGGCCCTTTCGCCTGAGTCAGATACGGCTTTGTGCAAGGTGCTGTAATTCAGTTTGCGAGCGGATCAGATAACTTTCTTCCCCCTTCACAATTACTACCTTTTTATTGCCGTGTTTGTCACCGTGCTGGTGGCACTGCGCAGCTACAAGCATCCCCCAGGGCCCCGAGTGCCTGTGGTAGGTTTTTCTTTCCCATTTGCCTGCAAGGAGCCGTCGCAGCATTATAAGCTGATCTGTAGAGTTTCCCCAGGCTTCCTCACGAGCAAGAAGCGTCATTTTTGCAGCAGAGGCTGCGCTGTGACATCCCGAGCCCCTTCTGCCACGAGGCAGGTGGGCTCAGCAGGACCCAGCCCCACGGTGGGCACTAGGAATGGCCCTGAAGTAGTCCCAGTGCTCCCCTTAGGAGATAAAATTTGCTTAAAGAACATATAACGGTGAATGGGTGAGCGGCATGAAAAGCAAGGGAGCAGTGCTCATTTGTGGAAAACACGCAGGATTTGTGTGAATGTCTGTTTTCACACACAGTATTTGTATCTGTTTTATTGCGGTATCTGTTTTCTTGCAGTGATTCCAGCCCATGTCCAATCTGACCATCGTGCATGCCAGAAAGCAAACATTACCCCCACGTGCCCTTCGCCAGGGTGGGAAGATGCTCTTTGCATTTCTCATTGCACTCGTGTCATCTGCCTACGAAAAACACAGAATCACTTTTACCATGGAAATAGTTACCAGAAAAGAGGGGATTGATTAATTAATTAATTAATTGGCTTTATTGGCAAAATGCAGCAATGACACTGACACCTACCTAATGCAAACACACGGGTTTTGGGCTCACTAGCATTAAAAACATTTTGACTGTCACAAATAAAGCTGTGTGCATCTGCATGTGAGATTTTACACTTCTCCTGCGAAGGACAAGGAAGTGAAGGTGACGCCTGCTTTTTGGGTACCTAATACTGCTTTTCTGCATGAGTATTTTCTCTGAGGCTCAAGTGTTTTAAAACCAGGGGGCTGCTCCCTTGTAAAAGTCCTTTACAGGATATGCCAGAGCAGCCAACTGCAACTAAACCCAGAGCACTGGGCCAAGTCATTCCTCACTCTCTCCTTCGTTAATTTGTTTTATCTTTAAACTCCACCCTTGGAGCTGAACTTCTGTTGAAATAGGACCACATCTGCCCCCATCTTTGCTCACAGGAGGTTTAGGTTGATGCTCACCTCAGTGGAGATCAGTGGGTTTCCTCCTCCTTTCTGCTGGGGTGTATCAATCAATTTCATGATACAAAGAGTATAAAATAGGCACAAATTGGAAAAGATTCAGGCTCTGAATCTCTACGCTCTGAAGGCCTCGCTGGCCCGCGAGCAACAAATAAATAAATGAACTCTAAGCGGGGAGTTTGTATCTGATTTTTGCTGGTTTAACAAAACACGTGAACATATCGTAGCCCTTCCATTTCATCCCCGGATCTTTACTCAATCTTTAGTTGGACCAAGTAGATACAGAGGCTGAAGAGAGCCAGAACACATCAGGACCCCTGCATTTGGCTAAGGCTGCGTATAAAAATAATATTGTCTTAAAAATGAAAGGCCTGGGTCGTGTGTCTGCTGAGCAAGGGATTTTGTGCCTGTGTTTCCCCCTCTGCGCCAGCAGATTCGCACAGTGGAATGCATCCAGACTGAGGCTAGGCAATCAGCTGGAAGGCTGTTATCTCTGTGCCAAGCCACGGGCCTGTTCCCTTTCCATTTCCAGGAGAAACTTCCATTCCCCCCACTTTGTCGGAAGCTCCGGCGTTCCGGGAGGGTGAACGTTTTCACACACATCAGAGCGTTGCTGCTCACTGCGCCTGAGCCAAGCACATTGTCTCCGTCTCATCCCCCAGAGGCAATCGTTTAATAATTAATACCTATTATTTATACCTTTTGGTAGAGCGCTGCAAAACACCTGGCCTGACTCATGGGTTTTGTGTCTCCAGCGAGCTCGCTCCCTGGCGTTGGGCTGTTTTGGAGGGATAGAATTTAAAGCCGTGCACGAACCTGCAGACCCAGGATGGCTCGGGGCAGATTTATCTGCTGCCGTAACATCCGCAGAGATGGGACGGTGTGGGTTTGTGCACTGTGCGTTTGAAAGAGGAGTTGGCCGGGGAAGGAGGCTGAATTTGGAAGAAGTCGGTATCACGAGATCTGTTTTTCAAAGCAGCGCAGCAGCCACCGGCTCTGGTAGCTCAGGTGCTTCTTCCACATGCACGAGTGAGGGTTCAAAAGGACAGGGCTAAGAATTAGCCTGCTCGGTCTGAGCAGAATGACAAACTCGCTCTCGCAGAACACAGCTCTGCTTTATCTGCTGGTATCCGCAGGGGGAGGCAGGCAGGGTTTCCTATTGCTCCCATCTCCAGCAGCTCAGCACCCGGCTGAAAGCCACCAGTGTTTCCCCTAACCAATAATCACCTTGAACCCCGCTCCTAGGAAGCTCCGCCGTAAACAGCGTTGGTAGTTATTAAAGCTAAAGGAAGGCCGCCCGTTTACAGGGCCCTTTCCACCTCCTTTGGCTGCGCGGGCGGGCTGTGCTCCCTGCCCCTGCGTGCGTGCGCCAGGCGCTTGCGTCACTGCCGGGTGCTGCGGAGGAATGTGGTAGCGTCGCTGTCCCAAGCGCTTGGTGCGGATGGCTCTTTCTGTCGGGTGAGCGACGCCTCACACTCTGCGCTCAGCAGCGAAAGCCACTGCTGTCCCTCGCCCTCGTACGGTGGTTGTTTCCATCCCAGGCTTCAGGAAAGTCTTGCGGTTGTCTGTCTTTGGCCTATCGTGCCAGGTATTTATGTATTTATTTTGCCGCAGCTACAGGCATACACCAATGTGAAGGATCATTTAAGCCTTTGTTAGGAGGCAGGAGCCCCTAAGGTCCTCTATGGACGCTGGAGTTAGGTCCTCTGGAAGGCCATTCAGGGCCATTCAGGACCATTCAGGGCATCAAAACTGGCTCTCATAAATCATCCTGCGCAGGAGTGTCTCTCCCCTGTCTATATAGGGAACCCACGGAGACCAAGCTCAATTACCGTAGCTGGAATTAGGGGTGGGAATAGCCCACAGTTTCAGCTCACCCACAAGGAAGCTTCCCGTTTTCCCATTAAAGCAGGCGCTCAGCTGGCATAAGCAAAAAACATCAGTCCTGCTGGAAAGTGGTGTCTTCAGCAGCAATCTTTATTGCACCAAACAGCGCTTTGAAATCCTCACCCTGGGAAGCTGTTGACACATGTTGGAGTCACTTCTCCCAATAAACGCCCGTGTAATTGTGTTTGTGTGCACTAGTTACATGTTGCTGTGGAAGTTTTGGCATGCTGATACGTATCTGCACGCCAGCCACCCCAGCCAGTGGCTCCATGGCCGTATATGGGAATTCACCTGCGAAGATATCCAGGATTCCCCTTGGGATCTGTGGCGAGCGGCTCGGGAGGAGGCGAGCGGGGCTGCTGTGTGCTGGAGGCGGGTGGCAACGTGTGGCAGGGCAAAGCGCGGCCTCCCCTTCAAACCGCGCTTTGCTTGGCCCTGGCAGCCACGAGGGACGTCTCTTCCCATCAGCAAACAAGGCCATAGGAGTCACTGGCTGCAGCTCTCTTGGAGCGATGCTGTGAAACCACACGTAGGGAATCCTGCAAGCACCAGAAACCCGTTCTAGAAAGCAGAATTCCCTTTGGAAATGGAGATCCTGCTTCATGCCAACGTCTTCACAGCCCACCGCAACGCCCCTTGGGTTGGCCTTAATCTTGCAGTTCCATGGGGGAGTTAAGCAACATCCCAGCACCTTCAATTTACCAGGACTCCGGCAACCGCGACCGACTGGTTATCGTGTGGATTGATGCCGCATGCTAATATGTGCTCAGAAAAGCTTCCTGTCTGGGGTTTGGTTATTAGATTAAAAGCTCTGTGTACCTTGAATCAAATGATGATAAACATGATGAAAGAGGAGAAAAAGATAAATGATACCGAGGACGTAGTTTAGAGTCTTCTCTTTACCCAACGACCTATTACATCATTAAAACTGATAAGTGATACACTAAATTTGGACAGAGAGGAACTTTCCTTGCAAAAGGTATTGGTGAAACTGGTGAGCAGTATCAGCGCACAGGAATTTAACAGAATTACAGAAAAAATGATCAGGCACTTAAAAGCCCCCAACAGCGCTACATCGTGTTATAACATTAAATATAGGAAATGTGAGTGTGCTGAATAAATTTCAAACCACTTCTACTCAAAGAGGACTAAAAGAAAGCTCTAACCTGGGGCAAGTTTTGCTCTAGCTCTTTGCCCCTGTCCTCCCAAGCAGCACGGCCAAGGGCCGTACGGAGCTGTCTGGGCTGGCATTTGAATCGAGCGCCGTGTTCCTGCGATGGGCTGTGATCACCGGCGTGATCGGGGATTCAGAAGCTCTGTGCTCGCGGATTGTTGGATTTCCGAGCTGTTCAGCCTGCCCTCTCCTGCTCCCCCGAGTGAACAAGCTCCTGGCACTGTCCAGGAATTCATCTGTTGCCATTTTAATACGCCTGTGCACGATCATCCGATTGCTACGATTACACTGCAGGAATCTGTTTCTAATAATACCGCGATGTCTGCCACCCTCCCACAGCAGCAGGAGACGGAGCATCGCGTTGCCGGACCACCCGTGGCAATCGATACAGCTGCCAATACAGGGCAACGTCACCAGCCTTTAGTGTTGCTGCTGGTTCCCCCTTCATCCCAAACCCTCCTCTCGTAGCCTGCGGTGCTGCAATCTGTTCAAATGACCCCGGGTTTCCCTCTCCATGCGCTAATTAGAGCCCCGGTGCCGGGGAGCATCTTCCGAAGCACGTAAAGAGGTTCAAAACAAAGCAGAAAAAACACAACCTAGCGCCAGATTCAACTTCTGACATTATTCTGAAGGGATTTGGGGTTACAATAATCCGAGTCCAAATGAGCTGCTCACCGTATATGGCATTACTCAGCCTCATTAATGGTGGATATTGTGGTCCAAAATAACGTTTGCCTGTTCACTGGAGGGGTGTCAGGACCTGAGCTCCTGTGTCCTGGCCGAGAGCCACAGTGCTGTGACACTGGATATATGTGGGTGGGATATTCCACGTTATAGCACTGGCTGCTGAGAAACTCTTGTTTCCCCTCTACTCTTCACATTCCCTGGCCATATGTGGCCCTTGGTAATGCTGGAAATGTCAGGGAGTGTTTATGAGTTAACAAGAATTTTGAAGTTTGTCAATGCTGCAAAGCTTTGCAGCACGTGAACGGTGCTAAACCAGTGGCCAGAGCTGCCCTCGCTTTGCCCCTCAGCTTCTGTTTTTTCGCATTAGAGCCCGTTGCACCTTTCCTCCAAAGCTGGGATGTACAAGGAATCTCGCTATCCTCTATGAAGCCTTTGTGCTTTTGAGCTCAGTATTTCGTTTTCCCACGGAGTCTGTGATTGTCTCTTGCTTTGCCAAGAATGTATCTTCTACTGAGCCGTATTTTCCAACCCGGATCTCTCCTAGGCAGGGAATATCTTTCCCATTAAGCAGAAAGTTTCTTAGAGAGCGGCCAAGAACGACTCCTCTCTCTGTCTTGGAGCCGGCAATGCTCAAGCTGCTGCCGCAGCTTGTCGTACATGACATTAGTGTCACCGCCGGCTCTTCGCCTGCACGAGGGCCTTGGTGACGGAGCCACCAGGGTGAATCCTTCGGCGTCGGCTCGGAAGCCGCTTGCCGGGACAGGATGCAGCGCTGGGGTGTGTGGATGCGGTGCTGGGGGACGTGCCTGCACCAGGAGCCGCGCACAGGCTGCCACCACGTCCCTGCGGCCCCCAAACCGTCGCCCGTGTCCTGCAGGTCGAGACAGCAGCTTTTCCGAGGCCTCCGTGGGAGTCAGCAGTGAGACAGCAATATTGTATATAATATACTCCTGCATATAATGCTGCTTTCAAAAATCCCCCCGGGCAGCGCCCTGCTGTTGTTTTGCTGTCCGGCAAGCACCAGGCACTGCCTGCACGCAGGGCCTTGTGCAAAGGCATTTCTAGCAAGTCCGTGCCTGAAAGCACCCGACAGGGGCAGGCTGCCCGAGCAGGAGCGGCCTTTGGGGCTCCGGTCCCCATATCTGGGGGTGTTGCTTGGGACACGCTGCTCTGTGCCGCTCTGTGCGGCGGGAGGGCACCCCGAAGCTGTGAAACCTCCTCTGAAGCCCGTCGAAGACAAGGAGAAGTTCCCGCTGGCTCTGGAGCTGGTCAGTGCCATACAAATCCCAGGCTGCTGTGTGTGTTCTTTCTCTGTCTTCCTTATTTTTGCTTTGCATCTGGGTTATCTGACACTTAACTTGGGTTCCCTACATGCCTTAACATGCCCCCTTTCTCTTAGGAATCTGGAGAGCAAATAAAGGGACAATTCCTTTATTCCCAGGCTGGCTGGGAGCCGCGATGGCCACAGATCCCTGCTGATGGCTTAGAGCTAGAACAAACCGTGTGGGCAGCACCTGACCATTACCACCTTACTGGGAAAAGAAACAGAACTACACTCGAATATTGCTCATCTGCTATTTTAGATTCCGAGGTTTGCCGCAGGGACCTAACTCATTTCTGATAACCACAAACACATGGGGAACATTGCTCTTTCCTACTTGACATCACATGATTTTTTTCCAATATCTTTAACTGGAAGAAGATGAGACCGTGAAACCTCCTCCTTCACCTGCTCAGTGTAAACTTTATACAGGATTGCACCAAAAAAATGAAATAAATGCTGGACATCCTCATGTCCCCAGAGCTGCTCTGGTGCTTTTGCTCACCCTGTAATTCCCACTTGTGCATCTGGTGCCACCAGAGCGAGCTGGACTGTGCGCGGGCTACGCTGCAGAGCCAGGCTGCTTCCTCTGATGCAAAAGTGACCAGGCATGTCCAAAAACCTGATGTTTTGGCCCCAATTTCTGCACAATGCATTTAAACCAAGATTTGACCGTTCTGCATGATGCATTTAAACCAAGAGGTAGTTTTGGACGAGCTGCTATCAAAGCTGTGCATCTCAGTGCCAAGTTTCACACCAGTCTGATGAGCGAAGGAGTCAGCTGTATCTGAAAAACAGCCAGAAGGTAAAAGAAACCAGAAGTTAACAAAAAAAAAGAGGGTGTAGAATTAGGATTAGCAATTCAGATAAAAGGCACAACCACCTAGTGAAGATTTCACATTTTATTGTTATTAAAAGTTGATTATCAAATTGGCACAACACATAAAAATAGATCTGTGGTGAATGACACATATTATCATTACTATTATTACCAGATCACTTCGTGCACATCCTCACTTCACAAAATCAGAAGGTGACAAACAAGAAACATTTCACTGGCCAACTGCAAAACCACCGCTCCCGCGACAAGGAGGGGCTGTTCCTCCAAACGGGCAACGCAGGCAGAAATACCCCTCTATTTCCAGTTAAAAATCAGCTCCAGAGAATGCATGAATCTGCATGCTTTTACACACGACCAGGCTGCAAACACAACCTCCCTTTTCTCTGTTCCCGGTTCCGTTGGAGGCAGAGGGAGTTTTACTGCGGGCTCCGAGCGCGGGATGTGGAGGCGGGAGACGTGAGTTGTTATTTTGCTGCTGGGGCTCCCGCTCGCAGGAATTGTGCCTGTTGGGATGGCAGGGATCGCCCGTGGGAGAGGCGGATGCAGCGCCCGCAGCTCCTTTCTGCTCCCTGCGGCAGCCCGTGCGCTTTGCTGCAGGGACCTTTCCAACCTGGTTGTCCGCAGGAGGGAACATCCGAGTGCCGCAGCCCTGGGATTTTCCTGTTGTTTGTTATTGCAGAGGCGGAAGGTGACTCTGGACCCTGCTGCTCTTTGCAGAGCGTTTGGATATGGGGTTGCACGGGGTCGCTGCGTCCATGCACGTCCTTGAGAAGCCAAAGACTCTCCCCTGCCTCCGGAATCACTGAATCATTATGGTTGGAAAAGGCCTTCCCGATCATCAGGTCCCACCGCACGAACCAACTCCCGCTCCACTGTGTTACACTAGCAGCAACGTGGGGGTGCTGGGGCTGCTGCAATCTCCTTCCCCCCTTTAAACCAGATAAAATCACAATGTTGCTCACGTCAAAATCCCGAGCTTCCCTCTGGGACTCCCTTCAGGAGAGGGCAGGAGTGGGAAGGGGCAGAGCAGAGCAACAGCCCTCGAGAAGGATGCTGTGCCCCAAGCGAGAGGTACATTCAACCGGTTTGGCAATATTCCGCCTATTCCTTCTCCAGGAGAATATGGTATAAGTTAGTGCAAGTTCACAGAGACAGTATGTGAATATTTAGTACAAAGTGTTCTCTCGAGGTGGGGCAGACATTCTAGTTGTGACACAAAAAGCAGGCATTGCATAATGGTTTTAACAACTTGGCCGTGAAAAAGCGTTTCTGTGAAGTATGTTTAGACACAGAGTATCTCGCACAATGCTGAAGCACTGCAAGGCTCTTTCCGAGTAGGCAATAATCTAGTTTTTCAAAAAAATATATCAGCTTTATCAAAGCTAATTCTAAACATAATCAAGTAATTTGGAGACAGGGGTTTTTTTTTTTTTTTGGTTGTTTTGACTTTTTCAGCTTTAGAATAAAGCTAGAGCTCTGCTAAGCAGAGGGATTCCGCTCCACGTGGCTTTCACCTTCCTTCACTTCCACATTCACTTGCTGATTCAGAGGGAACCACGGAGATATTCGGCTAATAGATCCCAGCAAGAGATTCCAGAGTTGGTCCATGCACTCCCTTGTTCCTGAAGAATCCTGGAGAATTATATTCCAAATACAGATCTGAGAAAAATCCAAACAGCTCGTGTAGAAGCACCTTTCCCTTGGATTTTTATTATTATTATTATTTTTAAATAATATATTTTATACCAAAACACTGTCAGCACTCTTTACACAATGGAAAAGGACGCCGCCATCATATATTAAGTAAAAGAATAAAAACAGCAAGACAGGAATATCCATACCAAGATTCGATCTGTAGTGCAGAGTCCAATGTCAATCCTAAAGCCACACACCGAATAAAAAGGTCTGCAAAACAGCAGACTCTGGCTTAATTTGAATGAAGGGGAGGAATAAGTCAGGGAACTTCCAGCATTAAGGCTAAAACTTGGATTGTAGCTTCTGTTTCGCAGGCAGCAGCCTGATCCCAGCTCATTCAGCCCAGCAGCGCCCAGTGCCCTCGCACGGCGGTTTGTGCCTGTGAGCAGGAACCATCAGGCCTCTCTGCTCCGAGGACTCTGGTTGACCTCGACAGCCCCTGGCCTGCAGCCACGCTGGGAATTGCAGCTTGCAGTCTAAGGCTTCTTAACTGCAGGCCAAATTAGCACAAAATGAGGCTTTGCAACTGGCATCCTATCCTTAGCTTTGGATATTCCAGCTCCGGCTGCCTTAAACCACAATGTAGTTCTGTTTGAGATCCTTCTCTGCTCCTTTTTTTTTTTTTTTTTTTGGTTTTTAAACACTGTGCTACAAAAATCGCCTTTGCATTCTGTGTCTGAGAAAGTCCCTATATTACACAAATTCAAAATTGCCTAAATATACATTTATATCATAACTCCTCAGAAAGACCTGCCAGAGTCTGCTGTGAGCAGCCAGGGAAAAAGTGTAGTCCTAAAGAGTCAAGAAAAGTGGTTGTGTTCACTCAGAGTGTAGCACAATGACTGTGTTTATACAGCTATACCTAGTATTTAAAAAGCTACTTGAAAAGTTATTATTCATGTGCAGTAGCTGATTTTCAAGCGTTAATAACTTGGCTGTCTAGACAAGTTTTAATTGTCATATCAAAGGCCAAATATGTTCTTAAATAAGTGCAGAAAATCTCCCCCATCTCCTCGGGAAGAGGCTGGTTGCTGAACCAAGAGACTGCCAAATTTAAATTTTTTCGAGTTATAAAAGCACAGCTAAGCCTACAAATTTGCTATTTAAGTTTTAAAAACAGACTGACCTTAATTCAAACCTATCCTGCGCAGCAAAGTTAGAAAGCCCTGAAAAAACAGTTTCTAGTGAATATGCAAAGAGTTCCCCTTAGCCCCCACCAACCACCACTCCCACATTTCCCCAGGGCCTAGAGGGCTTCATTAAAATGTAACTAAATGCTCAATAGGAAACATGATTTTTCCAGGATGATATGTTAAGTTTGAAAGAACCTAAGACATTTTGTACATTCAAAATGCTTATGCTTTGCTGTTCTTAACCATCAGTAATATTGTTCATTTTTACTAATAATACATACACTGAGTATAAATAAATAAACTACAGATAAGCTTTAAAAATCGTATTAACAATACATTGTGCAAAAACTCGTAACGATCTACATTCTATGCAAATACCCTGACTAAAATATACAGGCCATGTCCTGACACCCTCATGCAGTTTTTAACGCAGCCCTTGGGCCGGGTGGGAGCAATCAGCAAATGCCCCTGCAAGCTGATTTATGCAAGAAGATCCGCCCCCCAGGGATGTGCAAAAACCCCACGGGCATCGACGGGAATTGTGCTCGGCTAAGGACTAGACAGTTTGATTGTACCCCATTAAAGTGAGCGGGAATTTCACCCCGCGTCTCCTCGGAAGCGGGCTCCTTGCAGCCCCGCGTAAGGAGCTCGGCGCGTGATCCCGTGTTGTGCTACGCTACTCCACTTCAGTGCAGAAACAGTATTTGCAAAAGAAAAACTTGGTTGTTGCCGCTGCTCTTCGGTAGCCGGTTGTCACCCAGCATTCCAGAAGTTGCCTTGGTGTGAGATTAACAAAAAGGAAAAAAGACCGCAAGTCTTTCCAGATCCATTCTAATTTGATCATCCAGCACAGGTGAGCTATTTTGATCCAAGAAACATGGCTCAGTGTCTATTAACCAGCAATGTTCTTCCTCGGGACAAACAACAGCCCAGTTCAACGGCACGCGAGGAAAGGCAGCTTCCCCCTACGGCTGTGTCCAGAGGCGGCTGTCGCTGCTCCAAGCCGACGGTGGCACCTGAGCCGCTTTGGATGCTACGGTCCTACCACGGTCAGCCCAGTTTTGTCAACTGGAGATCTCCGTTTATCTTTATTGTGTCAATTGCTGACAGTGTTTCAATACGGTGGTAAAAATCAAAGAGTTGATGTCCATCCACAAATATTCTAAAACGGGGGTGCTCACAAAGTATCTCAACCTGTAAGAAATAAAATGATGAGCCATGTTCACACTGTAGCTGGGACGTTTTATTTCACAGGACACAAAGAGCACTGTTACCCTTTCATTAACTGTCCCTGGTGTCGCTGCATGTTTTGCTACTTACGTATCACGGCACACAACGGGCAGCGGTCGATTTGCCCCCCGCAGTCCCAGTTACGCTAGAGGAATCTGCTCCTGCACTGGGACATTGGCTCCATCTCACCCTGCCGTGGCCAGGGGGACTCTGCATCGCAGTCCTGCGGCTCCGCAGACGCCAGCCCCACTGCCAGCAGGGAGCTTGGCCAGGAGCATACCTAAATCGCTAATTACAGGGGGAAGAAACCCTATCTCCAACCCATACTTTGCATGCTTTGCTTTGCTACAATCTGTTGCTGCAGAAGGGCAGCTCCCTCCACAAGGCTCTCCAGACTTGGGTAATTTTCTGGGAGGAAGCAAAGACGAGGGCAGGAATGGGTTTGCGTTTGTTCTCACACGCTGCTGCAGCGCAACCGCAAAGGCGCCCAGGGTTCCCAGCCCTGTCCTGGGGCGACGGAGATGTGGTGCAGGACGCCCTGAGGCCTTGGAGCGCTGACAGGAGGCACAGGCGGGATCGGGGAGGGATGCAGCTCCACGTTCCGTCCGGAGCCCTGCAGAAACGCTCTGGAAAGGCCACAAAGCCTGAACGGGAGCATTTGCTCGGAGAAGGCGTGGGCATTCCCAACGCTGTGCTGGCTCCAAAGTTCAGCTTCGCAGGAGCTGCCCCGCCAGGAGCAGGGCGTTGGGACCAGAGAGTTTAGGAGCCCAGCTTGCTCCTGCCCTTGGAGATGTCTGGGTTTGGACAGGCCACAAACAAAACCTGCAGGGAATCCACACGTAAATCCCAGGTCCTTTCTAGAGCCTGGTGGCCTACAGCAAAATGCTGCTTTTCCAGGCACTTGCCTTTTTGCGGTTGAATCCAGTGCTACACGGGCCGAGCCCAGCTTTAGGGCACCCTGCCCTGGGAAAAACAGCCCTGGAGTGACAGCACATCTGGGCAGCGCTCCCATGTCACTGCAGCGAGCGCCTCCAGCCCTGGGCCGTGCCATGTAGAAGATATGGTCAGCCTCAGCGCTGCTGGCGCTCCGCTCTCGGGCACCCTGTGCAGCCCCAGCACCACCGCTGACCCAGACCCAGGCCATCGGCAGCAGCACCCAACTGTCCACGCCATCTGCTCACCCAGAGGGAGTCCATCCGAGGGATGGAGTCAAGCGTGAGCCCGCATCCCGCTTGGGTGGTTGGGGAAGTGACAGCAAAAAACTCCCCCTCGACAGTATCTCCGCCAAAGATGTGTGGTATTTCTGTCCTCTGATGTAAACTGTCATTAGAGGGACGTCCACAAAACACGCTCTAGACGGTGTCTAGCTTGTCTGAGGGCCCCAGCGCCGCCCACGCGAGCTCCAAGCGTCACCCTCTCGCCAGAACTCCGAGCCCTTTCCGAGCATTTCCCACGCGCTGAAGGGTGTTGCCAGTCACGGCGGGAGCGAGCGGAGCGCGCTCAATTCGCGGCAAAACCAGTCGCAAACTCCCCTGCGAGAAAGCCCAGGCGCCTGGGGGAGCTTTTGGGGCTGGGGGAGATTATCTTGGGGGGATTAAGAGAGTTTGGCAGCTGGTAGAGCACTGGCGGTGACCGGAGGGGCCACCAAGGTTTCCTAAGGGAGTGGAAGGGAGGAAGAGGAGGATTTTTCTGGGTCAGCCTTTTTCCCAGTGTAGCCAAACAGTGGAGAGAGAAGCAGCCCTCTGCAGCTACAGACTTTGTTAGTCCTGATTAGCAAAGACATCTTCACATAACCATAAACACTACGGACTGGAAACAGCTTCTAGGTCAACCCAGTCCATCCCTCGCACCGCAGCATTTCCACGCGCACCGTTTTCAAGCGACTACCCCCTTGAGATTTAATCCCGAGGGCTCAGAAAAGAACACCGCTATTGCTCAGTTATTTAATCTGCTCACAGAGGGCTACGGCCAGCGCAACATCCCTAGAGACAAAGGATGAACAAGGTCCTCATTAGCTGCACTCAATTGCAAACAGCACGTCCATTACAAAAAAACAAAACATGTGGCAGTCCAACCAAGCATTTACATTCTCCAGTAATAACTTAAAGCGCAGTAATGACATAGAGGCACTTCTTAATTTATAGCTATAAAGCTGAACTCGGGAAGCGTGCTTCATCCCAGAGCATTACCCTCTCCAGCTTGTCATAACACCCGGGCGATGTTTTTATGGCCCGGCGCGGAGCCGTGAGCTGCCCAGCCGTGGTCCCGCTACTCACCCTGAAGGGCTGGTCGGGGATGAAGGGGAAGTAGGGGATGGAGGACTGCTCCTCGCCCCACTCTCCGGCCACGCAGGAGTTCCTCACGAACTGCCTCTCGGTGAACACTGCCTTCAGCTCGATGGCCACGTCGGCCGGGGGGTCCTCCGACTCGCCACACGTCAGGCGGATGCCAAAGCTGCAACAGCACCACGGAGCGTGTGCATGCGTGCACACCTTCCCATCCATGTACACGCACACACACACACACACACACATATATATATATATATATATGTCTATAGGGTCTACCGTGCATCTGAGCCAAGCCCCTCACAGCAATGCCCCCTCTGCGGGCCAGAGGAGAGCGCGGCACGTTACAGTGACGGCGACAAAAATGCGCGTCTGGGGGATGCAGGGATGGCCGTGGGGGGAAGGAGGGACAATCCGGGGAACGCAGGGATGGTCCCAGGGACGCAGGGCCGGTGGTGGGGAAGGAGGGATGGCCGCGGGGAAGGACGGACAGGTTCGTTACCTCTCAGGGTTGAGGTCCACGATGCCCATCACCAGGATCTTCTTGCCGGGCCTCATGCCGCCTTTGATGTGCCCGCAGAAGGGGACGATCTGCAGGAGGACACGGGGATGCGGGGGGTCACCAGCCGCCACGCTCGCTTGCTGGGTGCGTGCCGGGGGGGTTATAAAAGGGGTGAAGGAGCAGGGAGACGCGAGCAGGGCGGCTCACCAGGCGCGGGAAGTACACGTCGCCCTGCACCGGCGACCCCAGCGAGTTGTTCAGGTGCCCGTCCTCGAGCTTCTGCGGGGAAAGAGCAGGCGCTGCGGCCGGGGGCGCCGTGGCCCGGGGCCCGCTCCAACCCGCCGGACCCCGCTCCAACCCGCCGTGTCCCGCTCCAACCCGCCGTGCTCCGACCCCGTGTCCCGCTCCAACCCCCCCCCCGGCCCCGCTGCCCTCGCCGCGGCCCGGCGCTCACCGGCGCGTCCCGCTCGGCCACGGTCCCCGCCATCTTGTGCAGGCGGCGGCGAAGGCGGTGCGGGGATGGGGATGGGGCCGGGGCCGGGGCCGGGCGGGCAGCGAGCCCCGGCGGAGCGCGGAGCGGAGCGGCGGCGCCGGGGCAGAAGTAGGAAGGAGAGAGGAGGAGGAGGAGGAGGAGGAAAAGGAGGAGGAGAAGGAAGGGGAGCGCCCAGAGCCCGGCCCCTGGCCTGGGGGGAGCCGCGCAGGGCGGCGGCGACCGCCGCTGCGCCGGGAGCTGCCCGGGGAACGGGAGCGGGGCGGGATCGGGACGGAGGAGGATCGGGATGGAGGAGGGGCCGGGGGCGAGCGGGGACGGGAAGGGATCGGGAGGAGGATGGGGGCGAGCGGGGATCGGGGAGGGGACGAGTATGAGGAGGGCTGGGGCCGAGGAGGGTCGGGAAGAGGACGGGGGTGAGCAGGGACTGGGGTGGGGATGGGGGTGAGCAGGGATGGGGTCAAGGAAGGATCAGGAAAAGGATGGGGACAAGAAGGATCCGGGTGGGGATGGGGCCAGCAGGGTTCGGTTGAGGAAGGGTTGGGAAGAGGATGGGGACAGGCAGGATCCGGGAGGGGATGGATGTGAGGAGGGCTGAAGTGGAGGAGAAACGAAGAGGTTGGAGATGAGCAGGGACCAGGAAGAGGATGGGGATGAGCAGGGATCAGGACGGGGATGAGGACAAGGGAGGAACGAGCACCGGGACGAGCAGGGATTGGTATGGGGATGAACAGGGATCGGGAAGGAGATGGGGACCAGCAGGGTCTGGAAGGGGACAGGGACGAGCCGGGTCCGGGCCAGCCGCAGGTCTCTCCATGCAGCCCAGGCCTTGGTCCCTCTCGGCTCTCCCTCGGGCCTCGGCTGTGGAGGAGCTGCCTGGGCGCTGCAGGGAGGACAAGGATTCCCTCCGGATCCCTCCCCGCAGCACGCGTACAGCTCGAGCTGCCTGAGCCAGCTCATTACGGAGGGGCAGCCCCTAATTGCCCGCCAGCTCCTTCGTTGTGCAATGCAAAGCCGGGAGGAGAAGTGGCTCCCGCGTGCCCTCACTGTGCAATCCGGCCGTACCGCGGGCACCAGGGTGCAGGGAAAATTGCAGAGGGAATTGCCTCTGAGTAAAGGCGCCGGGCCATGCTCGGCATCCCTCGCCTTTCCCGCCGTGCGAGGGACCTGTCCCGGTGCACCGCGTCCCTGCAGCATGGCGCGTTTCAACAAGCGTGTCCACCGGGAAGCGCTTCCCAGCGGGACGTGGTGCCGTCCCGGAATCCAGAGCTGCTGAGGAAACGTAAAGATTGTGTCAGTGCTTGGGTGTTTGGCTGCGTTTTCAGTGGTGTGCGCTCAATTGGGAGCGTTTCACAGTGTAATTCGAGGAGACCGAATCCATAAACAGAGCAGTAACGTGAGACCGTCGCACGGTGCGCGAGGCGAGCTCACGAGCTCACCGCGAAGGGGAACTGCAAGTAGCGCAATGGGTTTGTGGGCTCCTGGGTGCCCTCACACTGCTGAAACCGTCTGTGTATATATATATATTTAATTCTGACCTAGGAGAGAACAGAAATGGCCCTAAGGTTTTTATTTCTGTTTAGTGGTACAGTGCTATGTGATGCCCAAGGAGCTCTTCCCACAACACGTCATCTTCTCCTCTGCTGTAGAAAGAGCCACCTTATTTATTGAATAAAAATAAATTTGCTGGACACAGAATCAGGCCAGCCGGTCCTCTGAGCCAAAGCAGGGGCTCTTGTGAGGAGACTGGTTATTATTATGTCTTTGTTTTCTTTCTCATTTCTGAATAATTAAAGAGAAGGACTTGGCCCTTTGGCTAGCTGCTTTGCCTTGTGTTCATCCATCTTGGCTTGTTTTCCAGAATCTGGAATAAAGGCAACGTTTGTTCTGCTGGCCTCGGAGGAGCTGATTGGAACAACCTGCCGTTTGGCGGGAAGGCATCCCCAGGCTCCTAAGGAGCCGTCCGGCCATGCCTTTCTGCTGCCGTGTCACGTTCGCATCTACCCCTCAGCAACCCGGGAGGACCTGTGTGGCCTGGTGGCACTGCCAGCACGGCAGGGCTGGAGGGCAGGGAGCCAAGGGCTGTCTTGGTGCCTCCTCAGGAGGTTTTCCCCAGCAGAAGGGGGCCATCCCCCTTAGCACTGCCCGACAATCCCAGTGGGAGCTTCCCACGGTCGCCCTCTGCAAAGAGCCCGGCCAGGGAAGGCGGCGCAGGGCACGAGCACCGTTCGGGAGCCGCTCGTGGGCTGCAACCAAAGTGGTCCCTGAGAAGGGGCAAACGCAGAGCTTCCTGCTAATCCGAGCACCTCGTATTGTGCAGCCACTCCCTCGGGTGACTTGGCGCGGCGCATCCCGCTGCCCTTCACCGAAAAGGAATGCCGCGCGGTCGCAATTTTGGTGTGGTGTAATTACTCTGCCTCTCTTGCCCCATTACCACTGGCATTGCACTCCTCACACCTGGGTTTGCAGGCTGACATGTGCAACCTCTCTGATTTTTTTTTTTATTTTGTTGTTTTCTTTTCTTTCTTTTTTTTTTTTTTTAAAGACTGAGGCGCAGATGGGAGGTGCTGCTGGTTTCGTGGAAGCCGCCTTTGGTTTCTGTGTGGCAAGGTGTTGAAGTCCTGCTTTCTGTAAGCCTCTGAAATAGCTGAGTAATAAGATACAGAAGAAAGCCTGGCAACGAGTTTTATTCACATGAGCAAGCAGTGGCTGCAGCCAAGTGCTCTGTGATGTTTTAATAGAAAAATAGTTTGGGATTTCCTCCCTTCCAGAGCTACTGCTGGGCCCTCGCGGGGCTGATAGGTAGCAGGCTCCTCACCTCGTCCTTTGTGGCACTGCAAATGGTTGGGCAGAGGTTTGGCGACCAAGGGCAGCCTCGCCTGAGCTGGCCCTGTGCCCAGGGCACCGTTCGGGGGGAGGCAGTGCTGCGGGGACAGGGGGTGGGAAATGCTCTGCTCTGGCTCTGGCCGCTGCTCCAGACATCCAGCCGCTGGGTTCCCCTGGGTTCGCTCGCAGGAAATCCCATTGGAGAACTGATAGGATTGACCACTCTGGCCCCCAGGGCAGGACCTCTCCATTTGCCCTTTCACATTGGCTGATGCTTCTGCGGGCCATTTCATGGATTGAAAGCCAAAACTTGGCATTATTCTGTGCTACTTTCCTTCTCCTTGCTGCCTGTCCAAGGGCTCTGGTGTGAGCGCTGCGCTGGGGCACTCGCACGCGCACGACTGCAGGTCGGTTTTCTGGGGCTGGGGGTGGGCAATGGAGTAAAGTCGTACGTGGAGCTGCCCTGGGCAGGGGGTCACTGGGGCACCTGCAGACCTGCTGCCCGGCCTCTGCGTATGGGCAGGAATGTGCATCTTGCGCATGATTTACTGGACTCTGCCCAGGAGCCAGAGGTGCTCACCCAGCAGCGCAGCAGAGAGCGCGTTGCTATTGCCCGGTAGCTGATCGTATTCAGGACCTTTTAGCACTTCCAGTCCCTTTCCCAGAGAATCAATGCCCCAGCGCACGCCATGATGGGAACTGGAGGCATCTGCAAGGGACAGACTCTCTTTTTGTGTGTTTTGGAGGTTGTTTTTCCCCACTGAGTCTTATATAGGACCTCCTTTGTGTTGCTGCCTCTTAGCACTTCTAATGTGAATCTCATGCTATTGACTTTTTCCTTTCAGTTTCAGTTCTAGAATCTTTGACATTTCACAAATATCTTTTATTTATTTTTTTTTTTTGGGGGGGGGGGGGGGGGGGGGGGGGCATTTATTTTTTTCCTAGAGAGGCAATTTCTAGCTTTTGGGTGGGGAAAGCAGTTTGTGCATATGGCTGTTTTGCAAGAACTGAAATCCAGCAGCTGACTGCAAAGGGACTGTTACCATAAGTATCAGCATGTCAAAAAGCCTTGCTACATATGTTTTAAATTATTAGTGATTACTCCATCTGGAAGAGGCTTCCTGTTACTTTATATGATCTGAAGGACAGGGTGCGGGCTGTTTACTATTATTAGAAGCTTCAAAGAAAATATTCTCCATTTATAAGTTGAAAGACCTGTCTTATTATTTCCATTTTTACGATGCTTTTCCGCTGACAATTCCTGTCTCTTTCTAATTCATTCCAGCAAGTGAAACCTCGACCATGAGAGGATCGGGACTCTGTATTTTTACTACTAACCCAGCAGTTAGAGCTCTATGTGGAGCAGATCCTGCGCTCAGCTGCATGTGGGTAAGTCAGTGTCTCAGTGTAAAAGCAGAGACATGACTGGGCAGTCCAACCACTGTGTTTGTTTTGGTGCATTAGGAGCAGAGTCCAGTAAAATATAGTCAGCATCTGCCTGGGTGCAGCTCTCACTGAGCACCCAAGGCTCTGGGGGCTGCTCTTGCTAGTCCAAAAAGGTCTCCAAAAGGCCCAGGCTCAGACACATCTGCAGCAGCAGGAGCCAAGAGCAGTCCTGGGAGGACACGGGTGGATGTGAGCTCTGCTTTGGACATAGTTTTGGACCTTTGCACTTAGGTTTCTGGTGCTGGATTCTCACTAAGGTGCTGTAACAGTCTGAACCTGAACGTGTCTTCCTGTTCGGATCGCATGAGGAATCCTCCATTAGTGACGCTTTGCTCTGACAGGCGTCCTGCTGTGCATTGCGGCGCTTGAGAGAAAGCTAAATAATTCATTTAGGAAGCAAGTTGTGTTGAGTACACGGCTTAGGAAATGCAAAAGGACAGGACCATTGCAACAGTGACACCGGGGGTGGATTCCAGGTGTAACCCTGGACAGATGTGTTCTGCCCTGTACTTTCCAAGCATTGCATTTGGTCATTCATTGTTTCAAAATTTCTTTCTGTCCCATAATTATCTTCACAGAGGAAGGTCAATCCAAAGCGTTTTCTTGTTTTTGTCTTCCAGAGTTGCTTATTGATTTCCATTTTTAATAAAAGATGAATTAACAAAAGATAGGCATGGCAATATACTCCCAAGCATTTAAAACTGAGAGAACACCTATATGTGCTGCAGCACGCTTCATCAGTGGACATCAAAGTGTCTTACAGAGGTCATAATCCTCATTTCAAAGATGAGGAAGCAGCGGTGGTGATAGGGAAAGCGAGTGGCAAAGCGGGGCAGGAGTCTCCCAAGCCGGTACTGCAGGCAGAGGTGAGGGAACGCAGGAGACCAAACCTGCCCTGGCCTCATCAGGACACCTCGGGTCCCAGGTGCAATGAGGGCCCAGTGGCACTGCAGAAGGAGCAGCAAATCATTCCACAAGCTGTGGAGCCAGAGAAGCCCGTTTTCCTGCCATTTTCTGGAGAGTAGTAGGGATGTTGTCTGGTGCTGGCTTTGGATGGTGCAATCCTGGGTGCCACAGAGGCCTTTCCCTCACAAGGGCACTCGTGGCTCCCCAGCTTTCACAAACATTTGGGGTGATTGAGAATTTCTCAACACTTCTCCTTTGTGCCAGACGTGACCAGAATGAGCCAGTTGAATCACAGGCTACACGTGCTTGCACCCGCAGGGATATATGTCTTGATGTCGTAAGATTAGGTGCCCATACAGGTGTGCATTTATCATCATTTATCCCACCCCATACAACTTTGCAATCAGTCAGCATTTTAATATTGTAAAATGTGTACTTTTAAACTCTTCTTTTGTAGAGTCCTGAGAGTAGATAGGGGGTGGTAGAATGGTAGCTGGTGTTGTTTAAGCTTACTGGAAAATGCTTTCCAACAGGAGACACAAAATGCCTCAAAATTGGACTCCGTGTAACTGCACTTTTTGAGCCCCTCGAGGCTCACTGTGGAGTGAGATTCGCTTAAGTTATTTCCTTGAGGAATGAATGCTACCCTTTGGCGGACAGGCTCGTCTATGCCTGCAGCCGTACTGCCCCAGGACTTGCATCTCATAGCCCGGGAGGGAGAGGATGAGTGAGGGTTTTCATGAGTAAATCCAAAGTGTGGATTTTCAACCCTCCTTGATTTTCAACTCTGCAAACATCCCGAATGGCTATCCAGCCTCCTGAATGGAAACCTGCTGACAACAGGTACCTCCCGTAGCTTTAATGGACCCTTTGAAAGTAGGCCATGGACACCCCAGATCTGCAGAGCAAAAGTTGGCAGCAACAGCCCAAAAGAAAACGTATGATATTTTGGGAGTGCCTCCAGTAGCTCAACTGCATGTGTGCACAGCCAGCTGCCTGGGCGGCCCCTCGCGCCCGTCCTTGCTCGGGACACGGCTGGACGTGCTGTCCTTGGGAGGCCGGTCTGTCCCCAGGCTTGGCACAAGCTGTGCCACGCAGCTCCTCGCTATTTGTGATAACTGCTTTGGAACAGATTGCAGCATAACCCTCCGTTTCTGCAGAGGAGCGTTGCAAACGGCCGGCACCAGGGGCGAGTTGTGCTAGCGCCGCCGCTCACCCTCTTTGACCTTCAGCTCTTTCTTCTTGATGCAGCCCGTGTTACCCATCAATTAAAGAGATGCAGGATTGTGTTCTTAGCCCACAGGAGTGAGAGTTTTAATAATAAACTTCCCAAGATCATCAAGTGAAATGCGCTATATAAATGCAGATTAATGCTACTAGAAGGCCTGCGGGTTCTTTACCTCCTGTGTCTTTCTGTGGTGTCTGCCAGCAGACCTGAATACATTTGCTCCTCAGATTAATAATCTCAGGTGTAATATCAACCAAACACACTTTTTTTTTTCTTTATGTTCTAAATATTATGACACCATGTACTCTGCACCCTGTGATAATCACTGTTTAGCATCTCTGTTATTAGTGCATCTCTCCATATTTTTGTTGTTACAGATCCCAGAAGCAATATTTATGGGCAGACCACAAAGCCCTGGTAGTACTTCAGTCTTACAGATCGCAAAACCGAGGCCCATTTTTCAAGCAAACGCTCTGAGCCGGTGAAACTCTCACATGTATTCTCTCCAAACACTGAAAAAGCCCGTGTTTTCAAAAACACCAAAGACAATTAATTATAGGACCTCAATACAGAGTTTGCAAGGGAAAGTGAATTTGCTAAACAAAATTGTTTCTCCCTCAGTACAGTGTGAGTGGAGTGTTTACTAGTGCTTTGGTAGTTGGGAGCCCTGTGTGTTTGGCTACTCTTGCAGATATGTTTTATCCGGAGGCAAAAGCCCTCGCTCTTCCAGGAGCTCCTACTCTCCTGGCTGTGTACTGAGGTTTTTAGAGCTCCTTGTACATAAAGTAATAGACATTTTCTCTTAATTCAGTGGCTTTTGCTTGTTACTACTATGTTCCTTGCACCAATGATACTTTATAGAGTTAATATCTTGAGACTTTGGTTCATGAGGAGTCATTTGGGGAAAAAGCACGAATGGTGTCAGAGAAGGGACAGTTAAGGGGCCTGCAGGTCCTTTTACTGCACACCTTTCCAGGAGAACAGCCATGTCACTGGCCTTGACATCTTTCTCATCCTTTCTGTTTCCTTCCTTCCTACCCTCTGCCCTAGCGTCACGACAAGAGGAGGAATGTTCCCTTTGCTGCCAGTGATGGGGATGCTTTGAAAGGAGACACTGGTTTGGTCACTGCTGCACTAAGGATGCCATTTCCTTCTCCTTCCCCTTTGGTCAGTGTCCTGACCCCCTTGGTCGGCACTGGCAGTGCCAGGGGCAAAGCAAGGAGCAAGTCTCTCGTCTCATCACCACGTCGCAGAGGGATTCAAAGGCTGCCCTAGGGAGGCAGAGAGGCCACATTCCTCCCCTTTCCACACTGGTCATGGTAGGTGTCAATTGCAATTATCTGTCCATCGCTGCAAATCCTATTTTTAGGTGCCTGCCTTGCCCTGTGGCTTGTACCTGGGGTGCAGGTGAGCAGTTGGGTTTGGGAACTGCACGTCTGCAACCAGGCACCCCCAAGGGAGGAGTGGGAGCTGCTGTCAGTCTGTGGCCTGGACGCCAGCCGTGAGTAGTTGTTATGGATGGAGTCGCCTTGGTTGCTTCTCTACCACTGAACAAATAAAGCAGCTTTCCCAGCTGTTCCCTGCTCCAAGTGTCTTCCAGCTCCTACCACCTTCTCCATGTCACACCCTTTCTCTGTTCATCCCATTTTCCTCTGTGGCTTCCTCCTGCAGCTTGAGCCACAGAGGAAAGATGGGATGAACAGGGAAAGGGTGTGACATGGAGAAGCAATCTTGCTTTGAACCATTGGAGTGGCTTGTTGCCTCTGCAGCCTTCTTCCAAAAAAAGATATCTAACAAAAAAGGAAGGTTTTGCCCTATGTTGCAATGGTAAAGTTTAACAGCTAAATATTGAGGGTGCGCCTTACGAGCATGCCCTATGCCTATTCCTAAAGAAGCCTCTGAAACTAGGTCTGCTGGAGGGCAAGGGCATTTACTGACCAAACTGTCTACAGAAGAGTTGATCTTTCTGTTGCATTTCAAAGCCAACGTTGCAATATTTCCCTCCACTGGCACAGCTCCTGTTCCTTGTGCCAGCAGCTGGAAAAAATCATTTGTAAAAAAATCGTTTGTAAAAAAATCGTTTGTAAAAAGATCATTCGGACTCTGCAACGAGGTATTTCCAAAAGCGGAGAAGAAGGGCAACGGGACACACAAAAACCCATTATGAAGACAGTGCAGTGGTAAATGGACAGACCCTGCAGATATGCAGTGTCAATATGAATAATGCTGCTGCTGTACTATGCTTCTATTCTGTTAGGGCAGCTCGATCGCATTACTCTCCTCCATGCTGTGCCAGAGGAAGATGCATAGCTTTTTATTATTATTATTATTTTAATGTGTAAATCCACATGCTAATCTGACAGGCTTTCCACAGCACTGAAATATCTACCTTTCTTCCGTGTGGTCTAACAGGGATATATATCTTCTGTACCTGTGTTACGGCCTTGAGGATTGCTCTTTTTTGTGCAGAAATGTTGCTTGGGGAGATGATAGTTGCTTAATGGCAGTTGTGTGTCCTGCTATCAGAGACACCTATGACTACACTGGCGTAAAAATGCTTGTGTGCTTCTGGGCACTGCTGGAAATTGCACTAGCAAAAGCAAATATTCCCTTTGTGTGTGGGGAGGGCTGGTACTGTAACTGAGTGTAGATAAAGCAAACCTGGCGCTGTTCATTTTCAGGCCCCCCGTTCAGGCATATCCTCACCGTCACCATGCAGACAGGGGATCCAGTGGCTTGGTGTCCAGCTCATCTCATGACCTTCAGCTCTCCACCAACAGCTGGACCCTGGAGGCTCCCATTACGGAGAAAAATTATAGGAAGCAAAAGGCCTGATGTATTTTCAACACCTATTTTAGAGAGGGATGAACTATGGCCTAGAAAAATCTATTTCTAGCTGCTGAGGCTAAAAGGAGCCCCGGGGAATGAGATCAATCACTCACCATGTGCATGTCCGCTGTGGCTTAGATGAATCTCCCTTTCAATCTCTGCACTAAGGTGCCGGCTTCCCACCCGCTGCTGCAATGTGGGGCATCAATCCCCACGTAGCTTGTCTTAATTAAAACCAGCTCCACTGTGTGGTGGCTGCTGCCCTGAGGGTGTTTCCCTGTAAACAGGTGCCAGTTACAAAATACATCGGGAGAGCTCAAAAGAAGGGAAGGACTGGGGGTTCTTTGGGCTCCGCACAGACATCGCTGCCGGCTGATGAGGGCTCTGCTTTCAGGAGACGTCTCCAAGGCCAAGGCAGCCAGGGAAGTCTATGAAGAAGAACACGTGAAGTCAAAGGAGGGATCTAGTCCATCCCTCCGGCTCCGTACGGATGCACCTGGGCAGGGAGCGCAGGGCAGCAGAGAGGGGGGACAGGAAGGGTTCAGCCTCGTTTGCCAGGCTTGAAACACATTTGCCAACTGGCATCGGGCAGGGCAACCTCACAACCTGCTGGCTGCAACCCGGCTCGCCGGACACCGCAGCAGCCTTATGCAATGAGGGCGGATTTGGCACTCCGGGAGCAACAGTTTCTGGAGAAGCCACGAGTCTGGGTTTCCCTGTTCCCAGAGAAGGGGCTTCCTCCTTCCTCCCAACAGTCTCCCGCTTTGCCAGGCTGCATCCGGCAGGGATGCAGCCAGGCTTCGCAGGAGCGTTCTGGCACCTTGCCCCCCAGCAGGGACCTGTCGGAGCAGCAGCTTCTCGGGCTGCGGCGTTTTTGTTGCAGTGCATTTGCCCGTGCCTGTTACTGCACATCCTTTTCCTTTCTTCCTTGTCTCTTTTGGCCTTATCAGAAAGTGCAAAATCTTTTCAAAGAATTATAATCTTTTGCAACATTTGGGGTGAGCCTGAAAGAACACTTCTTAGGGGGAAAAAATATACTATGGTGTTAATAAACCCCTTCCTTAATGTGGTTCTTGGCTTGCTATTCTGGCCGACACGCTCTCTTGTAGATGCAGTATTGCAATAGCAAGAGTGCAGGAGCAAATCAGGATTATTCCTGGTAGGAAGAACCACACCACCATACCCTGAGGTGCTCGTTGCCTGTGCTGCGTGTGTGAGTTTCTGGCAGACACTTGCTGTGTGGTTTTCTGGGAAACAGAGCCTTAAAACTGATCGACACTCTCTACACCTCAAACCGTGGGATGATTAAGATCGAGTTTTACAGTCCATTCGTTGCCTTCTCAGGCAGAACTCCTCATTCAGCCAAAGATAACAGATTAACATCAGCGAGTTCATCAGCTATAAATCTAAGGTGTGAAGTAAAATAAACACATCTAAAATTTCTGCCCTGTTTCTTCCCACCGCTTCTTAAGGCCTGTTCGTGTATTTTGGAAGGCTTGATCCCTGACTATATAAAATGTGATACGCTTTGGTCTTTTCAAGACGCTTTTCAAGACCAAAGCGTATCACACCTTTGAAGACCACGGAAGAGATTGACGCGTTGCTGTGGAGCAGGGTGGGAAAGACAAGGTGCGGTGTCCTTGGTGAGGGGCGAAGAGCCCCAGAGCACATGTGCTCCAGGAATCGCTACCCAAGTTCAAAGCGTTTGCGCAGAAACTTGCTTCTAATTAGGTGTTTAAACCCGGAGCGGTTAAATACCTGCACAAACCTAAAATTCAGTGTCACCAACCATCCATCTCTGCATTTTTTTGAGTCAGCCTGCAAAATATAAGGTGGGCTGTGGCAGGAGGATTTATAGCCCTCGGGTTTAAGCTGCTTGAGATCACCAGGTCAGAACTGAGGTATTTTGTAGAGATTCATCCACCAGTGTCAAAGTCTGGGCAAGTGCAGCTTCTGCAAATGTTCCCAGTTAACATCTCTAATCTTATTATCTCTAGTCTTTTATCTTCAAAATTTCTTAGGTGTTTGTTTGTTTTCTTTACATTTGTTTACATATACAGAACTGAAAGTTTTTCTGGAAATGCTGGTAGGGCTTTTAACTGTAGGAATGATTCACTGAGAATAATTAATTCAAAGATCTCAGTATCTCTTTTCCTTGTAATCTGGTGCTGGATATTCTGTGATTTTCTTGGAAGTATTTTTCCCCTGAATGGGCATGTATACGCTCACACCCACACCGACTCACACACATTTGCAAATGCAGACACTTCCCTCTTCTTCCTTTGGGGCTTCTAAATGTCTCTGTGCTTCTTGAGCAGGCCCTATCAGCCCTGCAGAATTAACACTTTCTCCTGTATGTCTCCCTTATGTGTGTCCAGAAGCAGGAACAAGCTTCTAAGGTTTGCAGGAGCCATCCTGTGACTCCACAGGTCAAGAATTAAGCATTTTTGTCCATATTATAAAGCTTCCAGAGCAGTGTGGTCACATGCAAACTGCATCCTGGGAAAGGTCTGTGTTCTGTGCCAGTTCCTGACGCGTGTCCAGGCTTGGTTTGGGAGATCAAACCAGGCTGGGCACTTTCCAAAGAATTAAACAGTACATATGATTTGCTCCCAGAGCCTGGATGTGTCCCTCGGCACTGTTTAATTTACTAGCATCCGCACAAGTGTTGTTCCCAGTGCAAGGGTTATCACTTGCTCACGTTTTAATATCTATTGGCAGCCAACTGAGCGAGCTGTGCATGTCTCAGCCTTCCCGAGCCCTCGGGAGTGTTATTTAAACACAGGAATTAAGCGTGGACCTTGCAGTCCGTGAAACAAGCTCATACATAGTGTTGGGATAAGATATCCCCACCTGGAAATGAAGTCTCCCATGAAACGCTGGCATAACTGGACCTGTTTGCTTCACAGAGCTCCCAGATTTCCTCTGGAATTTAGGCACATGAAGAGAAATTAGGGGGGCTAAATTAAGCGCAGTACTCAGGTTTTTTATTTCCCCTGTTTTGAAAAAGATCATTTACAGCAACACCAGAATTTCCCTTGCCTTAGAATTTTGCACCGTAATTTCAGGAGCTAAAAGCTACTACGATGCTTTTTAATTATCATCCTTCCGTGACCAGGAAAAGCAGTGGCTTTGCAGTGATGGACCTGGCATTGCAATACTCCTTTGGAGTCTGGGCAAGGCAGCAGGTTTAACGAAACCCAGCTGATGCAAGGAGCCCACAGCAGGGTATGGAGACACTCCGTAATTATTCTCCTTGTTTTTCTGCCTTGGATATGAAACAGTCACTGGAGCAGGACAATTTTATAAATTCAGGGAGGGTCAACATTATTACAAATAACGCAATGACGCTTTGAGGGCTTTTAGTCAAATACCTCCAAGCCCTTGCTCTTCATAAGGAGAGATAAATGTAATTATCACGGTTCTTAAGTGGGGAAGGCCTAATGAACTGCTCATGGATACACAGCAAAGCAGGAGCAGAACCGGGAGGAGAAACCGGCTTTCCTGACTCCCAAGGGCAGCGCTCGAGAGACCCGGACAGGCTGGAGAGTTGGGCACAGAGGAACCTCATGAGGTTCAACAAGGACAAGCGCAGGGTCCTGCACCTGGGAGGAATAACCCCAGGCACCAGCACAGACTAGGGGTTGACCTACGGAAAAGCAGCTCCACGGAGAGAGATCTGGGAGTCCTGGGTGACACCAAGTTGCCCATGAGGTGGCAATGTGTTCTCGTGGCAGAGCTACACCAAGCCGGTTGCTGCCTTGCACTACAGCCCTATAAAAGCTCTGGAAGTCCAGGTGCTGGTGGCATCTCCACAGGCCTCCTGGAGGCCTCTCCACGCTCCGGATCTTCCATTCTTTTGCAGAGCTGTGACAGAGGGTGAGTCAAGCTCGTTGCTTCGCACGAGGAGTCACCTCCTTGGTTTGGGTCAAAATGTGACGCTGATTTTTCCCGTGTCTCCGAACTGAACTGAGTCGAGTGTCTCCATGGGAGGTTTTCCAGCATTTGCTGATAGCTCCTCATGTTGCAGCACCAGGAGACTTTCAAAACAGGGAGGTATTTCTACTCCCGTCAAAAATAAGATGCTTTCATACAGTCAGCAGGTAGCTCGCTGCTCTCCCCACTCAGTCCCTACCGTGCAATGAGGGAGTTGGCACTGCCAGGGCGAGAGGTGCCTGGGATGACCTATGCCGATGGGGATTTTGTTTCCAGCCATATCCAGAGCACCCTGCGTAGTGTTTGCTGGGATTACTGCAGAATGCAGGTGTCATTTTTGATTACACTGAAGCTTGCCCTTAGGGGCAAGCGAGGCTGGGTGCAGGAACACACACGGATCTCTGGGGAAAAGCTCCCAGGCTAAGTGCGGCTCTAGGGCCAGGGCTTCCAGCCGTGTTGCTGCTTGGAGATACCCTTGCTGAGGCTGTTTTTGGCCTCGAGGCCGAACCTATAGAGAAACATAGAACCTATAGAGCCACGCAGAGCCTGGCCGGCCCTGGCGGCAGGCTGCTCCGAGGGCCCCGTGCGAGGAGCTGCCCCCGCAGCTCCCTCCTCCTCCGTCTCCGTCACAGCAGACGCGGGCAGCGGTGCAAGGAAGCCCTGGCCCAGGTTTCGCTGGCGTCACCGGTGCCAGAAACTATTCTTGGACACCACCTACCGGCATCTGCTTGATTAACGGTTCCCAGCAGCTCCCGAGCGGCAGGAGACGACCCTGACCACAACTGGCCATTACCACTTTGGTGCCGCGTTTTAAAGCGCCCAGGAGGAGTGCGGTGTCTTGTGGCAGCAGCACCGAAACCTGCAGTGTCGGTGCTTATAATCCCTGATCGCTGCAGCGTGGGCAAGGCGCTAAAAAAGCCTCCGTGGCCTTTGCGCACACGGCCCGGGCCGTGCCCAGCCCCGGTGCTGGAGGGGACGGGATGCCACATGCGGCTGCAGAGCTGTCAGCAGGAGGTAGGTGTTGGATGGATGTTGGCAGCGCTGCACACAGACCCTGCCCAAACACACAGAGCAGCACTGAGGAGGCACTAACAACCCCACGGAGGGTCCTTGCAGCCCTGCCTCTAACTAACTAACAAACCAACAAAACCCAGCAGCAGCAGCAGCTCCTGGGCACTCTCAGTGCCCCTGGGGGCCAAACTGCCCAAGTGGCCTAACCCGGGCCCCTTGTATAAATGCAGCCCTTGCTGCAGGCCGGGGTAATGCAGCTGGGGAAATCTGCTGAGCTTTCCAGGGCCTTGTTTGCTTCAAACAGTCATCTCTGAGCTGCAAGAGTTTGGCGATAGGGGCGATGTGGCAGGTGGAACCATCTCCCAAAGTGGAGCTTGTGAACCCATGGTATGGTGACCTGTAAGTGTTGCCTAAAGCCGCTGTGATTAGAGGGGTCTTCCTTTCCCCACGTGTAACTTAATCCTTCCTCCTCCAGACCCTGTTGCTTTCTGTTATATCCTTTATTGCAGGTCCAGGGAGGTGAAATCGGCTCTTGGAAGACGCTCGTGTGTCCTGAGAGTGTTTCTTTGGCTCAATAACTTCCCCCAATTGGGCAAGCTCTGCCTTTATAAAGAATAAATGGGAGGTGATTTATAGCCTCCGCTGGTATAACGTGACCCTGATTACAGGATTACAATCCTGTAATCGCAACAAACGCTGGCTCTAGGTGTTATTGCTTTGCCTTGTTACTGCACTGGGGAGTTCTGAACTGCTCTTGCTGCACAGGTAGACTGGAAAGAAATGTGGTAGACTGGAAAGAAAGAGCTAGAGCTCTTGTAGGTTCCAGTCCACCTAAGGAAGCAGAGGCATTCTGCATGTCAGGAGTGTGCTGTTTTACTCCATAGGGAAACAAAACACCACTAATGGGTTTGCTCTTTTCTTAGCTGTAAAGGTAGAAAGTCCCAGTTTCCCCTTCTTGCCTTGCAGATAAGGTCCTGCAGAGAAAGCACCTGCAGTCCTTGCAAATGTTTCCATTGCTACTTCCAGGTCTGACTCACCGTGACTCCCAGCCCCTTCTGGGTGGCTGTCCCAAGTGGCCTTTATCTGCTGCTGTGTTTGCACAGGAGCTTTGCAGGGCCGCACAGTCCACTGCTGGATTACACAGCCTATAAATAACCTGTTCTGCACTAATAACCTTTCCGCCTCTGTCCAAATGAAGAGCATACGTGGCAGCAGCGATCCTATACAGGGCAGTAGGCTCTGACTCTCTTGTTCCAAAAGACGTGAAAAATAAGTTGTACTTAAGTTAATGTGACAGGCCCAGCTTCTAATGCTGACAAGGGGCATTGGGGCTGAGCGGCCGGTTAGGCAGCGGCGTTACGTGTTGTGTGACCTGCGTGCCCAGGCAGCAGCGTGCCTGGGGCTGCAAGGCCACCAAAGCGCTCTGCTCGTGCTGCTCTCAGCCAGCGCAAGGCGGGGAGCCGTAATGGAGCAGGAAGGGAGGTCTTGGGGATATTCCAATAGCTCAGCCCGCTCCCCAGGCACTGGGTAAGCTCACACTGGGGTTTTGCACATTTTGGCTGGAGACAAGCCTCAGCATAACCTGGCCTGGTCAAAACTGCCAGCACCATAATTTTCACTAAAAATTCCTGAGTTGGAAGGAAGAAGAGGAGGAAGGGCAGGCTTTGAATGTTTAGTTGCTGGGGAAAAAAAATACTATAACTCTGAAGTGTATTTGGACTAAGTGGCTGTAGATTCTGGTCGTCAGCAGAACACATGGCAAGAGGCAGATGTTGTGGGGTTGATGCTACCCTCCCAAAGGGTGCAGTTATCTTCTGAAACTCTGGGTTCAGTCCTCATTGATCTGCTTCTAGGGCCCTCAAAAGAAGTGCTGATCTCTGCTGTCCTTTCCGGGTGCCCAGTCTTGAGGCTCCTTCTTGTGCTGCCCAAGGAAGGAACTCTGGTCAATCCAGAGACTGAGACTTTCTAAAGCATCTTGAGTGTGTTCCTCGAAAAAGATGCACCCTAAATCCCTGGATGCCCTGGGAACTGATCCTCATCTACACCTGCATGAATAGGGAGGCTTTATATGGTGCCTGGTGGAGCTGGCACCATTGGCAGGTCAAAAAGACTCCACGAGAAGATGCATTTCTCTTCCGTGAGATCGAGAGCACCTGCCTCCACGCTTGGTCTCTAATTGAATAAGAAACAGCTTATTTTTTGAGCTCGGAAAGGCTGCAGACCACTGAATGAGGGTATGGAAAGATATGTGGGTGCACCATATGTCTTCACTGATTAAAATACACTTACTGTAAGCAAAAGCTACAACAGCGGTTGCATTTCTGGCTGCCCAGTGTTCCCTTTCCACATTTAGTCATCTTTCTTGAGTTGTGGTTTTCCTTGTGGCTGCTATTTTCTATTGTTTGCCTCTGGATTAGGGTTTTTTCTTTCCTGAAAGTCTCCTGCTTTTTACAAAGTTTAGGAGGAAACTGCTGCTTTGTCATAAATCTGAAGGGAAGAGCTGCTTGATTATTCGAATGCCTGCATGTGCTTGGGTCAACCAGGAGCAAAGGACGTGCTCTTTCTTACCTTGGTGAAAAAACACGCTAATAATCTTATTGATGACAAGGTTGTCCCTTGTCCCGGTCCACAGCAAAGTGTACAGCTTCTGATTTCTATTATCTGTGCCAGGACCTGATTAAGCCAGGTGCAATGAAGACATTTTAAACAGAAATACTAGGATTGCTAGGAACAGAAATGCATATGTGCAAACAGCAGATGGGGGGTTAAAGCAATGGCCCATATTAATTGCTGCAGAGTATTGCAGTCAATGACCAAGGAGACAAAAACCAAAACCAAACCTTAGAGATGAATTAACATGGTGACAAACAATCCTGGAGCCATGAGATAACCAGACAAGGTTATCGATCCAACTAGACTCCATAAACTTACCTGAAACTGAGGGGGATTAAGGCAAGACAAGGAGGCACAAGAACCCTGTGTCCTCTGCTCTGGGGACATCCAAAAATCAGCTTGTAGCTGCCAGCCAGGAGGAACCCAAGAGATGTGGGAGGCCGTGGTGACCCTATCCTGGGGTGTTTGGATGCACCCAGTGATTCTGGCTAGACCTTTTGGATGCACTCAGCTTGGTCCCTGTGAGGATGCTGTTGGGAGAAGCGAGTGGGTAGAGTGAACTTGTTGGAGACTCTTTAAAATTAATATATAAACATCTTCCACAGGCATAAGGGCTTGCACTGAGTTTTGTTAAGACTAATTTCCTACAGTGGTGGAACTGAATGTTACAGTTCTGCTAATGATTCATGCAGGAGGTGATATATTACCATGTGATGGTGCATATATATTTTTATATATTTCATTAAAAAAAAAAAAGATAGCAAACTGCTATGTTAAAGAACAGTAATGCCAAAATCAGGCACTCGGTTCCTGCAAAGTGAAGTTTACTTAAGCTTCATGCTGTAGTCTTATAGGAAAGCTCCTTCAAACGAAATGTTGGCCATGTGCTCCTGATCTTCTGCATGTCCAGCTTCAATGCCTGGTGCCTGGGGGACTCCTACATGGACAGTTAGAGGTGACACTGTTGAGGATAAATTGCCACAAAAAATTTGTAAGGAAAGTCAGGCCACTGGGGTTGCATATAAGACTTTCTGAAATAGGTGGTCTTGACTGTGAAGTGGGCAGTGTAAGTGAAAACATCTGGGGAAACAGCACTGAAAATGGGTGTGATTTGCCTTGGCAAAGGCACTGCTGCTGGGTTTTCCCTCCCATGCAGCAAGGGGAGGGATGCAGGGGCTTTTAATTTACTTAAATGTTTCCCACAACAGGCTTAATCCAGCTTCAAGTGAATGATTTGATGCTGATCTGATGATTTTTGGCATGGCAGCTGCCTTAAGGACTGTCACAATAGATGCATAGTGGGCTGCTCTTGCTATCCTTGTTCCCTCCAACCTATGGAGACTGCTTGTTGCCAACGGGCGGATCTGTTCTGTTCTGCAGCAACACAAAGCAGATGATTTTCCATGCTGAAATACCCAGGTGGATTGCCAGAGCCGATCCTCTTCCCTGCAGACCCATCCTATGGCATTCCCTCAAATCCCATCCCGTCTAGCAGCACGCACAGGCTGATCCCTGGCACTGAAGACACTCAGATTAACCTGCTGCAGGATTAGGGTCCTTGAGCAGTTGTTAAGCGATTAGTGTGCTTGGGTCTTGGCACTTGCTGGACTCATCCTAAGAACGATTTCCCGCTGCCCTGGCGCCTTTGGAAACTCTGGATTTAACATGAGTAGTGAAGATTAAACTGGGAGAGGCCAGAGCATGTTTTAGGCTCTTGCCATTGCTGCTGATGGGAAGGAAAGTGCTTGCCAGGCCAGTGCTGCTGAGGTGCTGCCTTCCCGAGTGTTTCCTTTGAGGGAAAATGCTCATTAAATGGCTTTTCTGGCCTGCTTTATGGAGCTTAGTGCTAAGGAGAGCATGTACCCACGGAGGAGCTGGTCTTTTTAAAAGGATCTTTTTTTAAAAAGCTCTCCTCGGACCATCCGCTCTTCTCCAGAGCTTGCCTGGGGATGCTTTATATCAGCATGGGGCTGGTTGATCCCTGCTCATCAGCAGCGCTTAGCAGGCACGTGTAAAGTCAAGGTGACTATAGGAAAACAGAGAATTTTGGCCTGGCCATTCACTGGATGAAAATGTAATATCCGATGCACCATACCCAGGTGGCTTGAGCTATCTGGGTCCCCAGGGCCCATGTGCTTTGCCCTGTAGTTGTTCAGTTCCAAGGCCCCTGCCTTGGGTTGCAGAAAAGGCTGAGGACTTCAGTGCTGAAGAGCACTGGGACTTGGCTAAAACCCCTCACATTTGAGGGAAACAGCACCGAAATATAAAAGCCACAAGTGGTACAAGCATTTGTACATCGGAGAACTTGTGCTGCCCATGGTTTCATGCAGCTTTTCCTGTGTTTGTGAATAAAACCACCGCTGTTTCTCTCTGCGGCTCTGCCTGGGGTGCCCCATTTCCTCCATGCCTCTCCATGCACGGAAGCGCGGCCTGGAAAGCGGGCGCTCGCCGGGAATGTGCAGCTCTGCTAGTTATAAAATGCCTGCGTTGAGCAATCGCGTTTCTCTTGCATAAGCGTTTGGTTTCAGGAGGTTTTAGCCAATCAGTAGCTGCAGCCCACTGAAAAAAAAAAAAAGCATATCCAACTCCTGCATGTATTACTATTATTTTTAATAATGCCTGATCCTTAATCTGCTGAAAGTTGTGTAAAATCTCTTTAGATAAGTTTGAGCGGCAGCGGCGCTGGCTCTGGTAGCTGCACACTGCTGACACCCCCTGTGCTGGCAGGATCGCTGTGAGTAATATTGCTAATTCTTCTCAAGGAGGTTTGTGGCTGAGAACTGCAGGCAGGGAAATGTTGTGGGCATTTCTTGCCAGCAATAAGTTGGGGTGAGATGGGAGGTGAAAGGCAGGTAGTAAAAATATTATCTGGTTTTGAAATAACGCTTCCCTCCTGGGTTTCGGCAAGGGAGTACGTGTTCCTCTGATGCTGTATAATCAAGTCTCTTCCAAATATGCTAACAAAAAGGGACGCTGAATTCAATTACAGAACTACAGAACACTGAAGAGCACAGGTTTGGCTGGACAGTGAGATCAAAGCACCATCTACTCCCTTATATTTCCCTGGAGTGGCCAAGAGCAGATGTTAAAAGGAAAAAATATAAGAACCGGGCGAGCATATAGCGGTAGTTCTTCTACTGCTCCTTCCCAGCTTTCGGAAAGCTGCAGAAGAGCCAAAAACTGAGCCAAGAACTATATCTTTAATAGTACCAGTGTATCTTTCCTTTCAGAACTTACTACTTCAGCATAGCTCTGCTGAGGACAGTAAATTGTTTGGGGATTTTACTGAGTAATCTAATTAGGATTTGGTGTCTTGAATTAAACAAGCTCTTCCTCATAGGATTCTCACAAAAACAAGTTTATGTTTTTCAGTTTAGATGGAACTGAAAAGGAGAGGCTTACATGAATTTAAAAGAGAAAATGGAATTTTCCCTCCCACTTCCTTAGGGTGTATCTGGACACGGCTAAACCCATGAACAAAGCACAGAGCTATATAGCGATCCCTGAAGTGGGGACTGGAATTTGTTAGTTAAAGGCTGAGCAGCTGGGAACAATTTGGTTATTGAATTGAAGGGCAACTGCCCAAAGCAGAGCTCAGTTCTGTGCGGTGAAACTTCAAAATGCAGTTTTTTGCCTTCAAAGTGGGTGTCTGTACCTCTACTTATGTAGATCTTTTCCCAGATATAACAAATACTAAACTAATGAAGTTCCCCTAGGAGAGATTGAACTGATGGTTCCAAACCTTGAAAAATGGAGTGTGTATATATATATATCTATATATATACTTTTTTAAACAATCTATCAAGGTCCTGAGCCCTGCTAAAACGTTTAATCCTTATATGCAGCCAGTCGGTGAGGAGGTAATACTGCTGTGGAGAGATTATTTTGCAGGAGCTACAGCATTAACAAGGTACATGTGAAAACTATATTGAACTAAGAGACCTTCAACTGCAAAGCTGGCTTGAACATTTCCATGTTTCCCTCCTAGAACAGTGTAAATGCGGCAGTGACGTAAGCTAAGCTCAAATCCTTCTTTTACGCTTGCTACTTATTTAGAACTTAAACTTTGCAGGAGTGAATCTGAGCTGTAATGACCTTGTCCCTATGCAGCTAAGGGACAGAGGGTGTCGGAGCAGCGCTCCATGGCCAATGGGCTCTGCCGAACCTTCCTGTCTGGGCTCCTTGGATCAGGGCTGTCCAGGACCTTTCCCTGAACGTAGTTCTTGGTGCCTGTATGTAACTGCTGCAGGAATAAGTTGCCTGCCCTGTTTTTGGACCGTTCTCTGGGCTGCTAATACTGGCTGCTGTCAGAGGGTGCTGGCTCAAGATCCACCTAGTGCAAGGTCCTTTTTGTGCTTGAATACAAGTGCAATTCTTAGCTTTCCTGGTGTGTGTGTTTTGCTTTTTGATTATCACATTTTCAAGTTTTCCTCTGCAATCAGAAAGGCCAAAACACCATCAATGAAAGCCAGCAACTAAAAGTGAGATTTTCATGTTCCTCCTTGTTCAAAAACAAGGTATGGAATAATCCAAGCATAAGCTGAGAGCCAAACTCTGATTTCTTTTAGAATAAAATGGACTCTGCTCACAAGAAGCTGAAGGTTTTTGTGATGTTCTTGTCTCTGGCTACGTTCATGGTCATGGTGATACTGAACGCTGGCAATGCCACCGGGCTGTTCAAAGGTAATGCAGGCAGATAGTCATTGTTGGGAGTCATGTGCCATGTCACTTAATGATGCTGGGAGTCATGTGCCATGTCACTTAACGATACAGTGATGCCTTGAATGTGAGAGCACTGCCTGTCACTCCTCCAAATGCATCTATGTGAAGGAGCTGGCTAGAGCCTTCCTTCTAGTGCTGTAAGGCTGTGTGCGAGCCCCGTCCAGAACAAAGTGAATGTCTCTTGTACCACCCCTGGGACCTGCTCTTCTGGTCCTGCATCACAGGAACTTGCCCACGGTTCCCTGTAAAGGCCAGTGATTCCGTAAGCCTTTCTAAGGCAAGCCCATTGCGGCACAGGGATTGCTTCAACACGGGCATCCTCTCCCTGCCCTTCGGCCAGAGGTGGGGACGAAGCCTCGGGAGGATTGCAGGGCGAGAAAATCGTCAGCCTTTCCCCATTCCTGGTGTGCGGTAACACCTTCCTCGCAGGTCTATTCCGGAGCACCCCGGGAAACATCTCGGAGAAATACAGCACCGGCTTCACCCCGGCCGGCTGGACTTTCCTCATCTGGAACGTCATCTACGCCTGGCAGCTGGTGTGGCTGCTCTACGCACTCTCGGGCATCTGTCGGAGGTATTTTTCTGAGTACAGAGCAAGTGAGGGCTGGGGGGCTTTTCCCCCTGTAGCTGCATCCGTTATCCCCTTTTCTGAGGTTTCTACTCGGCATAAACCCTGCAGTTCTTCTTGACTTGACCTGCTGAAGCTCTGCTGCTGAAGTGTCCTTTAGCTTCAGCAGCCCATCAGGGCTGGGAATGGTGTGCATGAAGGGCTTGCAGGACAAGTGACAAAGCAGGTGACCAGTTTTCTGCAGCCTGATGACCCCTGCTGTGCGTGGTCTGGCAGGTTATCCAGGAGCTGCTTTCTCCCTGCTGAGTATTGAGATTCCATGGGGCAAAACTCATGGATCCCGAGGCTGACCCTTGATGAGCTGATGCTCCATTCAGGGTTGGGATCTGCACTGGGAAATCTCCTGTGTTGTAGAACTAGACTTAGAGTCTTCCCCCAGGGCTACAGGATTGGGAATATTGCTGCCTCAAGCTGTGTTCTGCAATATCAGTAAGATTCTCTGATAACTTTTCAGGGATAAACTTATATTGCAGCTTTTTGGTCAAGGGTGGGTGCTGGATACTGCTGAATTTAGTCTCTTGTATTTGCTGTTTTCATGTGTCACACAGAAACTCGGTGGTCTCTCTGATACCACTGAAACCAGCCAATGCTGAAGAGAGAAATCATCTGATTTAAGCTGAAATACTTCAACGTGGATTCCCCATTCTCAGGAAGAAAAGGAGGTCAAAAGTGTTTGTGCACTGCTTGTTTTCTTTCTCCATCCCCACTTTTCCCTGGCAGGAATGAACTTGGATGCGTCTACCTTGAGCCAAACCTGCTGCCAATACCTTTTTACGTGGCCTGGATAGTAAACAATGGCCTGAACATGGGCTGGCTGTTTCTGTGGGACCGAGAGTAAGTCATCTTCGTTGCAGTCAGCCGTTCCTAGCCCTCTTGCTGGGGCTGCCCCAGTACTTTGTTGCACCATTTTCCCTCATTGTGCGAACACACTTAGTGGGAAACTACGGCAAGCTTTGACAGATTTTTATAAGATTTGGGTGTTTTTATGTAGCGGTCCCCACCTCATGGACAAGAAGGAGATGGCTACTGAAATCTAGGATATCCCCAGAACTGCTGCTCTTTGGCATTTTTTTCTATAGCTAAAACAACAGCAGTGTTGCTCTTCATAAACACGAAGCTCCTTGCCTTGGGACTGTTTTCGTAAACATGGTCACGTGGAGGGCACATAATAGCACCTCTATTGGTGTAGAAATCGGCTGCAGTCAGGGCAATAATTGCATGATTAGCAGAGGATGTCAACATAAGGGCTACATGCAGTGATTAGCTTTATTAAAGGCATATTCACTCGGCAAGGGCCAAACACTGCAGCCGCGAGTTCAGGCATCGTGCCCGAGCGAGGCCGTGCACTGACACTGTGTTCTTCGTCCCAGATACCTGCTGGCAGCCCTGCTGGTGCTGGCGGCCCTCACCCTCGCCACGTGCGCCGCCGCTTGCGCCTCGCACGCCGCCCTGCGCGCGCACGCTGCGTGGTTCACCAAGAGCCACAACGCCGAGCGCTGGCTCCTCCGCGTCCTCGTAGGTGGCCTCCAAGACGCCGTGCGCTTGAGAAAGCGAAAAGGGCAGCGTTTGTGCAGTGCTGGAGGGTGGGAGGTCCAGGGAGGATTGAGTTATACCTTATTATCAGCCACTTTGCTCTAAAAAAGTGGCTGTTCATGTTCAGCAAACTGCAGGGCATAAATGAACGCATTCCACTGCTCCTTGCGCCCTCCCTGGGCTTGATGCCTGATCCTTCCTCTCCCCGTGCTGAAAACCTCGTGCTGCGGTTCCTCCCCTGGCTGCTGTGTGTGTTTTGACCCCCTTTAGCTCCTCTGCTTGATGCTGCTCGATAAGAAAGTGGGTCAGCTGAAAAATGCACATCCAAGGAGCTAGAGGGGCCCTTGGTGCTGGGGGAAGCTGCAAAACCCTGCAAAGGAATTCCTCTGGATGAAGATTCCTGCCGGTTGTACTGGGAGAGTTGCCGAATGCCTCTCCTGGCCCAAGCTGGGCAAGGGGTGTCCTCTGCCTTGTTCTGCTGCAGTCCCAGAGGCCTCAGCATCACACGGAGGCAGGGAATTCGGTGCAGCTGTGCTTGCATCCTCATTCGGCAGCGGCTCTAGCTCTTGCCGTTGCTTGCAGCGAGCTCCACGGGTGAAGCCGCTCCTGGGAGCTGGGGCAGTGCGAGTGCTGCTCTTCCCTGGCTTTGGCAGCTTGCAATGACCGGGCTGGACGTCCAGGCAGCTTCTGTACTTGTTGGGCAAGCATGGGAAGTGCTTGCCGAGGCTGGGGGCTTCATGCGGGCAGTTCTGCAGTTGCCACTGGGGTGGATCAGTGTCCTGGGGACCCCAAGGCTTCGGCTCTTCCCTCCTAGCAGCTCTGCTACTTTCCCTGCAGCTAGGTCTGGTTCAGCTGCCCCAGGTTTTATGGATGCTCCATGCCTTTTCCAAGGAAAGCAAAATCCCCAATCACCTTTTCTCTGTGCTGCCTGGCAGGTGCAGAACGGGCTGGTGCTCTATGCCACGTGGACCACCATAGCCACCCTGCTCAATTTTGCCATTGTGTTGATCTACAAGTGGGATGTGTCCAATGAGACAGCCACCACTGCCTCTCTCTGCATCCTTGCTCTCGATCTAATAATATGGTAAGTGGTTGCATGGCTTCCCTGCAGGCTGCAGAGCAAAGCCCTCCTGCTCCTTCATCTCACAAGCACCCCAGGCTGCAGCCTATGAAGGCAACGGGCTCTGGCGCAGGATCGCTGCTGGTTGTGTGATCCATGACCGCGCAGCCTGGGCAAAGTGCTTCCTCTCTGGCCTCAGCAGGCTGGGGACAGGGAGCAAATCTGGGTGGCTTTCCCGGACCTGTCCTAGGCTTGCAGGTGGGGATTTGTTGCTCAAATCCTTTCTGCAACCTCTTAGCTGCACCGGAGGAGCTGCAGTTCAACTGGAGTCTCCAATAAACCGCTGGATTTATCCTCAGAAAATTGTTTTGTGAATATTTTCTCTTTGTCAAAGTAAGTTTGCTTTTCTAATAAAGGTTTTTTTTTTTTTTTTTTTCCTTGAAGACGACAAACTCTCACTCAAAAGCAATTTCATTAATTTATGTTGCTTAACTACCCTGTAGAGCATGATATCAGGCAATGAACAGCCACCTTCCCTGGCTAAGCCCTTACTTGGAAGAAGCAGGAATGTTTTTTTGTTTTGAATTTACCACAGTCCTCTCCTTCCATAGCTTAATCCCCTTCCCCTGTTCCCCGCAGGGAAATGTAAATCAAAGTTCCTACAGATAACCTCTTAATAAACATCTTATTTTAGCAAATGAACAATTTTAGATTGCAGTCCATACTGGCCTACAAGAAAAGCCATTCGTGTTCCAATCTTTTCTTAAATTTTCTAAGGAAAAACTGTACAGAAAATGCTTATTCTGGTCCCTTCTCTCCTCAGGTTTTATCTAGAAAATGTGCTTCTTGACAAGTTTGTCCGTTATAACCTCACGGTCTACCCCGTGGTCATCATAGCACTGACTGGCAGCTCGTGCAAGAACTTCTCACTTTCAGCCCCAACGACCAACGGCATTTTTATAGGTAAATCTTCTCGTCTGTTGCCAGCTTTTACAAAAGGACCAGCAGGCACTTTTACACCTCTCCTGTGCCCTGTGAACAGGGACAGACGTCCCCTTTCAGAAAGTATCCTTTTCAGAAAAGGCTGAACTGGGGCTTTATTAGAGCTATTGATTTTGCAAAGGTGCTTCCCTTTTAAAATTGGAATTTAATTGCAATGCAATTGAAATCACTGCCCTGCTATTCCTGGGCATGAGCACGTGGATCCCCTGCTTGTAGCTGCCTCCCTCCTCAGAGCTTGGGCTGTCCTGAACCTGAAAACAAATGATGCCCTGAAGTGCTTGCCACTATTGACCTGAGTTGTCTGCCAAAGCCAGGAGGCTGCTGAGGACTCCTGTCCCGACGGTGGTGGCCACGAGGACGTGAAGGTGTGTGCGGCCTCTGACCAACGTGCCGATACCGTCAATGCTTGTGCAGCACCTGCCCCAGCAAAACTTCATTCTTGCTGGTTAAGCTTGTCTGGCTGGAAGGGCAAGAATGTGCTTTATCCACAGCTAGAACGTTTCCTTATATAGCTTTAACTGTTCCCGGATTGCTTCCTTAATGTAGCGCATCTTTATTTCTGGGTCCCCTTTTAGACATGCCTTGACCTGGAAGCACTGGACAGGTTTTACTGGATAGCAGTAAAACTATGAACTGCTGCCTTGCCTCATAGCAGCTCCGTATGTAAGTCCCTGACAGGGGATAAGAGCTCCTGTATGCAGGTCTATGCACTTCTTAGGTGGCCCCAGTACCAGGAGCCAGCACGTGGCACGAGGCCCTGCTGAACCTCTGTGTTTCCTCCCCAGTTGTGCTCCTCGCAGTGACTTGTGCTATTTTTGCTGTCCGGCTGGGCCTCGTCGTATGGAGACACTGCAAGCAACAACCGGCTCCACCAGAAACCCCAGCCCCATTGGGCACAGCGGCTTCAGACATCTGACGTGCTGACATTGCAGTGAGTGTGTTGGATAGATGAGAGCTGGGCAGCCTGGAGACCTGCTTTTGGGGTCAGCCCATCCCAAGGGGATGCTACTGGTGGGATGGCTGAATCCCTTGATGCGTTTACCTTGATGCAACCTATTTCAGCCTGCGGTAGCTCTCCTGGCTCTAGGAACGTGTTGGATGTGTTTGCTTCGCAGCACGACACAATACAATCTCTGGGTTTCTGCCTTGTTTTGTGGCTTTTCTTTTCTTTTCCATGATTCTTCCCAGTGAAATTTGTTGCTGCATCAGTGCCTGCCCTTGTGGACCACAGTGGGTAACGGCAGGTCCGTGCGGTTCCCGATCTGCCCGCAAGCCAGGTGCGATCCAGCTTGGACACACTCCTAGAACTTATGCTACAGGATGCAGTTGATATCTAAATTACTTGTGTCTCTGGGGCACAACAATGCTCCTCACACCTCTTTATGTTCTCTGAAGGACTCAAGACCTCTGGAGGACTTCTCGTGTCCTCTGAAGATAGGGGTGAGATGCTTTCTATCCCTCCTGGCTTCTGAGGACATCCAGCAGCCAGGACATGAAGGGCAAGGCCCTTCCGTGGGCAGCTGGACCACGGTGCTGGTCAGGCCTCTTCAGAAAGGAGGTTGCTCCTCATGTGTTTTGTGGGACCTGGGCTGGTCGACAAGGATGATCCAGGTTAGGATAAGGAGATGGTTTGGTGTGGACAGTCCCCTAGGAGAGTAGGTGGGAGGCTGACTCAAACCCCCGGCAGCTCCTCCAGCACAGCCTGGCCCAGCCAGTGCATGTCCCCATGTTCACAGCCTACCAATATTGGCAGTCTGCCTCCTCTCGCTGGGGAAAATGGGAATGAAAACATGGAGTGTGAACTTTCCCCTCTTGGGTCATGATGCACTATTTTTAAATAGCCCTTGCTCTCTTTCCAGGCAGAATTGCCTCATTTCTGTTTGTTTTTGAAAACCCCAAATACTAGTGATGTTGTATGTCCCCTCCATAATAGATCCTTCTCTTGACAAAGAAGGATCTGTTCCATGAAGCTGAAACCTGCCAACATTTTTAGGAGCAAGGGAGAAAATAATCTGCCTGAGGGCCTTTGTTTTCATGACTGATTATAGGATTTGGGTGAATTTTAAGGGATTTAAAGTTTCTTGGAAAGTGGTGGGGATTTTGAACCCTAAGCCTCAAATGTCCATTCCACTTGTGAATATGCAGTTTTGTGTCCTGGCAAGTGCTTGTGTGTCTCTAATGGCCTAATCCACCCTGGATTGTGGGGACAGTGACAACCAAGACACACGTTGCCTGTTGCAGTGGCCAGGGACACCATTGCAGCTCTGCTTGCTGAGACCGGCTGTGCTGAGTGGCCTGGGTGGCCTCTGCTCCCAGAGCTGGTGCTGGCAAAGCTAGACATGAAACGGTTCCTGGGACTATGCTGGCCAGAGGGTGTCCATCCACATACTGGGACTGGAATTGAGCACTGAATAGTGTTTGGTGTCTTCCTAGGAAACACAGGGCCTGGAAAGCGCTTGAGAAATGTCCCTCAATGCTGGACAGGCAGCATAGCTCCTGGTTGCCCAAGGGGAGAAGGTCCATGTGGACATCTTGGCCACAGGGTAAGTCTGGTGTATCAGAGGAGAGTTCTGGTGACCTTACAGGTGTCTCTGCTCAGCTGTGGAATGGAGAGATGGACTTCGAGCTGTGCTGAGATCCCGTCCTGCATGAGGACCATTCTCCCTACCTCCAGCTGGGTATTTTTCACACTTACGTTTCAATGAGCGAAACTGTCTGAGCTGGGAAGACTCAGCTGCCTCCTGTTTGGCGACCCCAAGAGCCAAGATGCTCCCGGACGAAGGCAGGTTTCTCTTGGACGCTGCGCACCAGCTGAGTGCTCCTGGGGGACGTTGCTCCCTCTCGTGATGCTCTTTGCCAGGCAGGTTGGGCACCGAGGCCAGGGAGAGCACGAGCATCTCCTGACAGGCTCCGCAAGGCAGAGCTCCCAGGCAAAGGAGAAGTCGTGTTGTAACCTAATTTGTTCTTAGCTTGATGTTACCCTTGGTACTAATTATATTATATTAAACCGCCAATGAAGAAAAAAAGGGACTGCCAGAGAGGAGAAATGTTACAATATGATGCAAAGCACTGAAGTATAAAGCAGCTTTGCCTTTCATCTGAAATTCAGCACGGCAAGACCATTGCAGCACCGCAGCCAGAGGCCCTGGGCGTAGCAAGTGGGTTCAAGGGCAGTGCAGCCCGGGGGCGAGACGGAGATGAGGGTTCTCAGGTGGGCAAGTGGCACCATGACGTCCCCAACAGTGATGCACACAAATCCCCCCAATGCCTTGTCCCTTCCCGAGGCTTCTCACTGCAGCAACATCAGCCTCGTAGCTCAAATGTGCTTCCAACACTGTGCTTTTTTTGTGTCTGGAGCAAATCCATTTCTTCCCTCTGTGCTGCCATGTCTTTATCTGTAAAACAGAGATGAACAGGAATAGCACCTTCTCGGAGGGCTGTAAAGATCTTCAGATAAAAGCATAAAATACATAGGCGATGATTAAAGGGCTCTGCAGCCTTTGCTATGCACAGAATCTAAACATGCTTAGGCCACCACCAGGCCCTTCCTTCTGAAAACTGCTAGATGTTTTGCAGCTAAATATTTATTTTATCTGCACAGAGCCAGGACAGCCTTGTGTTGGGCGATGAGCTCAATGTGCTGGCAACAGCATCTCTGCAAAGAGTCACAGGCTGGGGCATGATTCATGCATGGGCTCAACATATGGGAAAAAATTCTGAAATAACCCGGGATCTTGACCCTGCTCCTGGCAGAGAATCCCAGCAAAAGCAGGCATGAACTCCAGGACTGTATAATGGGGTTTCCCACTGGAAAATTTGCCTCAAACGAAGATCTTTGCCTGGGCATCAGATAAATGCAGCATTGAAGCAGTGGCGAAACACTAGGGCTTGCTCTGGATAGGACTGGCTGGGCTTGGGGACCACGAGAAGTGATGGCGACGTTAACTAGTAACATTGTCTGTCTTGTTCTAACAAAAGCTCAAGCTTAAAAGGCTAAGCAATGCTGGAAGGAAATCTAGACTCCAGGATTTATAGATTAAAATCTGTAAGCTTAAAACAAACTGCTGTGGCGGTGTTGGAGGGAAAGCCCTTTTAATTAAACCATTTTAAAAGAGCAGGAATGATAAGGATAAGGAAGCCTCCACTGCGAGACTGATAACAAGAGCAGCAGCAAAGCCAAGGTCTGCTTTCAATGTGCCCTAACACTTCACCCGATAACCCGGGAGTGTGAGAAGAGAGTGTGACGGGCTCCTGATGGCATCTTCTCTGCAGAAAGCTAAAGCTCGTGCTTTGAGCAGTGACAGTGGGCACTGCTGGTTCTGCTTTGGGGCTTGTGATGGCCAGGGCTGGTTGCAACTCATGTGTGTAATGACTTCTGCCCTCCACCTCTCCAGGTCTCTTACTGGGTTTCCTCTGAGCTTGTGTGTTGGCTACTGGGACACTCAAGGCACAAAGCAACAAGGGGCTCCCGCATCAGTTAAATGGGTGCACGTGCATAAATTCCTCATGTGTTCACACATGCACAACGTGGGCAGCAGCTTGTTGGAGCAGGGACGCTGCTGGGGTGTCAGGTGGCTTTGCTTTCTCCAAGAAATGTCACCCCGTCTCTTTGGGACGCTGCATTTGTGCGTCTCCTCGTGCTGCTACGCCAGCAAGCAGCATCCCTTTGATGTGAAGGACTGAGCTCGCCTTGCGCCAAGCTGACGCAGAACGCGGAGCACGTTCTCCTCGCATGTAATATCAGCCAGGAAAGTACGCCCTGCCCAAAACGGCTGGAAGTGAAGCTGTCCTCCTCACTTGACTGGTGTGGTTTACGAGGATGGGTGGAAAACCATGAAAAATACTGTGGAGTTTCCTCAGACGAGAACATCTTGTTCAGTCGAATGCAAAGATGGTCCTCGAGGGCGCTCCCAAAGACCCACGGAGGCTGGGGAACGGTAATAACGCCACTGTCTCGCTGGGAAAATGGAAATAATTGATAATTATCACAGAATTACCACAAAACTCATGCATAATGATGTCTCTGTCAGGACTTTGGTGGAGCCTGATGCTTCTTCCTCTTCAACTCCCTTCTAGGGACGTGTTGACTTTTACTGCAGGAGGCAAATGGCCATTAAAGGAGGGGGAACCTTAAAAAAGGACCACGCAAGTGGTCCCCCGAAAGCAATGGGGGGGACATGGATGGCTGCCGGGTGGGAAAATGGAAATGTCCTTGTGTGTAGGCTATGGGCAGCAACAGGAGAGCTCAAGTCACCAGGTTCGTGCGCAGGGGGCATGAGGGCATCAATGTCCTTCCTGATGGAGGCCCTGCCATCAAACCAGCACGGCTGTCCACGAGGTCTGACTGGTGAAATTGCCCACACAGAGATGCTGAGATCCTGCTGCAGCACTGAGTGCAGCCACATGCGTTTTTGTTTAGAATTAATGACCCCTCACGTGTCTCTTAAATGAGAGGAAGCAGAGAGCAAGCCGTGGCCAAGAGCTCCACTCCTGCTACGTGCAGCTCAGGCTCTGTTCGCAGGAATCTTTTGCTTAAAACTTCAGGGAAAACGTGCTTTCCTCCTACGTGCTGAGGCCAGGTCGCCCACGGCATGCAGAGGTAGCAGTGCTCTGGGCTACGAGATGGTTACACCAAGTAACTCGAGCTAGCAATTAGCTGAAACCACCAATTAAGACCACAGCACGTAAGGCAGCGTTTGTCGAAGAGAGAGTGGGTGGGAAACGGAGGCTTCCCCTGACACTGTCCTGGACAGGTAATGCGGAGAACTCAGGCAAAATGAGCTCCTACTTCTCGCCCTTCACCAGTTCTGTCCTGGGCATAAAACAGGGGTTGCTGAGTCTTTTGGAAAATGTAATAATTGGTTTAAAGTATTAAGTATCTTCCTCAACAGCCTCAGCAGGCTTCTGAAGGCTGTTTCCTTGTTACTCATCTCCTCACACCCCTCTATAATCCCCTTGATCTTTAAACTTCTCTAAAAAGGCAATGAGCGAGTAAACACGGTGTCAAGGCAGACTGGATTGGCTGCCAGCAACCTTCCTTCCAAGGGGCTGGAAGCTGTTCAGGACGATGACTCCTCCTTAGTGGGTGAAATTGTCTTTTTTTTTTTTTTTCCTCTTTTTCCCTTACTTTGTTTGCAAACTTCTGCCACTCTCTGTTCTTGGAAAATGATTTTCAGGAGGTCTGGAGGATGTCAGCGCCGCAGGGAAGTGAATGAGACCCCAGGCAACGCCGGGAAAAGCAGGGATACTTGGTCTTAGAAGAAAGAATCCATATGGAAACAACCTATTGCCTGGGGCAGCACAGAGCTACCGAGAAAAATAATTTTGCTTTTTTTCCCCCCCATCTCCTCTAGACTAAAGGACAGCCTGCTTAAGATGTCTTTAAAACTGGGCCCTATTCCGTTATTCCACTAAAATTACACTAAGGTTGAGGTTGTGGCTGAGCGTAGGATGGCTTTTGACCCTTGCAAAGCCAATCCACTTGCTCGAGCTTTCCCTGGCAGGGTATGTAAAGCAGTAATAAGTCTCCTTAAAGCTCTTGACACCTTGTCAAAGGAAAAATCTTGCTCTCCATATGTTGAGTGTCCACAGTAGAGTACAGGCAGCCTCCCCTGGGCTTTGATCACGCAGATCTGGCTTCCAGGAAAAGCTTTTTCTGATATTTTTGCATTGTTGGGGTACGTTTTCTGGCTTGGGCATACTTAAAATGGCAAAAAAATGCAAAAAATCTTAACTCTGGGTCTGGGGCGTTAGGATGAACAGCCACCTTTGCCTTTCCCAGGCAAGGAAATCCATGGCATACAGCTTGGAATCTATTCCTGCCTGAAGCAGGAACGTCTCCGCTGTCTGATAGTGCTCCCATTCAGCCAGTAAGCAGTCCTGAAGCCTCTCCACTTCCACCCTGCACATAAACACATGTGCTATTCCCTATCGAAGGCTGCTAAACACACTTAGGGTGTTTATCTGTTGGCTGATGAACTCCGTTTAAGAGATTAGTTGGCTCAGCTAAAGCAGGCGTCCTCCCTCTTGGTGCATCAGGAGGCTCTGGGCTTGCTGTGGGTCGCTTCCAGGAGCGAATGGGACAGTGCCTGCTTCATCCAGGAGCACTACTTGCAAATCCAGGTAGTTAGTGCAAGTCCTTGAACAGAGCTCTCTGCAGAGCTGGGATCTGTGTCTGATGCACCAAACACTGCATTTTATTTGATGCAGAAGGCACTGCACAAGCCCATGGCTTCAGCGGCAGGAGGCAGTGCTGGCCTGCGGTGACACTTGAACTTTGAGAGGAGGAAGGGCTGTGTCCCACCACCCTGGACAGGCCATTCAGGGACAACTCTGCTCCTTGACCGCACGACGGGACCAAGAGCAAGTCTGGGTCTTGCACTGCTTTAACATCCGGGCAAGCTGGGCAGGACACACTCCAGCATGGTCCTTGGCATCCCTGCTGCGACCGAAGGGACCAAAGCAGCCCAGACACTTTTAGAAGCAAAGAAATGTGTGCCTATAGCAACGGATTGGAGAGTAGAGTGTCCCCTTCTGTCTAAACTCTGGTCACAGCGTGGTCAGGAGACAGAGGTTCTCTCTCTGCAGCTCACACGTGGCTTCCCTGGAGGACAGCTAAATCCACAGCCGTGTTTTAAAGCTCATCCTGCAGGACTACGGAGGGCAGGTTTGGGCATCGCACCTACCAGGACAAGATTCCACTGCGAAGGGTGAATCCCCGTAAACCAGGATAACTCGTCCTTCCAGGCGGGCTGCAAACGACCTTGTCTTTTGCCTTCTCTCCGCTTGACCTCCTCTTCCTCTGAGCTTCAGCACTTCCCGTTGCATTTTATCACACCGGGGCTTGAGCTGACGTCTCCAGACGCTACTTTTGCCCCGAAACGTGATGGTTTCTGCAGGAAATCTCCCTTTCAGAGTCCTCCTTCCTCCCACCTAAAACCTCAGCGCTGGGCTGAGAACACAAGGCAGAAGAAAGCGGCTCTGGCTGGAAAGCGGCCTCCAAGGCGCGGTGGAGAGCACCACCTAGTGAAGGCTGCCAAAACCAGGGCCAGCTGCGAAGAGCCGCTGCCCTGGGAGCCCGCGCTCTCTGGGGAGGAAGGAGGTCCCGGCAGCGCAGGGAGGGCCCTGCCCGCAAGGCAGAATCCAGGAGGGAATGCAGCTTCCTGCGGCCCCACTCCTGGTTTTCCTTTGGCACCCGGCAGCCGGGGCCCACACCCCTGCAGGGAGCTTGGCCCCATTGTCCCTCTTGGTGAAACTCGGGGTTTGGCTCGGAAGGGCCAGCATTTCCCCCTGCCTCCGGCTGCGTGGAGGCACGAAAGGGCCCGGGGCAAGTTTCAGGTGTCCAGCTGTTTGAACCTGGCATTTTGCGGAGGTTTTGCTTCACTAGAGCCTACAAACACCCCAGCTCTCCTTCCCGGTGCTGAGTCCCGCCAGGGTGAGGGTTGTCTTCCCCTTGCCTGTCCTGACGGGTCACCCCGCTGCCCCGCTGCGTCTCTCCCATCGCCTTTTTGGAGGCACAACTTGGGCACGAGCAGGTGGAAGAGAGGCCGGATCCCCTTCCCAAGGGCTGTGAGACACTGTAAATCTGTCACCTGCCGTCACTAACTAAAAACTTGAGGGAGAGTTAGGATGTTTCCTTATCGATTTATTTTAGTGGAGGTGGCTGAAGTCTCTTGTTGCTTTGGGCAGCCTGTGCCATAATGAAATTATTAGCAGCGGAGCCTAAGCTTTGGGGTTACTTCTTATGGCAAAATCGAGGCTTGTCAGGCGGGTTTATTAGACAGTGAAAACGTCAGTGGCTGCCGGAGCCGGGACGGGCTCGTGGCACCGGCGGCCGCGTCCCCGCGAGGAGGACGGTCACGGGGGTCTCTGTGCACCCCCTCCCCGAGCCGGGGCCACTGCAGGGCCTTCTGTGGCACTTAATTTTTTTTCCCCGAGGCTCCTTCCGCCTCTAACAAATTGCAATCCCTTACGAGGCGTTATCGCTTCAGGGAGACCAGAGGCACTAAGTAAATCCCATTAAGGCTAAATTGCATTTTCTAAATGATGGTGCTTTTCCCTTCTGCCCCTCCCAGCCTTTCCAAGCATGCCGTTCGGCCTCCTCTCCTGAAGGAGGCCCGGTTCTGGGATAAACCTCCTTCGGGGAAAAGATATCGGGGCAAAGGCCTCACCACAGGCACCCGGGAGTCAGCGATGTGGCTGAAGGTGGGTGCAAACTGGGGGCCTTGCTCCATCCAGCTCCATCCCAAATGCCCGTGGTGCAAGAGCCAGGCCTCCAGGCTACTTGTATGGACAAGTATGAGCAAAACCTTGTGCTGGGCAAGTGCTGTGAGCTGCAATGCCGTGCTGAGGTCAGGTGAAGCTCATGACAGCTCTCGCCAGTGCTGTCCCCTCTGCTCCTCTGCTGCTCTGCCCTGAAGCCGCTGCCTTTCCTTTAGCTTCAGTGAAGGGTTCATTCCATGACAGGAGACGCACTGTTGCTCGTGGGAACAAATCCCACGGGAACGCGCGGCATCAGGCCCCACTGCGTTGCCTCCTGCAGCCCGTGCGGCCGCGCCTGCCTTCCCTGCCCGCTCCTTTCCCGTTCACAGGGCTCGCCGAGTCCCAGCGGGACATCTCATCTCCATCCCCTTGCGCAGAAAGCCGACATTTTTCTCACGGTCTCTGTGCTCTTGCACGCTGGGTTGCTGCCAAGCGCTCCGGATCTGTAACTCTTCCTTTTTTTAAGTCATTCTATTCCCTTCTCTCCCCACCATCCAGAGGAAGCAAAAAGCCAGGACGATAAGACCCAGTGTCCGGGAGGCAGGTGATGCTGGAGACCGAGCATGGCAAACCCCACAAATAGCCCGTGGTATCTTAGAAAAACAAGTAAACATGAGAACACCCTCCACTGCCGCTAGCTTTTGCATTCAGAACCGCTGCAGCAACATTGTGTTTGGAGCAAAGCTAATAATTTGCAGAGAGTTGCCGTGCCGTGTGGGTTTCCTTCTGCTTGGAGACAACCTCTAACCATGGCAAAGCTGAAGTCACCGTCAAAATATCCTTCTGTATCTGCTGCTGCATTCGGGCAAGCCCCGTGGCTACTTGTTGCTTTGACAGAGGCTTTTTCTGTGTGGATTTAGGACCACGACCCATACTTAGAGATGCCTCATAGTTCAATTCCCGTAAATACGTAACCAAACAGAGCTCTTAGACATCAGCTCTTTGCAAACATCGGAGCAAGGATCACAGTGAAGGGCCCCACTTTTAGCACAGAGAGACCCAGAAAATGCTGCTTTCTCTGTCTATGGGATGGACCTGCTGCTGGAAGAATCCTAATTCTGGCCAGGACCAAGCCGGGACTGCCATCTGCCACACTGGTCTATTGTTATGTCTTATCACTTCAAATATAAATGCGGTTATTAAGTGCTGCTGGCTGCTACTTCGGTGCCAGATGCATCTAGCTGGAGCCATCGCGCTCCGTTCGCCGTTTCCCACAGCGTCTCCGGAGCTCCGTGCGCGTGAGTCACCCTTAGGAGGCGACTCAGAGGATGCAGGAGTCACTGGGGAATGACTAAGAACCGGGGGAGCGAGTGCCCCGTCACTGCTCCCTCCTATCCGGGGTACAGCCAAGCACATACCAGTCAACACAGCTTTCGCAGGGGCTTATTTTGATCCGAGTGAGCTTTGTCCCTGCTTTATTTCCTCTGCAGAGCCCCTAGAGTGAAACGCACTTGCTGTCTGATGCGGAGCAAAGCTGAACGGCAGGTAGACATCCAACCTGCCTTCCTGAGCGCATTGGTTTTGTTAGAGAAAGAACAACTGGGTATTAAATTGCATCACGATCTGAAATGGCAATGGGAGTCAAGCACTTAGCTCACTCTTAATGTTTTATTAAGGGTGCGATGAGTCTTTGTGGCAGGGAATGACTTGTTTACTCTTTAGGCTGGGTATCTCCTGCTTCTCCTCATGAAGATGTCTATTTTAAGCCAAGTGCTGCTGGAAATGCATGCTATAATTAGAAATTTTGCTCATTTTGGGGCAATCCTGCAAATTCAGTGTGTTGCATCCCATTGCTGGGTCGCACCTCCCTTCTCATTCTGCAACGCCTTGGGGTATCAGGGAGGATTCCTTGGTGAGCAGCTACTTGGGTGAGAAGCAGCTTTCTGTCATTAAGAGCAAACAACCAGCAAGTTTTCCTGGTGATCTGTTAAAAGCAGAAGGGCAGCAGCAAGTATGAGGTTCTGCCACAGCTTTGAGTTGCTTGAGCGCTATCACTCAAGAAGAGAAACGGTTCTCTTCTGCCGATTCTGCAAATATTCCCTTTTTTCCCCCGTTGCTATGTGTCCTTTCCTACCAGGTGTCGTGCTGTAAAAATAGACGCCGTGACAATAGCTCGTACTGTTGAGAAATGTCACTCATGCAAGCGCGACGTGGCAGGAGGAGGCTGATAGGACACAGGGTTGCGACTTGCGCGGGACCAGGGTGCCCGAATCGCAGCCCTCCTGAAACGTGTTGGGGCGAGAAAAGAGTGAACGCAGCCAACGTAGGGCCCGGGAATGGGTAAGGAAAGGGCTATTGAAGCACCCGCACCTGGGGATAAGCACCCGAGGCATCGCCTGCTGCTGGTCTTTAACTAAAACGCAGGGTTTTGGAGAAAAAAAAAAATAATAATAATTGTTTGCTTCGGGGAACATGGAAAACCTTTGATCTCGCCAGCCTTTTCTGCAGCGCTCAGGCTTCATTTTGCTGGGTGTAGATCTTAATATAGCAATTCTTCATAAGCTCAGCGGAGGAAAAAAGCTTGCCTGCTTCATCTGTAATAACAGCAGAGATTTGATTTGATATGTTTAATTACGGCGGATGGCACAACTGATTCCGCCGTCATTAATAAATGTATGAGGAGCAGATGAATATATGAGCTTGAAAAAAAAGGCAGCAAGCCTGGAAAGGTATCAAAACTGGGATGAACAGGAGGGAGCGAGGGTCCCCTCCGTGAATGGGAGGGATACGTGGCCAGGCACGTGCGGCTGCCTGCGATTTACGGCTCACGCGGATGGAGTCTCCTGGGAGCGGGTCACCGAGGTGGCAGGGGGACAGCTCCGGGGCAGAGAGCTCAGATGGCTCCAACTGGAAGGTGTGGGAAGGAAGAAGGGCTGGAGCTGGCAGGAGGCACAGGGAGAGGCTCGTTCCCCCTCTGGAGACACTTGGCTTGGAGGGAGAGCCGGGGCCGGAGCATGGAGTGAAGCCTGCAGCCTGCACCAGGCAGAGGGCATCGCCAGATTAAGGCGTCCCCAAAGCTGGCAAGCGTTAATAGCACAGCATTAGTGGGAAATACTTAATGTTTTACTGTTTGGGGGGCGGTTCAACAGTCCTGCACAGGCTGGAGAGAGCCCATTTATGGAGGGCCTGGGGGCTCCTTCTCCACGCACAGCTGCAGACCCTGCTGGCTTGTACCTGGGTGTCCTGGGAGGTGGGTTTGTGGGTTCTGGAGCTGCCGTTTCGCACTCCTCGACCGTTTTGCTTTGTGAGTGGTACCTAAAATAGATCAGTTTGGTCTAGAAACTCCAGTTTGGTTTTCCAGCGCGGGGCACACAGGAGCAGGGACATCCTCGAATCGAGGGGCAGGGATTGAGGCTGGATGTGCATTAGATATCGGAGCTGCTCCTGCTGCTTACCCCATCCGGGACCCACAGACCAGGGTCCCATTTGGGTTTACGCTGGGGTTTCTCTTTGCCCAGATCACGTGAGCAGAGTTTCACCCTCCTGAGCTGCAGATAAGCCTCAAACCGCAACAAGAAGAGCCCCAGCTCCTCTTCACTGGTGCTTTCCATCCGGGATGCTGCAAATGGGAGCCCTGCGGACTGGGAGCCTTGTATTCTGGCAGTTAAAAAAATGATATTATTTTTTACCTTCTTTGCCTTCTATTCCCCTTCCTTTCTGGCCCTGCGATCAGTATCAGTAGCCTGTTCTAATAAATAATGTAGCCTCTGTCTAGGCAGTTGTTTGCAATCTGATCTTACGTGATGCTCTGCAAGGGCAAAGCAGAGCCTACTTTGCTCTCCGTCCTGTGTTTTGAAGCCCTTTGCAACCTCTGTGGTGTGCTGGGGACATCCAGGGACATGCCTTCAGCGAGAACCCCTCTCTTCAGGTATTTATAAGGTCTTGGGAATATAATTTGGCTGATGCAACAAACTGCAGAATGCTGAATATTTTGCCTCTGTGCATACGCCTGCCACCTCACCGTGCGGGGAAAGCATGTGGAGCTTAAGGAAATAAAAGCAAAGGGGTTTAAGTGATATGTTCAAGGTTTAACAAGCGCTTAAGTGCATCCCTGAATCAGGGCTGAGGGAGTTATGCTAAATTCTTCCTCCAGGTGAGCAAACTGTTTGCACAGTGCTCTCCTCCTCTATCTCAGTGGACAAAAAGGAACCTTTAAAACGTGTTATAACTTCGCTTCTTCCTGCAGAAAGAGCATCTCTGAGGTTAGCAGAGCTATCTAGTCTGCTGGCAGCTGCAGAGATAAGAGCTCTGCTTGCAGACTTTGCTCCCCTGATCCTTCATCTCATTTCGTCAGCACTAGAGAGTCCAGGAAAAGAAACAAGAAAGGCAGGGAAAAATAAACACACTGTTGAACTTGGTCAAGTAAAACTGCACACAAAGCTGGGTCACGGCCAGCAGCAATACAAAGGAGGAGGAATCTGTAACTATCTAAGTGTGCTGTTCTTGCCATACTTTTTAAGCCAAGTGACTTGTATTGACATTTCCATAGCAAAACAGTGTTTGCTTTTTGTTTTTCATCTTGTGGTATTATTTTTACTTTTGAAAATGACCTCAGTGATAAGTGAAAAAGGAAGGGGTGTGTGCATGGGGATTGTTTTTCAGGGGTTAAATATCTTGGAAATGCAGTGAAGTACCTGGTTTCAAGTACCTGGCGCTGACTCATGATCAGAATTTGGGAGCTACTTTCTGACCCCGTAAATCCAAGAGGCTGCAATGTCAGCACCCAGTTCCCACCACCTTTAAAGTCTTTCACCCCCTTTCCTGACATGCACCTTCGGTGCATCCACGCTCAGGGCAGCTCCTGGGATCGGGTCCCGCTTTGTGTGTCTTAAGCAAATTGTGCACAAATTTTATGCATAAATGCAGCTCCGCAGATGAGTGTTGCTCTCTGGTTGAATTTCCAACATCCTTTCCAGAAGTGCCTGCACTTGGGCGTCATTTATCCATGGGCCCCGATGGGATGCACCCCAGAGTTCTGCGTGAGCTGGCGGATGTCGTAGCCAAGCCACTCTCCATCATCTTTGAAAGATCCTGGAGAACGGGGGAGGTGCCGGAGGACTGGAAGAAGGCCAATGTCACGCCAGTCTTCAAAAAAGGCAAGAAGGAGGACCCGGGCAACTACAGGCCGGTCAGCCTCACCTCCGTACCTGGAAAAGTGATGGAACGGCTCATACTGGCTGCTATCTCTAGTCACGTGGAGGACAAGAAGGTGCTCAGGACTAGTCAGCATGGATTCACCAAGGGGAAATCATGCTTGACCAATCTGATAGCCTTCTATGATGGGATGACCGGCTGGATAGATGAGGGGAGAGTGGTGGATGTCATCTACCTTGACTTCACCAAGGCTTTTGACACCGTCCCTCACAACATCCTCCTGGACAAGCTCCGGAGCTGTGGGCTGGATGAGTGGTCGGTGAGGTGGATTGGCAACTGGCTAGATGGCAGAACTCAGAGGGTGGTGATCAGCGGTGCAGAGTCTAGTTGGAGGCCTGTGTTGAGCGGAGTGCCCCAGGGGTCAGTCCTCGGTCCAGTCCTGTTCAATTTATTCATCAACGACCTGGATGAAGGCACAGAGTGCTCCCTCAGCAAGTTTGCTGATGATACGAAGCTGGGAGGAGCAGCGGATACTCCAGAGGGCTGTGCTGCCATCCAGAGGGACCTGGACAGACTAGACAACTGGGCGGTCAAAAACCTCATGAAATTCAACAAGGCCAAGTGCACGGTCCTGCACCTGGGGAGAAATAACCCCAGACACCAGTACAGGCTGGGGACCGACCTGCTGGAGAGCAGCTCTGCTGAGAAGGACCTGGGCGTCATGGTGGACGACAGGTTGACCATGAGGCAGCAGTGTGCCCTCGTGGCCAAGAAGGCCAATGGGGTCCTGGGGTGCATTAAGAGGAACATCTCCAGCAGGTCGAGGGAGGGGATCCTGCCCCTCTACTCAGCCCTGGTGAGGCCACATCTGGAGCACTGTGTCCAGTTCTGGGCCCCCAGTACCAGAGGGATGTGGAGCTGCTGGAGAGAGTCCAGCGCAGGGCCACGAGGATGATCAGGGGCCTGGAACATCTGCCCTATGAGGAGAGGCTGAGGGAGCTGGGCTTGTTCAGCCTGGAGAAGAGAAGGCTGAGAGGGGACCTGATCTGCGTCTATAAGTGCCTCAAGGGAGGCAATGAGGAGGATGGGGCTGGCCTCTTTTCACTGGTGGTCACTGACAGAACCAGAGGAAATGGCCACAAACTGAAGCATCAAAAGTTCCACGGGAACTTAAGGAAGAACTTCTTGACGGGGAGGGTGACAGAGCACTGGAACAGGCGGCCCAGAGAGGTTGTGGAGTCTCCTTCTCTGGAGATCTTCAAGACCCGCTTGGATGCAGCCCTGTGCCACGTGCTCTGGGTGGCCCTGCGTGTGCAGGGGGGTTGGACTAGATGACCTCTAGAGGTCCCTTCCAACCTGAGGCATTCTGTGATTCTATGATTCTATGATTTACATGTGTTGCATGGGGAAATGTTTCCAGGTTTAGAATCTCATCAATTGTCCCTCCACGGCCAAGTTTACTTAAGAGTATTTAATTCTCTTCCCAGCCAAGCGCCTTCCTCTGCCCGCGGCTTGTTGCCCTCCGCTGAGCCAAGGATGGGAAGCGAAGGTGCTAGGAAAGAGGAAATGCCAATGAGAAAATAGAATCTGTTTTGGTTTCTCTGGGTGGGAAAGAAAAAAAATATAGTGAGAAATCTCTGCTCTCCACAGACCCTGCAATCTGCCAGTGTGATGGCCCATGTGGCTAACGGGCAGCAAGGAGGACTTGCATGTCTATATGTTCAGCTGCTATAATGTGCTCGGCTGTGTGTTTTGCAGGGACGAGGCCATAAGTAAAGCAGGCAATAAGTGCACAATAAGCCTTTGGATTATGTGATGCAAACCCGGATATAGTCCCAGCAACAGGCTGGCACGGGATGTATATCCAGGCTGCGGTGGCCTCCCTGGTTCCGTGCTCTGTTCCGCGGGAGCAAAGTGCAGGGTGTGCGGCGAGCAGGCGCTCAGGCTGTTAATGTTAACCCCCGCGGGCTGGTCCGCAGCGGGAAGGGGGAAGTTTGTGAAGAATCCATATATTCAGGCTGCGATAACACTGATCCCAATAATCTGCTCCCCAGGGGCAAGCAGTGGAGCTTGCAATAGATAAAAGTGCGGAGCGTGACGTTAATGTCCCCAAGCTGCTTCCCAGCGGCGAGGAGCGCAGTGTTATTGAGTGCACGCGTGCTGGACATGACTGCGGTGTTGGGAATGCCGCTTTCCTTGGAGTGCAGCGGGGAATGCTGAGCAGGACCGGCAGGGAAGGCGGCTCCCAGCCCAGCTGGGACGGTCCCTTCATCCCATGGAGCCTCCCTAGGTCCCAGCCTTGCAGCTCTCGTCCTCCCAGCTCAGCTCGTGCCCTCCTGCACAGCGCAGTTGACTCCTTCGGTTGTTGGGTTGTTTTTTTCTTCTTTATTCAGTGTTGCCCGACCTAGTAAACATTAATAATCTACGGTGGCAGGGATGAAATTACCAATAATAAGCAGGTATTTGCACAAGAAAGAGACAAAGTAGGTGTTGCCTACCTCCTGGGTCACCTAGCTTTGAATGGGCCAATTTAATAAAAGAGCACAAAGGCCCATTCATTTTCTTTACTTCTCTCCTCGCCCTGATTGCTATCAATTTTGGCTAACCATCAGCATGGCATTTGGGGCTCTTCACGCTGCTTTAGCCAAGGCAGGTTGCAAAGCCTCCGTGCAACCTGCCCTGGAGGCCAAGTCCTTCTCCAGGCCCAGCGGCGGATGCTCCTGGATGGGGAAAGCCAGTTCTGTGCGACTCTGCCTGGCGAGGAACCTGGGGGAGGACCAGCTGCGCGGCCACTGGCTCCGTCAGGTCTCCAGAGCAGCCCCTGCAGCAGCGCTGGACACGGGGCAGCACTGGAGATCGCGTGGGCTGTGTCCTCATGGTAGAAATAGGGGAGCTTGGTTGTGTCTTCCAGCAGGTGTGTTTTCTAGCAGTGTTTTCAAGTATGGTGTCTAGAACAGACTCTTCTAGCATGGTGTCTTCTAGAACGGACTCTTCTAGCATGGTGTCTTCTAGCAGGTCTCTTCTATCGGGTGTCTTCTATCAGATGTCTTCTAGCACAATCCTCTCTATCACGGAGTCTTCTAGTGGTGCCCTCTGTCTACCCCTTCCACCAGATCAGCCCTGGCCACCACCGGAGCCTCCTTGTCCCGGCCTGGCTGTCTCCGGGGTGGAGCGGAAGACCAATTCACACGCTCAACCCATCTCGCCCTGGGGACGTCACCGCTCAAAGCGGTGCACCCGTGCGCCTGCAGCCTGGACGTGCCCGCGATGTGCAATAAGGTGTCCCACGTATTATGGGGTGATAGGAGGAACTCCACGGAGGTGTTTGAGCCGGGACCGTCAGTAGAACTGAGGGCTTAAAATGTATTGAGAGATCTAGCTTGGGGCACCTTAAAAATATATATATATGTATATGCATATATAGAAGTATATAAATATATAAGTATGTAAATATATTAAAAATATAAAAATATATATGTATTCTATATATATTATATAGATATATATACAGCTATACGTGTAGCTAGGCAATGCTCTGCTGTCCCAGGTGGGCAGGGCAGCCGTGGGGAGGACTGACTAGAAGCTGTTCTCCGTGCAAAGCCGCCCTCGGCGTCCGTGGGGCCGGATGCGGCCCAAAGGGCTCTGGAATTATGGAGCGGGAGAGCGGGAGAGCACAGCGGCCGGCAGCGACTTTAATGGCAACGAGCGTCTGGGCTCTGCCCTTGGAAGTTGGTGCCGTTAAAATGCCTGTAAACACGCGAGGCTGCATGGAGACCGTTTCTATAGCAGCAGAGCAACAGAGAAGGGCTTGCGCCCAAACATACCCCAAAGGAAACTAAAAATAGTGCGCCTCTTGTATCAAAATCTGTATACATATTTGGGCAGGCAGACAGAAACCGGGAGTTTGTTTCAGCTTTTTTTTTTTCTTTTTTTTTTTCTTTTTTTTTTAATTCCCCCTCCCGCTTTTTCCCCTTTCTCTTTCCAAGAGGGGACCCGGAGGAGGAGATTTTCCGTGATAAAGGGGCGGGATGCGGCACTGCCCGGGGCATTGCATACTGCATCCCGAGAGGCAAAAATCGCTCCTGGCCTCCTCGCCCTGGGGCAAACGGACCCCCATGGAGGCAAAAAGTGATGGAGAACCAGGCCCAAGGCGTGCTGGATCCCTTGTTTCCCTGAGCACCTGGGAAAAATCCTGTTTTGGGGATTTTGGGGGCTTGGCTTTGGGAGCTGTGCAAGGCCGGCTTGGCAAGGCCAGGGCAGGGATTAATCAGTGTTTCCCAACGCCCCGCATCTTGCCCGGTGTTGTTCCCGTTGCTAGGAGGGGAAATTCCCATGGCTGGACACATCTTAAAGCCTCCCATCTTGCAGCAGCAACACAGGGAGATCGGGGAGCCGGGGGACGTGATGGCTCTGTTCCCCTTCCCCGTTCTCAGAGCGGGCTCTGTAAGAAAGCAGTGCTTCCCCCTCTGTTCCTGGGGCTTAGGCTAAATCAGTTAGTTTGAATGTAAAGCAAAGACTCTAAAATAGGTAATTCAAAGAAAAATGTGAAAATACTATGTTGTTATCTTCAGTTTCCTCTTCTTGCATTGCTGTGTTGGACACAACGCTCTAAACCCCATCTTGATTTCAGTTTGTTTTCATTGTTAGAATGAAACTGGACTAAATGGAGACCTTTACTAGGAAGGAGTATACGGTTGTATGTATAACGGTGTAAGAGAAACAATAAATGTATTAATTTTGATGCAAATATGCTCGTACACATATATGCACTCACATACGTGCGCATTTCTGTGCACGTGAGTATGTGAGTGCATATGCAAATATGCACTGACACATGCAAATATACATGCACATACCCACATATTTACGCGCAAATATTTATTATATCTATATAAATTCGCATATATTTATAAATCAACGTTTATTGAACGCAGACGTGTCTACAGCCATGGACTACAGCGCGCGGACTACAACCCCCAGCATGCCCCGGGGCGCGCGGAGGCGGGGCGACGCGGTGACGTTGGGGTCGGCGCTCCGCCCTGGCGGGGGGGGGCCGAGCGCGGTGCCGCCGCCGCGCCAGAGGGTTGGCGCGGCCGTTGGAGCGGGGTAACCGTCGCAACCGTCGCGTGGCCTGGCTCCTCGGTGGAGGGGGCTCCTTCCTTCCTTCCACGCTGCCTCTTCGTCCCTCCGTGTTTGCCTTCGCCGCCGCCTCGCGGAACCGTGGCCACGGGGGTGCCCCATCCGCCCGCTTCCTGCTTGCGGTGAGTATCGTGACTGTCGCGACAGCGGAGGCGGGGGAAAAGGCTGCGGGGCCGCCCGCCGCCGTGGGCCTCTCTTCCTCCCGGCCTGCACGGGCAGTTCGGGCTGTTCGCAGCGCTTTGTGCTCCGCGGCGTGCCCCCCCCCTTTTTTTTTTCTTTTTTTTTTTTTTTTTCTTCTTTCTTTCTCCATTTTTTAAATTATTATTTTATCTTTATTTTCGATTTTTTCCCCTCCCGTCTCGCTTCGGGCCCGCGTTCCCCGTCGGCGGAGCGGAGTGATCGCCGGCCCCCGCGCCGGGCACCTCTTTGTCATGGAGCTCGCTCTCCTCAAGCGCCTGCCCGTGCGAGGGGAAAATCCCGATAATAACAATACTAGTAAAGCAGCCCCTCGCCCAGTCGGCTCCACGCGAGCACCCGGGGCTCCTCCTCGCTTCCTTCCCCGTTTTGGGGGGCCGAGGAACGTCCCTTCAACTCCAGCCCCCATTTAGCGCAGCCCCCGCGCCGCGCGGGAGGGAGCCGGCGGCCGAGGCAAAACAAAGGGCGGTTCTGTTCTGCTGGCGACACCCGCAAAAGCGGCGCGGGAGGGCCATTTCTTTCCTGGTTTATTTATTTATTTATTTATTTATTTATTTATTTATTTTAGTATTTTTTTCTCCTCTGGCTGCTGTGCCAAGTTATTTCGTGTTGATTGATTCCGGAGGAAACAGCAGATATTTTTTTTTTCTTGTGTGTGAAGGGGCAGTCTGCGCCGTGTGAGATTTCTCCGGTGCCCCCCTGGCTGCTTTGTGAACGGGCCATGGTGCGGGGCAACTTTCACGGGTTTTTGTTCTGCCTTCCCCGTTCTCTTTTCACCTTATTTCACGTAGTTAAATAATGCGGTGTTTAGAAAGAACTAATAGCATAGGGAGATGCTGTTTTGCATGCAAAAACGCTGGAGAAGGTTTTTAAAAGAGTAATTGTCTTTCGGTTGATTTTATTTTATTTTGTCTCCTTAAGGGGGGCATACGATATTTTAAAGCAACCTTTTTTTTTTTTTTTTTAACCGAAGTCTTGCTATTTTTTTTATTTTATTTATCCCCTCAAAAGATGCAATTATTTGACCTCTGGAAGATGCAGCTTCTAGAAAACAGGCAAAATAAAGTAGTTGAGCTGTAATGCTCTTGTTCCTGCCATTGTGTCTCAGAGCCCGCTCTCTTCTTTGTTGGGTCCTCTGGCTTTAAAATGCCCTAGTTGGCAAGTAAAATTGCAAAACGTTTCAGCTAGTCTGAGCCATAGATTCTGCCTTTGAAAAGTCATGGTTTTGGTTATTTTTTCCTATTTTTGAATCCGCGTTAGAAGGGAGGAGAGCCAGGGCAGGAAGCTGCTTCTGGTTTCTGTTCAGCAGCGTTTATTATTTTACAAAGAAAAAGGTCATTTACAAATGACCTGTTGATGATATGTCTGCAGTTGCTTTTTATGCTAAAAAAATACTGCTAAGTAGAAGAGTGAGAGTTTTCCGGAACAGACTGCCCAGGTTGTCATTTCACGCGTGCCTCATGTCTATGGCTTTGTAGTATTTTAGACCATTTCAAACTCCCTAATGCAGTGACCAAGTCCAGAAGTCTACGCTGAGCGCTTCCCCACCTCACTCCTTATGGTTCCCACCTCCAAAAAAGCCTGGTTCGTTGAAAATTGAAATTAGACCATTTCAGAGCTACATAGGGTGGTTATAAATATCACCAATTGCTGTTGAAGTTATTACCTGCCATGTTGTCTGAATGGCCAGGCAGCTTTGAGAGTAGGTTCTAGTGATACTTGGGCATCTACTGGATACCTCAGTATGTTTAGATGTCTCCTAGGTCTACTTAGTTAGGAGCACCTAAATTATGGTGCATATAGTTTTGTGATGTCCACCTAGTGTGTGTGCTGATTCCCAGTAAACTGCCAACTGCATCCACGCTGTATGCAGCCTGTGCTCATTTCTGAAGTGAGAGTTGAGCAACTCCTAGTAGTTTAATTCAAATGCAACTTTAGAGGTCAATGTTAATGTGAAGTCAGTCTATTTAAAACCATTGTGTGTTTTGAGATTGGTATTGGTTTCTATTAAAAAACCCAGAATGGAAAACAGGATTATTACACTTCAGGATTTATATCTAGCGACTGTGTGTTTGTCGCTAGATGCAAAATAGAATATAATCTGCTTGCAGCCAGTGGTATTTAAAACTCTTGCATGTAGTGAACTAGTCACATGTATATTTTTATTTTAAAATGCCTTCTTAGGCAACAACTTTGAACAGAGCAAAGCAGAGAACTGGCAGCATTTGTAGATGCTAACCTTGGCCTTGATCTAAAAAAGGAAGAATGAGGGCGTTTCATTAAAAAGCAAACTCACTTTCAAATACATCCACATAAGCCAAGTTACAGAGGTGATTTGGAACCCCTTGCAGGATGCCCGTGACTGAAGTGCTTGTTGCTAGTTGGTCACTGTGCCTGGCTGCTTGGATCGTAAAAGCTCTGACTGTAGGTGGCATGAAGACAGCCTAGCTCACTTGCTTCCAGACATTCATTCCTTAATCTTACGATTCACAAGCGTGCTGACAAGACTGTCAAAGGAAATGACAGCAAAGAGATGGTAGAGGAAATAGGTCAAGCACTGCTGAAGTCTGCTGAGATAGTTCTGTGGAAAAAAAGTAACGTGTTTCCATCCAATCTAGTTTGTTTCCTTTCAGTCTGCCTGTTACAGAATGTGCCAACAATTCTCCTATTGCAGTCCACTAGTTGTACTGAAATTCATATATTGCATCCCTACCTGCGCCTGGTGGCCTCTCAGGATGGACAGCCTTGTGGTGAGGAAGCTAAATTTGTTTCCTAATCTCAGAAGTATTGATTGTCCCTGGGTAGTGCCAAGGCATTCAGTGTTTCCCAGGAGGTGGAGGCAGCTTGTGGATCTGATTTCTGTGCTTGCTGGTCTATTTTTTCTTTTTTTTTTTTTTTCTAATTTTATTTTTATCTCCAAATATCCTGTATTTATAGCGATTTGGAAGCAGGTATTACTTGAAGCAGGCAGAGGTGACTCACTGCCTTGCACAGGTGAATGCCTGGCTTATCAGCTAACTGCATGAGCACTCTGCCATGGGCCGCTGTGGCTCACCCTTGTCATGTGCCTTTGAGCTCCCGATGAGTCTAGCTGTTTAAAATGACTGTTTGGGAATGATCTTGTAGTTATGAATGAATGTCCAGCATGACAAGCTGTCTAGGCCTCTCTAAAGCTGATGTGCAGGCAGGTTTGTTGTCTTGCTGGTGCCCTGTGCTGAAGTTATGTGCCCACCAGCACAGGTCTGGCACCAGCAGTGCCTGCTGGCTGGCAAGCTCAGAAAATCCCTGTGAGGACGTGGGGTCTGAGGGCATGATGCTCAGAATGAACTGGTCGGCATTCCCCACCCGCTTGATTCACACTGAGCAGTGGCACCTAAGTGCAGGCATTTGGTTAAAGATTGATGGAGCAGTCATTGCTATGTAGGAACATGAATCAGCTCATGAATAGATAATAAAAGTTAAGCTGCTGGCATTGCTTCCATGCTGTTCAATTCAGTCATAGTCATTTGACTGTCCCCATTGTATTTATATAAATGGTTAATTTTAGGCTCCTGTACTGTGTTGTATGTGAGAGCAGAGTGGATCTTGCAGTGCATTTCTGGCCACCAGTCTGGGAACTTGCATCTGGAAGTCGATCTTAATCTTCTGACAGAAGGTAAATAGCATCTGTTAGAATATGAATAGTCAAAATGTTTTACTTTGTCCGAATAGTTATGTTTTTGTTGGGAAGAGGATGCGCTCAGTTCAGGCTGAGTTTGCAGTGTTTCTGTACTCACAGCAGAGTATGTTGCAAAACCTTGATATCCCTTGTGCTGGTGCAAAAACTCGATATGATCTGCCTTGATGTTAGCTATACAGTTATGTCAACCAGATGTTTCTTCTGTGCTGACTCCGTTTGCAGCAGCTTAATTACATAAACATGTTGTCAGAAGAGGGAAAACACTCTTTTTGGGAGAAGGTTTTTAATTTTCCAGGGGTAGAGAGGTGCAGCTCTGACCCTGCTAGTCGAGGTGCACGTGAATGTATCGGTGGACTGCCCAGCTGACAAGGTTAAGCAGGTTTGGAGTTTTGCTGAAAGAGAGCGAGCTTTCCCTAAGCCTTTTAGTTTACATATTCAGTGCTCAAGGAGGCAAAAGAACTTTTGTCACTAAATGCTGCATTTCCATTTGTGGTTTGGTGATATTTGCTATAGTGGCTGAGGCTCTGCGTTGCAGACAAGCCCCTAATGCAGCATAGAGATGAGCAACAAGATCCAGTAAGAATAAACTGAAATTAGATAATAATAGATAATTGATAATCTGCAGTTTTTTAAATTTAGGATGCTTTATTATGGGAGTAGCCTATTAGAGGGTGTTATGTTTTGTGTATTGTCTGATTTTATTTTTAAAGAAAATTTGATATCAAAATTACTTTCTAGATACTTGCAAGATATGGGACTGGAGCAAGTTGTTGAGTAAGGATCTTTAGGTGAGAGTTTATTAGAGATAGGACTCAAATCTGCTTAGCCAAAATTTCCTTTAAGTAGATCACGATAAATGGATCACTGCTTCCACTGCCAATTGCTTCATCTGCTTGGATGTACTTAGCCATTTGTCTTTCCAAATACTAATATTTCTGTAATTACATAACATTTAAAAATACTTTGCATGAGCTGAGTAAAAATGCTTTGCAGCTCATCTTGGGATAGGCTATCCTAGGCAAGGTTGGGGATAGTAATCAAAACTGAAGAGATTAACTTTTATTAAAAATATTTTTTATAAAAAATGAGTATTAAAGGAGGTTAAATCCCTTAAAGTTGGTCAGTGTTAGGGAGGATGTTTCTTTATTATCCTTGTGGTCAGCCTGCTCGAACTGCTGTCTCTGGGTTAGACACTTCCATTCAGTTGATTGTCTGAGAAGTGATCAACAACCCTGAAGTCCATTGAGCCACTCTAGGGCACTAAACCTACTGTTGCGACTAGTTTAGAGGTATGAATTTGTAGGTCTTTTTCTTGTGTCTTGTGATCATACTTCTCTGACAGTTGTAAATCTGCCCCAGAATCTTTTACTTTCTCTGTCCTGAGTTGCCTCTGCTTTTGAAGGTCAGGAATAGTAAATAATAAAGTCTTTATTTTCTTGTAAAGTTGAGTGCTTCATCTGTATTTTTGTTATTCTATGAAATTTTGTCCGTGTTAAATTATGGAAGTGGTCTCTGAGGAACTCCTAAGAAATCTCAAGGCTCTTCTTCTCTTAAGTGTTAATGCGTATACTGCAAATTTGTCTGATGCTGCCTTCATATCCTTTCTGCTAAGCTGAGGCAATTACATTTCACTGCACAATTTTTTACAAGAATAAATATTAGTAGTGGTTTCTCACAAAGTTCAACTGAGAAAATAAGTAATATTTCTTTTGTCATATCATGCAGTTGAAGTATTTACTTGTTGTGAGGTTAGAGGAAAAAATCTGAGATGCATTACACATGGAGGCTTTAGTATCAAGTAATTCACTTCCTTTTAAAGAACTTGTTGCTCATTTGCCTTCTGTAATGCACCTCTTGGGATAAACTACTAATTCTAAAAATATGTCAGTTCCGTTCTTTCCCCCCTTGTATTTTTTTTCTTTGTTTGGCTGTAGTTTACCTTTTCCCTGAACTACTTAAAATACTCCAAGGAATGCTTAAAATGGAAGAAAATACATGTAATTCAGTTGCTGTACTTGATCACTGCTGTATTTTAATGGCTAATGGAAGACTGCTGTAAACTGGTTTGTAAAGTGATGGAGAATACAAGGGCCTCAACCCTTGGCATCTCAAGTAGGATATGTTTTTTCTCTTAAATATGCCTCCTTTCTGGTGCTTTTTGTTGACCTGGAGTTTTGAGAAGAGAATGTAACATGCTACTAATGATGTCAAAACGTGACTTCTGACGGAAGCAGGAAGATTTCATCACATAGAGGAAACCGTTATTCGCTGTTCTCACTATATTCATGCTCATAATCAAGCTTATGGTAATTCACTTTGTTTTTATCCAGAAAATGGTTCAGCCTGTTCTTGCACTGGAAGTAGATTTCACTGGAAATCGGTATTGTCTGTGAATGACTGAAGTATTTTTTTTTTTTTTTAATATATTTTAGCCTTTCTGCTATGTAGTGCAGAGAATCAGAAGGCCACCAAGTAGACCCTTTGGTCTTTCATTGCCCTTTTTCATTTCTCATGTGATAACTTAAGCAATTTTGGGGTGGTGGTGCTGACACTTCAGGTCAGGTTGGGATTTCTGGTTCAATCAGCTGTCCCCAGGTCTCTGAGATGAAGAGCAGTTACATAACGATGTGCTGCACACCCTGCCTCGGCAGCCCCGAGTCCTATCACAGTGTGTGTTAGTTGACAGTTGATCCCTCTATCCCGCTTTGACTTTCATGGTCCAGTTGTCCCCTTTTGATTCCTGCGGTAGGAGGAACCATCGTACCAGGCCTTTGACCTTTTTAAATAAGGTAGTTGCCGTGTGGCTGGTAGCCCACATCAATTGTCAGCACTACCTACACCACGTGCAGTACCAAATGAAAATGCTGTTAGGGAACACGGAGCAGGGATTGGTGAGTGTTACTGTTGGGACCATGAGGATGCTGGAGTAAAATGGGGGACAGGGGACATTCCTGCATATAGAGGGACAGTATTACAAGCACTCTTCTTGGAATTTTTTTGCCCATATAACTTTGGAGTGGAGCTCATGAAGTGTCTGAACAGAATCAGAAAGAGCCTGTTCAGAAGATGAAGAGTTTACTTTCAGCCTAGAGCCAGGAGGGACCAGTTGAGGGAGGAAGTGAAGGGCTTATCTCATTGATGGGCATGTGTAGCCAGTATTGGTATTTTTCAGGCTTTTTGAGTCTACAAGAGCAAAGATTAATAGCCCCATTTGGGTCTTGGGCTTGTTTTTCTGTCTTATTTTACTGGGGATGAGCAGCTCCCAGATGCATTGACACTTAGTTTGCTAACTTTTGGAGGCTGCTGTAAAATGCAAAATGGTATTTGGTTACTAATCCTTACTTTAAGGTATGTAATATCAATACTTTAAAATATGTAAACCAATGAAGCACCAAAAACTGTGAAACTGAGGATATAAGTTGATAATGTAGCCAATGTGAATTCTATAAGCTTGAATTTTCCATTTCTCTCCTCTATTGCATCATTTTTTTCGAAGTATATCCTACGGTGACCAAGGGATTGGTCATGTCACAATTTTTCTGAGACACGAGCCTGATGATGAGGAAGCCAGCAGAGCATTTTCGAGTGTGGGGAGGTGTTACATCTGCTCATAACCTTTGTCACAAGTGGAACAGATTATAAGATGACAAATGTTGACTTGCTGCCAGCGGGCACATGCTCAATTCGGTATTTCCCAAGGCATGCCCATCAGGCTTGATATGAACATACCCTCGGAAAAATAACCTTGATTTTATTTTTGTTCCGATGCACAAGTAGAAATGGTCTGGCCTCTTGACTCTTTAAAGAGTAAGCACTGTATTTCTAGCTCTTGGCAGACATTGTCCACAAGTACTTCATGTTCCATTGGCCTTGTGCCAAATTTAATGTACTGTGTGTACTGAAAGCATCAAAACCAGACTCGCTTTAATTTTAGATTTTACAGCTACCATTATTGATTTTTCTTAGAGCTGTTCCATCCAAACTATTATTTTAATTTCTTTTCCCTGTCGGTTTGAGGGAATTATCTTTGACAGTCTTTATTTGTGTTGCTAGAGTTTGCTTATGTGAGAGCTGTATATCAGACCTGCAGTGGCCAGGCTTTCAATTTACAGAAGATAATTCAGTGTGCTGATTTATTTGTGAACTCCTGTCTCTCACACTGCCGAGGATGCTGTGACTAAGGGTACTTTTGTAGACCAAGTGCATCAAATACCTTTTGGGAATCTTGGATCTCATAAATACTTGAGACGGGACCAGGTGATTGTATTACAGTGCTAAAAATTTAACAAGCTTCTATTTTGCCGTGCTTGTACGCTGTACAAACAGAAGTCGGTCTGTAAGACCTCGACCTCTGAAGAGAGGAAAGCAAGGGAAAGAAGTGGGGTGCAAGTAGAAGTTGTAGCAGATAGACAAAGAGAGGAAGGAAGTGACGGAGAGAATAGGGCACAGTTCAAGCAGCCGTTCAGACTGTGCTGGGCTGTTCATAGCGGAACAGGCAGCAGGGCTGCTGATGCCTGCCTCCCAGCTGTATCTGCTGCCTTCATATTTTGGCTGCTCGTCCTTTATTTTCACCCCTGCGGGGCCAAGTAGCAGTGCATGAGCATGACTGGAGGCCAGGTGGCTCATAGCCATAAAAACAGAGCAGGATTCCCTTCCCTTGTGCTGTTGTGGAAGAGCGTGGTGCTCAAAGGAGCCCATTTTCTTCCTTCTCCTTCCCTTTTTACCAGTTGGACTGCTCCTCTTCATTAAACGTTAGGCTTTTCTGGTTTCTGCTTTGCACTGTCACCTTTTGCTACTGATGCTGGAGACACTCAGCTCTTCGAAGAGGCACCCAAGTGGGGAGTAAAGATGTTTTTTGATACAGAGAGACTTAAAAATCGCAAGAATTTCCCCCATCTGGGGTTATTGAAGGTAAATATGTAGGGATTTCTGGTTAGCCTTCGTTATGGGCTTTTGCTGGGCACCGAGAGCTTTTTGCTTGGCCCGACCCTTATGCCTAAGGTTTAAACATATCTTTACTTCCAAGTTCCGTTATCCAGTCTCGGGCATAGTTCAAATTTAACTTTAAGAATGATGGTTTGTCTTTGGAAGCATGATGTCCGGTTTAATATTTGCGGAGCATCCTAAAGGTTCAGATTTTGTCTGTTCATCCCAGCTTAATACCTGTGCGCTGGGATCAGCTGTGGCCTGTTCCATTTCTGCAGCTGATTTGCCACACAGTGCTAGGAGATGTCTTCTCACTGTGCAGCCAAATGACTAGCTTGTACGAATATATATCCCAACACAAAGTTTTATTATAGCAGCTTGCTAACAAAGTATCTTGTATTGATGTTAGTAGACAAACTATGCATTATTTTTGGTTCCCAAGAGTGTTTTGATAATTTTTACCTTGTTAAAAACTGTGATAGTGTAATTACCCTATGGAAAAATTTAGAGGAGATGACTGAACCTGGTAAGATGGAATAAAAGGCTATTTCAAGATTGCTTTTGAAATGGGGCAGAATTTAAAATTTCTTGCAGTGCCATGCTTGTTTTCATGCTGAATTTTCACACATCCTTTATATAAACTAAATATTAATTCTTAATACAGACGTTAATCTGGGTTTCCTTTTGCTGATGAATAGACTTTTTGTTACCTAGCAGAGTGTAATAAAATACTAAGGATGGTTAGAAGAGTGCATATAAAGAAAACAAAAATCAACCCCCAAAGTGAAGAATATAGATGACTAAGTGTCAATTTGTCAATGAAATTGTAGAATAACACACTTTGGAAAGGACGTCAGAAGGTTGTCTGGTCCAAGCCACTCTTGCCCTTCTCCCTGGTAGTTTTAGGAGTTTCAAGTTAAATCTAACTGTTCCATCCCTTTTTGTGTGATCTTGAATAGCGTCACACCAGGGCGTCTGCTGACAGTACTTAGCTGCAGTTGTCAATCTTGTGTAAACATAAAACTTACGCTTACCTCGGGTAATTACAGAGTAGCGTTTCCAGGTTTCAGCAGAACATGATGATGAAATGGCCTGACTGGTAACTCGATGAATCATTTCAGACAACCAAGTACTCGATCTGCTCCGCACTAGCAACATTGATTGCACACAAGCATATGCTGTGTTGAAAGACATGCTATTAACTGAAAAATTGCTTTTCTCAGAGTGTGTTTATTCTTCTAGACACTGAGCCAGCACTGATAAATCTCTGAGAAACAACTGCTTAGAGTGACTGTGGCCAACAGGTCCCTTCCCCAGTGGACAAATCTTGACTGGTGGTGTTAGCCATTTGGTGCTAATGTGGATGGGGCTTAACCATCTGGTCTCACTCTTGCTTTTTCTCACAGCGTTGAAAAATGTTGTCGTGTCTCCACTAGCAGCTAACTGATCTGAACCGTTGTTGACAGCACCATCACCAGCAGGTCACTTGCTCTCTGCGAACGTGGCTCTTGATTATGTATCGTAAATCCAAGTGGAAGTGCGGTTACAATCTTGCGGTTCTCGGACCTGGTGAGTTTACGTCTGCACAGTGCACAGAACAAACATTGCTGCTTGCATCTCATCTGCTGATGAAAACGCTTGAAGAGAGAATCCAGTGACACTCATGTATCTAAAGGCACCAGTTGTGGCTGGTGGATGTACTCCAGGCATCCATTAGAGCTGTCCACTGTGGTGGGCTGCTTTTAGAGTAAACCTTTTATTTACTTCTTAAGATTTCATTTGAAATTGGTGACTAGAACTGTAAGTGTAAAGCAGTACAAATAATATTAGTAATATCTTGCTTTTAGTATATTTAACTGTATGCTCTGTAAACCTGTTTCTGTTGTTTGTTTTTTTGTTGTTTGTGTGTTTCAAGTTTTTCATTGGACAAACTCTCTGGCATTGAATGTTTCTCTCCAAGAATGACCCACAGATTTGATAAAACCATGTCGACAAACAGTTATGTTAGATGGCTGCTGCGCTCTACCGAATTGTCATCTCTTAGGCACAAATGTAGGATTTCTACTGCAGACTGTGTGTCCAGAGGCTGCAGAGCTCATATAATATTTCACTGTTCCTGAGAGGTGCCTTGCACAGGTCCCTACTCCCCAGGTCACATTTGTGCAGTCCTGTACCCTCTTTTGCTTCAAATCTGCTGACCAGAATTTTTCCATGAGCTGACGACTCTTGCGGACCTGAGAGAAGCTAATTGCAGGAGGTTTCCAAAAGGCACAAAGAATTGAGTCTTCATTCATTCATGGCATTAAACTGACTACTCTTGTTCTAGCCTAGTTGATAGGCTTAAAACTCTTGCTTTGCTTTCAGTAGCTTTGTCTGAGGGTGCATTTAGGGCTTGTTCTTTGCCTCAGCCCTCTTGTTCACGGGCAGCAGCTGCTCCCTCCTCTCATAATCGCTCCCTTTGCACCAAAGTGAGAGCATCAACTTTTCTGTACTTGGACCAGTTTTCATAGTGCTGGGGAAACAAAGACGACCACCTCAAACACAGTGGATATGGTTAACAGTGAAAAGACTTTGACGTACAGCTTTGAAAGTGCTTTTATTTTTAAATCTTGGTGGATTGGCACCAATCACAGTGTTTTTTTTTCATCATCAAAGATACCGCTACTTCAATGACTTCTATTTTTGTTTAAACTTCCAGAGTCTTAAAATTGCCTGTGAGCAGCCTGTATTGGTGATAAACAGCCTGAAGTGTTTTAAGTGCAGAAAACCCCACTTCATCTTATTTGGGATGAGCTGCCTGATTTGAATTCACATTTCTCCAGTGTCTGAGCAGCTGTGGATTCCACTGTGCTGCTTGGCTTTTCTGTCAGATTTCTATTCTGAGTGAATTGTCCTTTCAAAATTACTTAGCTTTGGCCCTAAGTTTCAAGGGGGATCTCAAGAATACTGCATGGCCTAGACCTTTAATTGTACTGTTGCTGGGATCTTTGTTCTATCTACTCAAAAGTCTTATCTTGCAGTGAACACGCTTCCGTCTAATGAGCTACGATGAGCCACAGAGATCATGTAGTGCTCTAGTATTTGCATGTAAGCCAAAATACTCACTCCAGATTTTAGCTTAGCAAGAGAGTCGTGGGACCAAGGCGTTAGTGAAGCTGATGGCTTGAGAAGCTTCATCGCTTTAGACAAGCAGTGCACAAAAATACTATACCTGACACTGAGCATTGTTTCTGGCTGCACTGTAATTATTTGGAATGTCTGGGGCTTATCCAAAATCAGGACAGTGATTTAAATTACACGCACAGCCTGGACCTGCTCTAGTGCAGTCTTGCTTAGGTAGGCCGATAGTAATCTTGCTTACGCTGGTTAATTTGGCTGCCTTCCGTGCAGTTGCATCCTTGCAGCTGCATGATCGAGCGTGGTGTTCGGTGAGGTGCTATCCTAGGTGAAGAGGAGCTGAGTTTGGCCTGCAGTTTCTTCCTAAACACGCTTTTGCTGCATTTGGTTTTGAGAGTGTGTCTAGAAACAATGCCTGTTGCTGATGAGAATTGATCATCTGTTAAACAGATGAACCTCAGTTTTATTTTTTGCACAGCATTGTTAAAGCTTAAAAAAAATAAAAAAGGAAGAGAGAACTTACTACTTTGCTGCATTACTGTGCCAGGAAATAATCCTTCCTCCCTGACCATTTCCTTAGCTGTTCCAGCCATCCTGTGATGTAGCACTTTTAATAATGACTTTATATAGATTTTTCTTTCAACTAATAGTTTTGGCACAGTTTACAAAGCCTCTGAAGGAAGGAGATCTTGCTGCAGTTTTCCACTCTGGCCTAAGCTTACAGACTGTGCATACTTTTTAAAATTTAATTAAACATATTTGGAGCCTGCTGAGCTTGCAAATAATTATTCAAAAGGCTGAAGTTTTGTCAAAGGATGCTGTCTCGTGTTTGTAGAAGCTGTTTTAGATTATGTCATGCCTTAGTAGTGGGAAAGAGATGCTGTGTCACTTCCAGTTGACAGAAAAAAGTATTTCCTGGGATCTTTGATTTCTCTTGGTTGCCGCTTCAGTGGGAGTTTTTATGTTAATATTTTGACACTCTTTTGCTCTGATACCGTTGCTTAATTTCTAGATTCTGGTTATTTGTGTGCCAAGGTAAAGATAAGTCTTGCTTTCTTTAATGCATACAGCCACAGCTCTATTCTTTTGGGGCTGAGTGTTTTGGCATTTCTTTTTCTTTTTATCCAGTTGGTAATTTTTATGCACATCTTATTTACATGCTGTAACTTTTGGGAAATCCAGACAATTTCAGTCTGTTAATTTTAAAGAAAACTGTAAATAACGGGAGGATGTTTGAGATGAAAATCGACTGCTGTGATTGTCCTAAGCTTTCATTTTGCTGAGCTGATGGAGGATGGTGTGCAAAACATAGGTCTAGAAAGAAAAGGGAACCCCACAACTCCTTACCTTTTACCCTTTACTGTTTGCCTTGATACTGTCTTTACCACAAGGACCTAGAACACGTCAGTATGCACCTTTATCTCCACAGTTTGACTTCTGAAAATCCCCAACGTGTAAGCATGGACATGCGTAGTGGTAATGTTATAAACTGTAAAAATACCTTTCAGGAGCAAAACTGAGTAAAAATGGGCAGTTAGTCCCAGTTATTAGCACTCTTGTGCATAGGCACTTTGCTGCGCAGTTAGCGTACAGCTGACTTCTAGTTGGACGAGTTTTGTCACTGAGGCTTTGTAAATCCTTGCATTTGTGCATTTTGGCTACGATGTTTATATCTTACTCCTAAGTACATAGCAAAAAATCTTTAAGGCTTTTATTGCTTCTCATTTTATTTCAGATATGGTCTGGGTGTTCTCCAATTCATTAGCTTTGGATTATGCTAGTATATAGGTGTATATCTGTTGTTACTGCTACAAACTTTGCTTCTACCCTATTAACCTATACTTTCACAACAACAAAGTATTCATCAGATTGTTTTTCAATAGGCTTTTTAGAGAAGACATTTTTTGTCTGTTTTTTTCTCCTATAAAAATGAAATGCTTCCTATAAAAAGAAGAAAGCCTCAGTTTTGAAGTTGTCACTAAAGGAAAAACGTGTGTGTGAAGTAACTGCTTGTTGGGATATAGCCCTTGTGTTGGTCCCACAGTGTTCCAACCGCTTCTGGAGCCTTTTGAGCATGGCTAGAGAATGGTGATCTGCTCTTCTGCTGCCTTCTTTTTCTTTTCCCTTCCCAAGCTTATTTGGTCTGACTGAGAAGTTTTTGTCACCATTGTAGTGGAAACAAAATGAAAACCAGCAGCTCTAGTGGAAGCACAGCTTCTTAAATGGAGTCAGATGCTTTACAAATGTCCTGGGGTGACTGGCGGAAAAAAAAAAAACCCTTTAATCTGTTGTCTTGCATTGTGCTAGAGCTGGAAGAGGTCTCCGTCCCACCTTGTGATTGCGTCTCCCCTACAACCTGCAGGCAGTCACCAAACTCTCTAAACTGAAAGCTACATCCAAAAAGCAAACTGGAGGCCAAATTCACCCTGCCCATTTGCAATATTTATATAGTTCAGAGTTTGTGTTGGGGAAACGTAAAATTCATGCACTCCTGTCTGTGAAATGCTAAAGTGCAGAATGACTTCAGGATTTAAAGTACATCAGTAGCTGTGAAGCCAGAGAAAGTGATTTCTTTCCTTTATACTTAGTGAATATGTATTATTTTTATAACTGGTGGTGAACTTGCCACAGTCAGTCTGAGTGCTGGAAGATTTTTATGAACTTCCAACTAAAAAACCCTTTTGCAGATTTGCAGTGAGCAATGCCCCCATGCCAGCTATTGCAAAGGCAGCCACTTAGGTCTTGTTAGTTGTCCCTGCTGCTCTGCACACAAACTGTTAGCCTCTTACCTGATATTTTATAAACTCCTCCTGGTTTGAGTACTGAGACTGGTTATGTTGGCTTTACAGTAGGGGAGTTCTTCGGTGTTATTTGCTGCATGTTTTGTATGGTTGACTACTTGAATGGGCTTGTTTGAATGTTTTCTTTCCTCTGAATTTGCATGGGTTTAGGAGCTTGAATGTGGTCAGACATCTCTGCTGAGTCTGGCTAGTAACTTTTTAACGTGTGCTAACTTGCTGATGACTGTTCACAGCCTCTGCTGCGTGAAGTGTCTCCTCTGCAGATGGATGATCCTTAAGCAGGAGAGTAATGGCAAATAACAAAGTGAATGGAGCAGCTTTCCACAAACCTCTGTGAATACGTGCAAGTGAGGCACAAATGTGCTCAGTATGAACAGCTGTTAGCAATTTTACATGTTCATAAACAATATCAGCTCTGAGAGGGGCAGTTTGCATGAACTCTGTCCTGAAAAACGTGCAAAGATTATATCACAAGAGCCAGATTTTTTGCCATGATTCAATCTACATTTAACAGCTGACTCGAACCAGAGCAAGTGAAATTGCTCCACCATATCAGATTACTGTTAACTTGATTGCTATAAAAAAGTGGAACTCCACGTTTCTGTAGTAGCCTGAGATGAACTTGAGAACAATGATGCCCAAACAGTAATTTTTAGCATCCTGGATGGATATCTGCAGCACACACAGTACAGAGTAGTGACTTCAGTGAAGCCCTTCCTCAAGATTCAGGAAGGAAGAAGTCTGTATGGAATCGTCCAGTCACATTAGTTAGCGAAAGATGCTGTAAATTATATGAAATTAATTCCAAAGTGGTGTTAAATACTGCTTTATTTCAGATAATCTCAATTGTCTGTTATTTTAAAATCATTTAGTCATGGTACTTATGCCTTCATAGGCTAGACTTCCACATTGCTTTCCTCAGCCGCATACAGGCAGCAAAAATAATTAGCAATGCTGGAGAGCGTGCCATGGTCATAGTAAAGCATGTATAAATATTTAAAAATGGTTTTATGTGAACCCCACACTAACGGTATATGCAAATACCATCAGAGTTCTTATGGTTGTAACCGAAGACTATAATAACTCTTTAAAAAAACACAAAACAGTTGCCATTTTCAGCTGCATAGTTTCTCTTGTTTGAAGTGAACATCCTTTGTGTGTGCTTAGCAAATTGTAGATTTGGAAACTTTCCAACTCCAAGGCAAACGTTAAACATATAACAATTTGCTTAGCTCCTAATTAAAACTGGCCTGTGTGGTAGCACCAAAGTCCCTTGAGTCTCTGTAGAAGAAATAGAGCATCTTATCTCAGTCTCCTTGGTTGAGATGTTCTGTCGTCGTCTCTTCTTGGTGAGAACACCCACTGTGATGCCAAACGTCACCCAGAGAAAAATTATGCATGGTAGTTTTTAATGAATTGGATTGGGCCACTGCTTCTGCCGGCTTTGCTGTGGCGCTATTTGCTTGGCTTTCTGTTGTTTAATTACACATAATTGCAGGAAAATTCCTGAAAATGCCGCCCCCCCCCCCCCCCCCCCAAAAAAAAAAAGGAAAAAAAAAAAAAAGTTTGTATTTGAAGTTTTGTAGCTTAGCTACATTTTGAGTTCTGAAAAAAAGCCAGGAGTTCCCACCATCTTGGTTTGCCCCTGCAAATAATACATTGGATTCCTGTGTTGACCAAAGAATAAAATTTAGGGGCAAGTTCCCTAGTGATATTTTCTTTGCCTCTGTTTGAGGGCCAGCTTTTACAGTGTTAGGGTTTAGTGCCCCCACAGAGGCAAAGAGGTGTTTGTCTCGAGTGCAACTGCCAATTTATTTATATAAGCAGCAAACCTCTTATCCAAATTGGATTAGAAGTGTAGGAAGTATTGCCACTTTTAGATATGCCAAGTCATGCACGGCCCATGGGATTTTCAAGGAAAATGAAAGATGATATAATCAAATGCTATGGGATTTTTCTCTCTGAACAATTACAGGGCAGAAACTGGTAAGTGAGCTAAGGAAGCTGGAGAATGAGGAGGAGGCATGTTTGGGCTTGGTGTGCTCTGAGTAGAAGGCTGTTAACATGGAGATTTAAGCATATCATAAGTTAGGTTGTGCTAATATAATCTTCCCTGTATTGATAAATGTAAAAGTACTAACTTCTTCCTTTAAAAGACACCTTTCAGTGTATTGGAGATGTTAAAATATCCCAAATATCCAATTTGGATACTTCCAAAATATCCAAGTTTGAAGTTCCTACATGGCAAGCTTGTATGCAGGGCTTAGTAGCGTCGGATGCTCCCTAGCATGCTTTTTTATTGGAAATGCAGGTTAACTATGGTTGAAATAGTGAATGTTAAGAGTGTAATAACAGGGTGGTGAGGAATTTGGGATAAAGCAGAGAGGAAACTTTCTCCTGGATAAGCTTGACTTCCATGCTCTGGGATCTTCCTAGATGAAAAGGTAATTGCTTTCTTTAAGGATGTCCATCTGTGTGGTGTGGAAGCTTAGAAGAAAAATTATACTGAATAGTTCTTAAAGCTTGTTCCTCCTCAGACTTTATTTCCTAGAGAGACTGCAGGGCGCGGGGAACTGTCAGCATGGCAGCACTGAATTTCTCTAGCTAAATTTCTATAACTGAATGAACCTCTGACCTTTTTTCTAGTCTTTTTTAAGCTTCATTATGAAGCAAAGATCTGTGACACTGCTAGTGAATGCCTTAACTTTCACTGAAGTTTTTGGTCAAATAGTCTCACTTCATAGGAAAGGAAACTTGCGGCAATGCAGGTTCTGCTATTTAGATACCTTGAAAGTTTTGCAAGCAGCAAAAAGTACCTCTTAGAAATGGATTTGAATTGGGTCTATATTTCTTCATTTGAGGAAAAACAGAACAGCTTGAAACTGAGAGAATCTGAGTTTGCTTGTGAAAGAAGTCAGAATTACAGCTAATAAATTCTTGGAGGAAGTCCTAGTGTGTAGCCTGGGTTAATTGAACTTGCAGACGCAGTATTTGGCTTGGAGAGTTTTACAAGATTCAGGAAAAAAAAACATCAGTTACAGTAGCAATTTCCAGGTACCTGGGAAAGTCCAAGTTTACCGTCTTGGGAAGAAACCAGACGCATTTGCGTGTTTTTGCCAAGTGATGCCTCAGCTCTCACCCTGTCAGGCCTGGATACTAGAGGCCCAGCACTTTTCCAGAATAACCTGAGGCATCACATGAAAGACTGTCTTGAAAGCTCTTTGCTTTCAGAGGATCTTGTTGGGCTTGTCACTGTAGCTAGAGCTCTGACCTGGGAAACTTCAAATGTTCCACAGGCTCCACAGTCACCCATGGATCACTGTGGTCATTGGGTGGTGGGTGTTTTAGAGGTGACAAATCTATTTTGAAGGAGAATTTGCTGTGTCTGTGGAATTCAAATTCAGTTAAAGGTTTTCCCTTTTTCTCTGCCTTCCTGTAACTTGGTCTCACCAGCCCGTTGCCAGTTCCAGAGGTGGCAGCACGTGGAGGACATCATGAAGTCGAACGTTTGACTTACTGCGGCGGCTTCAGGCGCAGCATATTGTTCTGCTCTGGGAGCTGTGCGTGGAACAAGGGATCTTTGTTTGCTTGGTCCTTGAAAGAATTTGAGTTCTTCCCATTCGGCACCCCATGGTCGTGCGAGAGATTAGGTCATTTCCTTCCCTCCACCTCTTCCTGCAGATTACTTGATTAACTTTTCTATTGTATGCTCTAATTAGCATGTCCTTGGCTTCAGGCTGCTTTCTCCCATTTATAATCTCCTTAAAACACGGTAGTATGACTTAAACTGTATAAGGTGGGAACTCCTTACACAGCGATTACCTGTGACATAACGCAGTGGAAGGAGGAAGGGGGTTCGGAGAAGGGGGTTAGCCAGTCAGCAACTTCCTTTTCCCCCCATACACCCTCTGGTAGCTTCGTGGGGATGCTGTGGCAGAGTTAATGCTCTCAGAAGCATGAGATGCTCGCCTGGCATCGCTGCCTTGGAGCACAGTTTCCCCCTTGACTCAGTGGTAATGGGGTTATGGCAGTGGACAGTGCACAAGCAGGCTAGGGACTGAAAATGGATTTTTCTCAGGAATGGGTATATCCAATATTCAGTACTGAGCGCTTGCCCTTAGGGCCACTACGGATTCCAGGTGCTGCAATTTCAGCTGCTTATTCTGTGTAGGATTTTTATTCCATTCCATGCCTAGTTTATTAGATTATCAGCAAAGAGATGTTTAAAATTCCCCTTTTGGACTTTAGCATACCAATCAGTTTAATACTAGATTGGAGTGTTGGCTCCTCAGCCATCTCAGCTGGCTATATTCAGAGGTCCCAACATTAGCTTTTGTCCGTGTCTGCAAGGCTGTGCTTTAACTGATCTGACTAGAAGTGTGTTCCTCCTCAAAGTTCATTTTGAATGTCATGTGAAGTCATAAAATTCTATCAAAATGCACAGCATCTGCTTGTGAGTCAGATATAAAGGGCTGTATCGTCATGTTCTTTCTTTAACTGCCTCAAGGCAAGAGCCTCCCCTGCACTTAAGAATTGCTTCATGAAATTAGCAGTGATATCTTGGGCTACAGACGCCAGCACCTGAGTCTGGCGTGGTTGACAGCACCTCTGCGTAGGGGACAGTCCGGCACCTGGCTGGTGACAGCGCACGTGAGGCTGCTGCTTGTGGCGCCCGACGCGGAGTGCTGCTCTTGCAGGTAGCGTAGAAATAATTAAATGTTGCCTTTGAGAGCGGAGGACAGTGTTGACATGTGAGCAGGTGTCTAGAACAGGGCTGTGAATAAGTGTAAGCTGGAAAACAGTGTTCCGGCCCTTGGTAGGAGGGGACTCTGAAACAGCCACTCAGCAGTGCAGCTGAGGCAAAATGAGGCCAACCAAGCCCGACTTCAAGACGGTCAGCCCAAAGAAGGGCTTTTGTGGGGTACTTGTCTGATAGCAAAACACTGAACTCCAGAGGGTGCTGGGTCGCTGAGGTGAGAGCAGGGGGTGCTGAGATGGAGACTGTCTGCAGGATGGACAACAGGGAAGGTCTGGCCGCCTGCGGCAGCACGCTAGGATAGACAAGTCTGCACCAAACCTGAATAGCTCGGGGTGTTTGGACACTGCAGCTACCTCTGTTTGCAACATAACACTGTCCAGGGGTGTATTAGCTTTGTCTCTGAACAGTGGCACCTGAAACACATCTACAAAATAAAAATAAAGGAGCTGTTAAAAGCAAACTAGTCCAGATGGTACTTTCCCGAGTGAGCATTCTCGGGACAGCGCGGCTCAAGTGTTGCAACTGGTGTCACATGAATAATGCAGCCTAAGAGTGTTCCTATCCGAGTAACTTTATCCCTGGGGTAACTTACACCAGTGTAGAGCATCTTTGTGCCAATGTGACCATACCTGTTCTGAGTGATACAAATGCAGACCTGATATTGAAAAGCAACCCCCCCCCCCAAAAAAAAAAAAAAAAAAAAAAAACACACTTGACTTTAGCTGAAATGGAATAAAAGCTATAAACCCTGTGCAAGGTTAAGAAGAAAACTTACTGGTGGGGGAAGAATAGGATTAGAGCATTCTGACATCCCCATGAAAGGTGCATTTTAAGGTCTTAGTAGTTATCAGTGGAAAAACTAGGTTCCTGTGCCAGTACAGTGAGGTAGTTGATTTTGGCAGGGAGGAGAGCAGAACTTTTAATCTTCATGTGGCCTAATGAGCTCCTGGCTTTAGTGATGTAACTGATGCGGCGGTTCCTGTCCTCTCAGTTGTGCGGGTGCAGCTGGCTGGCAGAAAAACCCCACGAGCAGTAGGTATGAAAATGATTTGGGCTGTTGGGGGCCATTTGAGGTCTGTGCTGCGTGCATGGTTTTCCCTTTGGTTCCTTTGTATTGGTTCAGCAATCCCTCTCTGATGAGGGTGACAAGAATAGCAGTTAGAATCTGTATTCTGTCCCTCCTGTCCAGAAGTGGAAGCTCAGAGAAGAGCAGAGTAAGGGAGCGTGTGTCTATCGATGCTTTTCCAAAGCTCTTCACAATGTTCAGCAGCCTGGAGCTCAGTGACTTATGGAGCAAAAGTAGTATTTTCATGCTTGATAGTTTTTCGTAGAAAATACGTGTTTTTGAACCTGTGTTCATTTTTATTTTCCACAACACCCTATGGCAAGGAGTTCCGTAGTTCACTTTCTGTGCATGTGGCGGGGTCATTTCACAGCACACGCAACTTAGAGCGGCTTAACACTGGGGTGTAGGTTGAGAATGGGGGCATCCTCTTGTGCGTCATAGTCCTGCTGCAGATGTGGTGCAAAAGGGATGAAAAGGCTAAATTCCTGCTTGAAACCTGCTCGATCTGCTGCGAGTGCCTGCGTGATCAGCTCTGCAAGGTGGCAACTCCGTTGCTGCTTTATGGCTCAAGCATTAACTGAGCCCCTCTTGGCGCAGGGAGCTCGGGATCGGCCCTGGTACTTGCAGCCCCTGGCCACCTATGCGTGCATCCCATGGGAACAAAGCACTAGGGAACCCCTGGCCATGGGAATGTGGCGCCCGAAAGCGGCTGCGCCCAGACGGCCTCGGCACGTGTGCCGCATGTGCCACCTTCTCCGAGTGAGTGGAAGCAGGGCTAGCAATGCTTGATGTTTCTGCTGGCTTCATTCTCACTGTATTAAGAAATTGCTTTTTGTGGGGGAGGTGAAGAAAGCTAGCTGGGCTAATAAGCGCTAATTAGAAAAGTATAGCATGCCTGGTACAGTTATGTAAGACGAGCTGCGAAGGAAATATTCACAGAGAAACACTGTTCGAATGCAGGGAAGTGCTGGGATTCAAGCAGCGTGTTTTCAGCCCACCCTCTACTTTCCTTTTCCCTTTCCGAGCCCTAAGCGGGTGAATTTACGGCCCGGCAAGACGGTCTCTGCTGGTGGTACGTGGCACGGCGCTGCTCACCTCTCTTTTGCAGCACCGAGCCAGCCCCACTTAGTTACCTCCTCGCCCAGCTCCAGGAAGAGCACCCGGAACGGGCACGCGGGTGGTGCCTTTCGTGCATTTTTAAGCATTTGTTATACACACCAGAGGGGAAAGTCTCGAAAGCACCAAATGAGCCCGGTAAGTGCCTGTGTGCCGTTGTTTTTTCTATTCACGTGTATCACTTCAATCTGTTTTATAAAAGCCTCTTCCATTGCAGTGTTTTTTGGTGGGAAGCTGAGAGTTTCCAAGTGCAACGTGAGAACAAGCGGGATGGTTGCAGGCTGCGCTGCCCTGCAACGGGAGGACACTCAAAGTGCAGGTTCCACGGAAGGTTTTGCGTCTGTAACGAGCGTGGTTTGTTGTGTGTTTCTAGGGTGCAGGGTTGCAGAATGCCTGTGCTCAGGCATGAGCTCCTCATCGATCTGTGCTCTTCTCGCCCGCCTGCAACGACGGCGTGTTTGTCCAATTTGGCTGAAGGCAGTAAAGACCATAATAATGTTAAAGGACACTAACCACAAGGAAGTCAAATAAAAGCCGCCCTTGTTCCCCGTTTAGAGTTTGAAGCAACAGCCAAGGTGCAAGTCAGACCAAAAGCTTGTGCGGAAAACTCCAAGTTAAGCTTCCTAGGTAACTCATGTGAGGAGCTTTTATAAGGCTGCTGATTCAGCAGGCACAGCTCTTGTTCGGCCCTAGTGTGGCCCTGTGAGGTTGTGTTTGGTCACTGCTGATCTGGAAGCTGCCTTGCTGCACTGGGCTGGCAAGGACCGTAAACTGCATGTGAGTGTAGCACTTTGTAACTGGGGAAGAGTTTTTTCCCTTGGCTAATTAGGGTTATAGATAACATTGCAGTGACAGCTTTAAAATAGCCACCTGGTGCTAAAAGACAAATGTTTTCAGCTTCCCACACACAGTCTGAATTGCATCATTTATAACCTGTAGGAGGATATCGTGGTTTCCTCAGGGGAGGATCAGCTGTTACTTTTCATAACTGAAAAAAAAGCCAGGTTTCTTTCAGGAGAGTATTTTCAGAATTGATTTTTGTCAATCCATTAGAATGGATCGTGATCTGTTGCGTAAGGGCTTCCCTTCAGCTCTCATGTGCTTGGCCACCTTCTCATCTCATCCCTGGCAGTTGAGGATAACAGCGCTGAAGTTCGCAGGACCCTGAACTGAAGCTGGCCCAGCTACTTGGATTTTTTCGTCTTCTGGGAAGGAGTGAGGTTTTTGAGTTCTCAACAGGTACGGATTTCGCATGCGAGCCTATAGGAGGAGCCTTGTTCCAAAAAGTTGACCCTGGGCATCGCACAAAACTGTCTGTCTTCCCAGCACAGTTCCCAAGTTTCATAAACTCAGGACTCCACAGATTAATTTTATTATTTCTCTTCTGATTCTCTCGGGCGCAGAAGCAGATATTTTCGCTTGCGTTGTTTTATGTTTGCTATCCTGTGCAGGAAATTTCAGAGTTTGGCCTTGTATGGGTTGTAGGGTTTTGTCTCCTTTTTTAAAGATATGAAAGCACTGAAAATAAAGTGCCACTTGTTTGTATATAGTATATGACTAAGCTTATTTAGATTTTAAAGTAAAGGTCAATGGTTACAAGCTAAGGGAAGAATAATTCATACAAAGGCAAAAGGCTTGGCTGCTCTTCCAGCTCCCAGACGTCTTCAGTATCTTTTTAGGTGCTAAAAAACATTCCTGCGCAGCAGGAAAAAAGGAAATATCCTTCCTTAGGTAGGTGAAATAGCACTACTCATGCAAAGCAGCAGTGGCAGCAGTGATTCTGAATACATCGGTACTGCTTTCCTGTACATCTATGGTAAAGAGTGCAAGCTATAGACAGAAACTGTAAGATCTCCCAAGGGGCATATAAAACCTGCAGAACCTAAAGCTCCAGGTATGTCTGTAGAAGAACATGAGCTGTTTTTTAAATTGAAAACTGAGAAAAATGTGAGGATTATGCCTGCTAAATCAGTGTTATATGTTTATATACTCTTTTTAATTCTCTGGATGCTTATTGCCTTTTCCTCCTCCTAGACCTGCAGCGATTCCACGTGGCAGCTTTGTCTCTCCACGTTGCCTTAGCTTTGATATTCCAGACCTTGAGATCAGGGAACCAAGATCCTCTTGGAGGAGGCAAGACAGACATAGAAAAGCAAATACAGTCCTGAAATAGTGCACATGCAGGATGGGGAGCTGGGTTTCTGAGCTCGCTGTTGGAGGATTGCCTAGTAAAAGTTGGTCGGGTTACTAAGGAGCTGAAGCACTGAATGGAGGCTGGCAAAGCTGGGTCCCAGTTGTGTTTGGTCAGGTAATCACAGTTCCTTGTAGATGTGCAACGACCAGCTTAGGCTTTGGCCTCCCTGTAAGCTTTAATTCATAACATGCAGAATCTGCAGAGGAGAAGGGTAATGTTTTATTTCTTTAGCATTAATGGAATTGTTTCATCTGTCTCTAGCACAGTTCCGTGTTGTTTGCCTCTTTGAAATGTTTCAAGCTACCTACAATGAGTTACATTCCTAGAATCATTTCCGTCGGGAGATGGTCTTGGAGGTCTGCTGGTGTGGCCCTGTGCTGAAGGGGCCAGGCAGGCCCCAGTCTTCCTTAGATCAGGTTCTTCAGGGCTGTGGCCAGGCAAGGTTTGCATGTCTTGAGGATGGAGATCCCACAGCCTCTCGGAATTTTGCTTTCCTAGCAGCTAATCAGAGTTCCATGTTGCAGTTTCTATTGCCTCTTGCGCTGTCATTCCATGTCTCTGGCAAGAGTGGGGATCCACTTTGTACCCCCCTGGAGCTACTACAGAATTACCGAGTGAGGGAGCTGGGTAGGAGAACTGCAAGGGTTATAAACAGAGAATGGGAAATAGCAAATTGTACTTCAAACAAGGGAAGCTGTATTACGCTTTTTCATGTAAAACAATTCCAAGGCTTGGAATACACAGCTATAGAATATACAGCAGATGATAATATAAAAATGGAAAAATGCACGTTGTTTGCATTTGAATCAGCATATTTTTATTTTAATTTACTCATTGACAGAGGACTTCTTTTTATACAGTGGAAGTGTTTTTTAATGCAGTATTTTAGAAAAGGGCCAGTCTGGCACTAGCTGCAATCGCGAACAGCCTATAATGCTGGCTCTGTGTTTAGAAAATGATGGTAATTTATTACAAAGAGACTTTTATTCTAGTATTTTTAGCACACAGTAGTGTTTAATGAATCTCTGCTTGAACTCATTGAATTTAAGGTTCCCTTCCTCCTGCACCATTTTAACCCTTAAGATACTGCCCTTCTAGTTGCATTTCTGAAAGCTGCATTTAGGCTGCTAAATAGCTAACTTATTAATACCACGAGGTGCTGTGCCCCAGTGCAAACAAGATCTAAAGACTCTCCATAGAAACCACAAGAGCTTAATCGTAAATGCTTGCCTCTTACCAGGAAAGACAGTTGAATGATTGAGAACAAACGTTAAGCAGTGAATGTGAGTCCTTTTCTATTGCAGGCTGTAACAGCATGTGTTTTACTAGCTCTGCCCAGGAAAAAATGCCCCCAAACTCAGAGATTTGAGTGTGATGGCAGAGAGCAGTGATCTGGGTGCCTGTTCCTACTCGAAGGCAATAGGGAATGTGCTTTGCTTTCTGCTGGAGCACCCTTGGCCTTTTGTGACTCAATAGACTATTTAAGAAGAAAAAAAGTATTGTAAGAAACTCATGTTGCCCTTCTTAAATGAATTTACGATTCCTTTTTCCAATTTAGATGTCATCCATTTAGATGTTTCCATTCCTGTCACTACACATGACAGTACTGTGCTAGTTACCTTCCAGCACTTTTCTCTTGTCTCCAAAGGAACGAGTGAAAAGGTGTTACTTGTTGTACTCCAGCTTCCTATTTTGCAATTGAAGGAGGGTAATTAGTGCCCCTTATAGTGTGTGTTAACTGGAGGCAGTCCTGCTCACTGAACAGCACCTCTAGTGAATCCAGGAATGCCTTTTAGAAACCATTTTCTGTTTGCAGGTTGCTTTGCTCTCCAAAGTAACGCAGGACTCTGCACAGACAGGGGGTTCCAGGCTTTGCTCTGCCTTCTCCAACCAAGAAGCAGAGCTATCGAGGTGAAAATTGCGTCTGCTGCAGCAAGTTGTGTGATTTTTGGAAGAATGTAGGACAAGGCTGGGATGCTGTAATTACCTTATTCCTCATCAGTGATGAAAAGAGCCTTGAAGGAGTTTTGGAGCAGTCTGCGGTGTTCAGAGCTTACTTCAATGAAGTCCCAGCCCAACCGTGGCCTGAGCTGCTGCTACAAAATTAATGGTCACGACGAAAAGTTAACTTGCACATATTTTGTTCAAGTAGTCAGTGGCCTAGTTCTGCCCTGGCCTTGCAGTGCCACGTTCAGGCCTTTAACTGACTTAAACAGCCTTTCCGAACTCCTTAAGGAGTTGTCAGTGGCTTTAAAAATAAGAGTACTACATGGACAGGTTTTTCTATACCAACAAGAGAAGAGCCATTGTGCAACTGCAGTGTCTTTCCTGACATCTCAAGAGAATTCCCTTTTTAAATTTTTTTTTTCTAGCTTTAAGTGAGTCTTAAGCCCTCTCTAGCTCAGGAATGGAGCTAGAATGGATTCCCTGCTTAGACTTCTCTGCGTGGAAGAACATTTGGGTTCTATTCCCTGGCATCAGGTTTCCGTTGGACTAGTTTTTGGGACAAACCAAAATGAGGTTTCCCGTGGGGTGAAATACAGCAAGCGCATTGCGGGTGTGAGAAGTAGCATATCTGATGCATGGAATTTTGTAGGTGTGCTGAATTCTGGATGTGTTTGAGTTCAAGGTACAGGCGTTTCTCTTTGCGAAGGTAGTGTGTGCAGCTCCGAGGCTGAGGCACACCAAGAATAAGTCGGAATGTTCAAGGTCTGCTTTGGAGGGCAGGGCTTGTTACTAATGATAGCTCTAGATTTCTTATTCTTGAGGCATCCTTGGGTGAAATAAGTGGGTTTTCATTTGTGCTGGCTCCTAAAATAAAGTTGACTGCATTTCTCCAATTATGAAACAGCAACAAAAATGTGTTACAGAGGAACTGAGCTGCAGCAGCCTTTTCTTGAATTATTTTTTTTTCTAGTAACTATTAGCACTACTGAAGTGTCCCATCAGTCTGTGGGCTCCTCCTTTGGTTTCTGCTCAGTCGTACCCATTGAAGGTAGTGGCCACCTGTGTGGGTAATTTGTTAAATGAGTGTCCCATGATTGTTGGCCTGTAATTACTCCTAATGCGACTTAGAGGCTGACCCTGTGATCGGGAGATTTATCTTTTTGACTTTCAATGAAATTTATTCCCTGGGTGAACGGAGGGGAGGTTATGACAGACCTTTCTCCTACTAATGGCAAATACTAAGTTATTTTAACGTTTTGTCTTGCCGCCTGCTTGAAGGAAGTATTCCCTTTTTGAACGCCAGAAGGCAGGGTGGCCGTTGCTTAAATCTTTTCTTTCTTTACCCCTGGGATGCAGTTGACAGTCCCGTGCTGTCCCGTTGCAGGGGTTCCCCACGGCGGGTGGCTGTCAGGTCCAAGGAGAGCCCTTGGCTGCGGTAGGCAGGAATTGGGAGGTGTTGCGTGTGGGTAGCTGAGATCAGTGTGCAAGGGGAAATAGGTTAATCATTTGGGGGGCAGATTAACACATCAGGGTTTTTTAAAAGACTATTTATAAGCAACTTGAAATAGATGCATTTTCTAGTTTTGCTAGTACACACTTGCAGGAACAACTGAAAACAAATCAAAACAAGAAATGCTCGAGTTGGCTGGGCTTTATAGATGTGAGGAATATATCATTATACTTGCAGACAGCAGAGATGTTACTAAAGAGGTTTCCTTAACCGCTCAGAGCCTGGTGCTATGGTGTCGCTGTCGGAATGTGGTCGCTGTAGTGTCTTGGCCAGCACGGGCCTGGCTTTGGGAGCTGCTCTTGTGAGGCAGAGAAGCCAAGAAGCCCCCAGCTGGCGGGGGACAGCGAGGGGAGAGCCGTCTGCAAGCCCGACGCGTGTCCCGGGGCTCCCTCTATCGCGGGGCCCATCTCCCCTTTGATGTGTTCTGACTACGGCTGTGAGTAGGAGTTTCACAACCCAAGTTTCATCTGATAAACTGCCTTGAAATTCTTCACTTTATAAGTTTAAAGGGAAAACTTGCTGAGCTGTGATAATAAGCTGGCTCGGTATTAAGGGACTTGGGAGTTGCCACTTTTCTTGTAAAACCTTTGGCCCACCTGCAGAAGTACCTTGACCCATATGAGTTAATTCACTGCTGCATATAAACCAACGTTCTAGGAATGCTTCCGAGCAAACTACACCCATTTATACTCTTCTGTGCTGTTGTGGATATTCCTGAGCAACACCTGGGCACAGTAGTACCAGTATAAGGCATTTTGTGCACCTGCTAAATGCAGGCTTCAGTTGAGCATCCCAGATGCTGCAGGCCTAGCTCCCCTGGGATGGAGAAGAGGCGAGACTGGCTCAGGAAAAGAGTCATTTGGGTCAGCTACTGAATGAATGTAAGCAGGGTAGGATTGCTTATGTCAAGCACATCATTTTCACTGTCATTAAAATATGAGATGTGCATAGAGAAAATCTGTATGATACAATTTCTGCTAATATCTAACGTCTCGGTGAGGTTGGAGAAGATAGTAAGATGCTTGAATCGACAGGCTACAAGAAATATCGTGTGCACCAATGTGTTTAATTGAACAGAAGGCAGCAGATGCTGATGGCCAATTCTAAAAGTGATGAATAAAAACATCTAGTAGCTTTTTGAGTGGTGTGAGAACTTACATGGAAGAAACATGGGTTTGTTCCTGTTAAAGGAAAGCTTCAAACGGGCTGGTATGAGCTTAGCCTTTATTGAGCAAGTGCTGTGTTGGTAGCTTTCCTCTGTCGGAGCGTCAGAGATGGCTTTGGAAGGGTTACTGAGGAGGAATTGATATAAGAATTGGGAAAAATTCTAGTGTGAAACGTTCCTTAAACCAAAAAGGCTACAAAAGTTGGGCTTCAAGAGACCGTTTTCACTTCCTTTTTCTGCATTTACTCTGTCTTTATGGAATCACATGAAAAAGACCTACTGAAATTATTATTTTTTTAAATCAGAATTCTCATTAGAAATCTAGTTCAGAGTTCTTTTTGTCCATGCTTACGCCAACTTGTGTGATAGGCTCAATATCAAGTTGCCATATAACCTGCAATCTGCAGATCCAGGGCTTTGATGGCTGTGAATCGGCTGCTTCCACCAAAAAACGTTCCGTCTCTTGGGCTAATGGACTGGTTTTGTGGTGATTTTCTTATTCCTTTAAATCTGATCGCTCTGTCTTTCTCTCAGTAATGACACCAACATGCTGAATTAAGGTGCATGCCATTTATACTAAACAATTAGCATGAATGAAAACAAGTATGGATGTTTCATCAAGACTATTTGAGGTTTTCTAAATGCACTTGGATGTTTTTGTGCTCGTGTTGTTCCGGGCAATGCACACTAAATTATCATATTTTTATACATAGTGTTCTTAATGAGTTTAGGAAGAGTCAAAGTGTGAGAAAATAGCAAGTACAAAATGTAACTATTGTGTCAGGAAAGCTGAAAGATAGGTGTGGAGATCTGCGTAGCAGATAATCCAAGTCTTCGTTGTTACAATTTGTTTTGTCTTTGTTTTTACAGGAAATAATGACAAAAGTGTGCCACAGCTCTTGATCAGAGACCTGAAATTTGAGAAGAAGTCATTAACTAAGCTCATGTTTTCTCCTGATCAAGAAAATCATCCATCAAAAGCACCAGTAAAATATGGTGAATTGATCGTATTGGGGTAAGTGACTTGAGAAATTAAGGTTTAAGGGGGAGAGTGTTGGGCACTGTCTGATTTTTGGTGGGGATGGGTGTTGTGTATGATGCCCTCGGTCAGAAAACCACTCGATGCCATGTAGACCTGTGACAAACTGAGCCTGGACGAAGGGCTCTGAACTGCTGAGTGCATTTAGGCTTGTTTTCAGCTCCTGGGTTCTTCCAAGGTAGGTTTTTCGTGGTGAAGGCAGCCAGTTTTTGAGGGGCTGCCAAAGCGATTTCAGAAATCACTAATCGGCTAATGTGGTAATGTAGAAAGGGGATCTCTACAAGTTGAAAATGAAAGGAGTTTTACACAGACATGGTAACTAATGCTAAGATCAAAGTGCAAACAGAGAAATTTTCTAAAGCAAACTAGGTGACCTGGTTATGTTGGCATTCTCAGAATGAGGGGTTTCTGCTGGATTAAGTTAATATTTCAGGAGAAATTCTATGTACTTCTCCCAGGCTTTTATTTCAATCAAAATTCTCTGACATAATAGCTCTTCAGCAGGCTTGGAAAGTGTTTGGAATCGTTCATTTATGGTGTGAATTAGTAACTTAAAGCTACAAGTAAATACATTGGCTTACTTGCTTCGTCCTCAGGACCTGAGTCTCTTCTGCGTGCTCACAGTAGCCCTGAGATTCATCTGGTAATGCCTATCCCAAAAGCTTTGGGAGTATGTAGTAATTCTCTGGGCATGTTCCAATACTGTGTTTACCAATTCTCAGATTTAAATGTAATCGGAAATCTAGTTTTTCAATAGCGTTCTAATTAAGGAAGCTTTTTGCTTGGAACAGAACTTCTTGCAGCTTGTGAGAAGCTGCAGACTTGCAGTGAAGTCTATTTGAAGATCGACTTCATTTTTTTTTTTCATATCCTTTTCGTAGGTACAATGGGTCTCTCCCAAATGGAGATAGAGGAAGAAGAAAAAGTAGATTTGCTTTATTTAAAAGACCCAAGGCAAATGGGGTGAAACCTAGCACTGTGCATATTGCCTGTACCCCTCAAGCAGCAAAGGTAAGCTTGACGTGTGTAATTACATCTAGTTTCTAGTGCAGTTTAAAGAATTTAGTGGAATGAACACGATTATGCGGAGATGAAATGATGTGCAAAGTAGCAAACCTGCTGGCTGCGAGAAGAAAGGTTGTTATATATATATATATATACACACATACACACACACATATATATATACATATATGAACCTGGTGTATATATACATTTCCCAGGTTTATCTGTATCTGAATATATATCCCTGTTTTGTGTGTGTGTGTATATAAAATATATATCCCTGGTTTTTATGCTTATCAGGGTTAGAGGAAATCATTTGGGGAAACAAGTCTGGTGTCCAATCCTTGCTGTGTCCAGAAAGAAAGGATGTTTGTTTCTAACACACGAATGTTTGGGACATAGACTAGTCATGTAAAACACTTTCTATTTCATTCTTCTTCCAATCTCACTGCAAAAAAAGTATTTGAGACTTCCTGTTTTGACTCACTCATGCTGGTTTTGTTCATGTGCAGCTGTTGAAAGGTCCTGCACCAAAGCTCTGCATGAACCGAAATGGGTGGGAGCTCCCCGGAGAGCTCCTTCTCCAGAAGAGAATTCCTGCTGTGTTGTGGTGTTTCAGGGGCATGGAAATAGAGTGTTGGTACCAAAATACCCTCGCTAAAACTGTGGGAATTTGAGAGTGCTTAGGGGATATTTAGAGCTCTTCAGCATGATTGAGATCGAGTCCTTGAAAAAATACCATGGTGCTAAGTCTTTGACTCTCTAAATACCTTGACATTTAGGAATATTGATTCTTAAAATTAAAGAATGGCATAAAATATTCTGAAATTAAAAGACTGTAGCTAACTGAAATGACTGACATAGAATTACATTCTTAGGAGTTCTGTGAAAAGGAATTATTTTTGCTAATTCTTTAGGCCCCGCAAGTGACAAGTGCTATTTAGAAGCATTTTATAATAGAAGTTTTACTTGATTGCTAGCAAGTAGTTTCCCATGTGTATTTTCCATTTGAAGTAGAGCACGGATCTCCAGAATTAAAATCTAGTCTAATAAACTACAATTTAATTTTTTTTTTCTTTCTCACCCTCTGAGTTTGTTTTTTCTCTGTTTCTCTGACGATGCTTGTTATGTTTTGTCCACATAGCTTATTAACCATGATTGTTTTCTAGTAACTATTTGAATCCCTTCTCTAGAAGGGAGTCTATTAATTTTTCATCCTCACTTTACTATTGCAGGCGCCAAGGCCAACAAGGTCACAAAAGTGGTTGTGTTCGGTTTCAGTTGTTCTGTTCATGTTTTGTGTCAAGGCAAACACTGCTTTAATGCTAAGCATGACTAATATCTGTCTTGGTTACATGTGTTTTGTTGCAGTGTGTGGTAAAGAGACCAGTTTGGTCTGTTGCTGAATCAATCCTGCATCTTTCTTTAATGGGTAGGACTGGTTTTGGTGAAGTCTTAACTGCAGGTGTGTCGCTAACAAGCATCTGACTTAATGCATTAATTGAGCATAGCAAGAGCCTGGTTATATTGTCTGCTTTGCTGCTCTGCTCAATGCAGTTGTTGTTAATGTGTCTAGTAATATCTGGTGTTTCTCAACAGGCAATAAGTAACAAGGACCAACACAGCATCTCTTACACTTTGTCTCGGGCCCAGACAGTAGTAGTTGAATATACACATGACAGCAACACAGATATGTTCCAGGTATGGCAAGTAAGCAATATTATGTAAATGTATTCTGTGCTAATTTGTTGGCATCCTCTCAACGGGCTTTTTTGTTTGAAACCTCAAGATTTGCCACTTGAAGATTTGCAGAAAGTATCACTTTCTGCCCTTTGCTGTTTATAGATGTTTAATTCTATTAATTCCCAAGGCCATTACATGAATACAACTGTATATCAATGCATCTCCTTTAGGCTTCTCTGGTTAGAGGTGAAAGTTGTGTTCGTGACTAATGCACACAATTATGGTTCTGCCTTTGATTGCTACAGTGCAAGTCACTTAACCTGTCTCTATTCCCCTCTTGCAAAATGTGGAATAAATTGCACAGTACACTTAAATGCTGGAATCCGAGTTACAAGTGCTTATGAAGGCATTTGGAATCAGTGAGTAGGAGGTGGGGTAGAAATGCAAAGTGATTTTAGAAAATAGCTTTTATCACAACTAATATGAAAAATAGGCACCGAATCTTTAAAATCTCTGAAGTTCTGGGAAATGTTGAAAAAAGAGACCCCATTCTGATGTGCTGTTGATTCAGAAGAACTTTGCAGTTCCTGTACTTATGACAAGGAACCGCAAACACGTTTGCAGCTGTGCTGTACACTCATATCTTTAATTGTTTCCTGTTTTTTTCTCAAAAGGAAGGGTTTTATTTTGGAGGTTTTTAAGCAAGTTGTTCATTCTGATACCTGGACTGATCTAGCATTGATTTTGTTGTTGTTGCTCATTTATGAGAAGAGATTTTGCTGTCACAGCATTTATTCGTGATGACGTTGCAGGATCTAAGGTAGGAGGGTGTTAGTGTGTGGTCGAGGAAGCTGCTCTGCTTCTTACCTACCTACAGCAGAGCAAAAGGGCTGCAGCAAACTAACCACAGCCCGAGCTTCTCTTTGTGCTGTGGATGTTCTTCCTGCAGGCGTGCTGCGGCCTGTGCGCGGCTCTGAACTTGCCGATAGCAACCTGTGTATTGATGATAATCCTGCCGAAGAAATAACAGCAAAATACCTTCTGCCAACACAGTTTCAGTCTCCCTGAAAGCTCTCCAACCTGTATCCAAAAGCATTTGGACTTGGGGTCTTCTGTATGAGTGCGCTTTAAACCTGGTTAAGGATAAAATTCCCATTATGCTTGGATGATATGAGTCCATACAGTTCTATTAAAATTGGTAGAGCTGTATGGGACTGCAAAACTCATGTAAAACTCTGCCACAGACATCTGGTACCTGGGCTTTTCTGGCAGATTAGCAACTTTCCAGCCCCAGGAGGCAGGGAGTCAGTGGACACGATGTGGGCAGTCCTCTCCATCTGTGTATCCATCTAGTCTGGCATTGTTTGGAATATTCTGGGCTTGCAAAGTCACTGAACATCACTTTTCTTCCATCTCACTGCTGTTTTCTAGCTGTTTTGGCACTGCTACAGCCACTGCAGCTGACCTGAGTCAAACCTTTCTGACTTTCAATGAAAAATCCTTTTGAATTTGGCTTATTTATCTCTTTATTTCTCCTTCTTTCAACTGATTATACTTAACCTCCACAGTAACTGCTCAAATGGAGGTGGAATAACTCATCAGTTTGAATTAAGCTTCAAAGCCCCGAATTTAGAGGGGAAGATGCTTCAAAGTGTTATATCTTTTGTTGTTGGTGTTGTTTTTTAATCTTGGTCACTTAAATATTTCATCTTTGAGTGTTTCACCAAAAGTGAAATTTCTAACGCTGTGACTTTACTTCTTGCCAGATTGGTCGGTCAACGGAGAGTCCTATAGACTTTGTGGTGACAGATACAGTTCCTGGAAGTCAGAGCAATTCAGATACGCAGTCTGTGCAGAGCACTATATCAAGGTTTGCTTGCAGAATCATATGTGAGCGGAACCCTCCTTTTACAGCAAGAATATATGCTGCAGGATTTGACTCTTCCAAAAACATCTTTCTTGGGGTAAGAGAAGATTTTTTTCTCCCAGGCTGATACAGGTTCAGTCTTTAATGCTTTTGTAATTCAACTTCAGACAAATTGAATTTTTCGTGGATGTCATTTCTCTCAGGAGAAAGCTGCAAAGTGGAAGACATCAGATGGGCAGATGGATGGCCTGACCACAAACGGCGTTCTTGTCATGCATCCTCGCAATGGGTTTACTGAAGACTCCAAGCCAGGGGTGTGGAGAGAGATATCTGTGTGCGGGAATGTGTTCAGCCTCCGTGAAACCAGATCAGCTCAGCAGAGGGGTAAAATGGTAAGAGCGTGGCCAGCATCTTACGCAGCAGCTTTCGAATGGCTACAGCCACAAGCAGGTAGCTTGGGTCTAGACACAGGGCTTCATTCTGCACACAGGCTGCCTCTGCAGTTGGTTGCACTGCCTCTGTGTGTGTGTGTGTGTGTGTGTGTGTGTGTGTGTGTGTGTGTCTCTTCATATATGCTGCTCAACCTGAGTAAGTGGTAGAATTTGGCTCTAAACTTCTACTTAACTGTGAATTTGGCCTGTTCTCCTACAGCGAGTGTCTAGTCTAGTGTGTTCTACTGTGCTTAAAGAATATTTGTCTGGCACTGCCTCTTAAGCTTAGGCTCTTTTAGGTTTCCCATTACTATATAATAATTAAGAATCTATAATAAAGAACAGTTACAGTCTTATGGCCACATCTGTATACCTGGGTATCAGTCTCCACCTTGTGTTCTGAGTTTTCCCCTTACTTTTAAAGCAGGGCCTATATCTCCAGGAGAAGAGATGATTGTTCTTGGATGACTTGGGGTCTCTTACTGAAAAAAGTAGAGTACAAGCAGTTAAATAAGTGATGCATTTGCTTAGGAATCCTGATGGCTGCTCTTTTTTCTTTATAGAGGGGCTTAGTTGTGCATGTGTAGAGACCTGGGAGAAGAAACAGTTAAAATATGATGAAGGCTAAAGGCTGACTCTGTGCCAACCCTTAGGAAGGAGTTAAAATCAGAAAAGGAAAAGGAGATAAGGAATGCATGGGAGCTTCTTGCGACTTAAGCTTACGTGCACATTGAAATACTTTCTTTTTAAGAGAATAGAATTAAAAAATGATGGGGGGAGTTGTCGAGACTGAGTTTTATATGAGTAGGTTGTAGTGGACACTCAGCAACACAGCAGGTGCTTCCTACTTTGGGTCCAGCCCTTCCAGGCAGGTGCTTATTATTCGAGTGTCTGCTGGGTGACCTCTCGCTCTTTGCCTCCCTCACACCCTTGGAAAGGTGGAGAACGAAACGAACCAGCTCCAGGACGGCTCTTTGATTGACCTCTGCGGAGCGACGTTGCTGTGGCGCACAGCAGAAGGCCTTGCCCGCACGCCCACCGTCAAACACCTGGAGGCTCTAAGGCAAGAGATAAACGCAGCCAGACCCCAGTGCCCCGTAGGATTTAACACCTTGGCGTTTCCCAGCATGAAGAGAAAAGATGTCGTAGATGAAAAGCAACCCTGGGTGTATCTGAATTGTGGCCACGTCCACGGCTATCACAACTGGGGAAACAAAGAGGAGAGAGATGGCAAGGATCGCGAGTGTCCCATGTGCCGCTCCGTTGGTCCCTACGTACCTCTGTGGCTTGGCTGTGAAGCGGGATTTTATGTGGATGCGGGACCTCCAACTCATGCATTCAGCCCCTGCGGACATGTATGCTCAGAAAAGACAACTGCCTACTGGTCCCAAATTCCTCTTCCTCACGGTACTCACACATTTCATGCAGCCTGTCCCTTCTGCGCGCATCAGCTGGCTGGTGAGCAAGGTTACATCAGACTCATTTTCCAAGGACCTCTTGACTAACACATGTGTCAGCAAGGACTACAGTAACCCGATAAGCTAAGCGATTCTGATTTTTAAACTGTCTTTCATATTCTCTGGGCTTTGCCGGTTTGCATTAAGATGAAGAATTCGAGGGGGTTTGTTACAACAGCTAAATCCTTCCCTATCGAGAAACACCCGGAAACAAGAGTTTGGTGGGGAGGGAGAGGGGTGGGGAAGGGGAGGACCTCTTGCTTCTGTAGGTAATGACGATTTCTGAAGAGGCGAAGGAAGGTTTGTGTGGAATTCAATGCCTTCAGTTTAATGGCTTTGAATTATGTGCCCATGACGTTTGAAAGTTGTTTCATTCTTTTTATATATGGAGGGGTAAATAGTTCAAAGAACCTTAGTTTACAGCTTGGATGCAAACATTGTAAAATATAATCTGTATATTAACTCTTTTCTATTTATCTTTATTATTGAAAATATCTAGAACATTTAGAGTAGCATGGTCATAGTGTGTTGCATCCAACAACTGGATGTATAGAGTAGTTCTGGATGGAGATGGATATGAGACAGAAACGGTAGAAAAATCTTTTTTAATCTAAAATACTGAGTTCTTAGAATAGCTAAAACGCTTTTTAAACAAAGCTAATGCAAGTTATGATGGCATAAAGATGTGCTTTAACCATGTGAAAGGTAGCAAAGGAGGACTTCTTAGAATGTCTTTTGGTAGGACCGTACTTGAGATCTGGTTATGAGAAAATATTTACCAGACTCCTTGAATATGCAACTTAGTCTAGATTAAGGATTTTTTCTCCCTTCATGCTAACCCATGTCTTTATTTAACATTAGTAACGTTTCCGAGGGGGTTTTCAACTTTACACATTGGCAAACCTGCAAGAGACGCTCCTTTGTTCCTCACGGTCCGCGGGGAGAGGAGTTGCCCGCGTGGGGAGCGGGAGCTGCCCGAGAAGCAGCCCCAAAGGGGACCTGCCGCCGCTGATGGGCGCATGTGGCTGAGCACCACGTGTCCCATGTTCCCTGTGGTGCTCAGCCACGTGCGCCCGTCAGCGGTGGCCTCGGGCCGGGCGTCGCGCGTGGCGCTGCCAACACGTCCCCGTTCTCTGCCCTCCGCGTCCGCCGCCCAGGCCAGCACGCTGCGTCCAGCTCTGCTGCTCGGTGCTCTGTGGCAAATGCATAACCTGGTCTTTTTTAGCATCAAGCTGAACATTTTTTAGACAGCCTCATACTGTTTTTTATTTTTTTCCCCAGATATGTACTGTATAATTGGCGGTAGCAAATTTCTGTACTTAGAGCATAGCTTTAATTTTTCTTTTCAAAGCTGTTTTAAACTTCTCCTGGTTTAGAGACCTGTGTTGCTTAGATGTCATGAATTATTTACTTTGACTGTCAATTGTTTCTCCATTAAAAATATATATATATATATTGTTTGGTTCACTCAGGAAATGCATGTGTCAGGAAACCTGTATTATAAGTTCAGTTAGCTGTCACGTACAAGTAACTGCTGTTACTCCCTTTTCATAGAAATATAACTGATTTTGACATTTTCCAGATTATATGCATTAAGTAATGAAACTTATGCAGCAAGAAACCCCTGTATTGTAGTTGTTCTAATCATTCTATTCAGACTATATTATACTGTAGTTTAATTTTTATTTGCAAATTAATTTATTCAAACTATGTGAGTAAACACTTTTCAAAAATAGCAACTCTGGGATTGTCTGTTGCTTTGTTGCCGGCGTTCCCAGGAGGTGGAACCCTGGCTGGAGGGGGCTACTTGTTGCAGTATTTTCGTGCCAATCCCCTTTGGAACGGAGTGGAGAGCCTGGCCCCCTGGAAATCCCAGAGCTGAAGGCGGGATGGCAGCTGTTCGTCGGCTGAGAAACGCTGCTGTCGAACATGCAAACGAAGAGCTGGGACTTTGCCTGCGGTTTCCTCCCCGAGCTCCCGCGGCATCGGTTCTTCAATAACGCAGTGAACGTCCCGCAAGAAGTAAAAGGTTCCCTTTTACTCGAGCAGCTGGGTGAAGTGCCAAGGCCCTTGGTTCAGAACACAAAGCAGGAGCTGGCGAAACCGGTTTGTTAGTGCAGGCTGGAGCCCGGCTGCCCTTCACGGTTCCACTTGTGTCCACCCTAAATCAGCCTCTTGTACCTGCAGTAACGGGATACCAAGCAGACCGGTGGCCTTAACCTGCTTTCAGAGGCGCTCTTGGAAGGGATCAGTGATGGTGCAAGGGGCAAAGGGCCCGTGACTGCTCCCTGGGAGATCACAGCAGCTACAGGGAACTGCGCGTGGAAGGGAGGCGAAAGGAGGCTGCTCCCTGGCCTTAAAATTCTGGGAAGATGGGTAGAAATGCTCCCTCTTTTAACCAGGCTCCGTAGAGACAACTGAAAATCTCCAAGCAGCTTTTTGAAATCAGCTCGTGCACTTGTGTGATGCTCTTACGCATGTTATTTAATGAGCTAATTTGCTTTTCAGCCGGCGTGGAGGTAAAGGCGGCAGCAGTGTGGCGCAGCAGCCGGCTCAGACACCCTCGAGTGCCCGGAGCAGGAGCCTGGCGTGGTGCCTCGCAGCAGGTTGGCAGCGTGTTCACAGGGAGGGTGTTGGGGACCGTCCCATGCAGGCTGCGGCCAGCGCGGTGCTTGCGTGCTGGCTCCCTTCTCCTGTGGCCGGGGTGAGTCTTTAAATGACCTGTGCGAGACTGGTTATACCTGCAGGTTTGATGACACTGTCCTTGTGCACTAACCCAGGTCCCGGGCTCGAGGGCGCACTGCAGATCCCATAATGGCTCCGCTCTTGCTTATTGGTCCGTATTCTGAAGAGACGCTTCCCAGCCCCAGTTCTGGAAATGTGTGGAGACTCTGGGGAATGTAAAGCTCCCATGGGCCTGCTCATCTTCCCACACACTGTCTCCTGGGCTGGGTAGGGCTATTTGCTGCCGCTTCAGAGCAGATTCCCATTCCCATCCCTATCCCCAGAGGAGGCACCTGGGCAGGAACCACAGGGCTGCCCCGGGTAGCACTGGCTGCTCCTCTGCCCGCATCCCCTTCCCAAAAGGAACCCGTGGAAAGTGGTTCCCTGGCTCTTCCCATTCCTGCCTTCATTCCCGGGGACTCTGCAGAAGCATCAGTGGTGCCGCTCGTCCTTGCTGGCGTGGGATGGCGCTGGGCGCGGAGGAGGCTGCGGCACCTGCCGCTGCGCTCGGGGGCGGGTGAGTAAGCGGAGGCAAGGCGCCAGCTCCAGCAGCGCAGCGCTCCCTGCCCACGCGCCAGCCCTCGCGCAGGGTCTCTGCTCCCCGGGAGCAGCGGGAACGGCAGCGGGTGCAGGGGAGGTAGCGTGGCTGGAAGGGCAAGCTCGGAACCCACGGCCAGCGCTAAAAAGCGAAGTGAGACCTGGAGCCCGAGGGCCGGCAGAGTGGGCGGCCCTCTGCGTCTGCCTGCGCGTGGGGAGGGCTCACACCCGCACTGCGCTCGTGCCAGCCTGGCCGTGGGTTTCTGGCAGTGACACGGGTGCATCTGGGAGGAACAAGCGCAGACCAGCGCACGTAGTGCTGCCCAGATCTTGTGCAGCCTCTGCCTTAGAGGCTTTTTATTCTGGGATTTTTCTTGCATTAATGTACCTGCACATGAGCTCTCGGTGCTGGAAATCCTGGCCACGAGGAGCCTCGCGGCTCGGCCATACACTGAGAGATGCCTCTTGTTTGTTTAGTGCTTGCCAGCCAACAGCTTTGCTTTATACCAAATTAAATCATTAATCTGCTTGGACTTCCCTGTTCTGCCACGTCTAACGTGGTGTACGATAACCAGCTCTGAACTGAGCTGCTGCCCTTCAGAAAAACAACAGCAATGGGGCCTTTCGCAGTTATAACCTGAATTCACACCAGCATCATCCATCTTGTGTCATTCCAGGGGCCAGGCCTCATACAAGACCCCCCTTCAAAGCACTTGCACGGGATTTTCTCCCAAGGAGCCCTGTGTGCTGTTCTAGTGTGCGTGGTGTGGAAGGACAGATGGGAAACGCTAGTTCACAGGCTTGGGCACAGTTAAATCACCAGGGGAAGGGCTTCCCCTGGATATTCTTTACCACCAGCACTCAGGATCATGTTGGCTGCAGCTCCACTCGCTGCCTTTCCCATGTGTTTGTTTCGGCTTCTCCTGAAACAAAATCAAGCCCCTTTCACCCTTCTTGGCAATTTTGTCATTTGCCTGTTTCTCAGTGATGATTTCCAAGTTTTTCCATTGAAACATGTATTTTTTTCTAATTTTTTTTGTCTTTGTGGGTGCCACTTGGTTCAAGCCAGTCTTCCCTTCGCTCTGGCCTGGATAAAGTGAGCTGGAAAGGAAGACGGCACTTAGCCCGTGACAACTTTAAAATAACTTCTTCATACGACCTCCTTAGAAAGGGATTTTACCTGCACTGTTCCAACTGCCTGGCTGAGGACCAGAGTCAACACCTTCATTCTCTCTTCTCTTCGGAATAATGTTTTAGCTGATCTAAGAAGACTTTAAAAAAAAAAAAAAAAAAGAAAAAGAAAACCCATGCACTAGTATTCTAAGCTTGCTTAGATGCAAAGCTAAAAACTGCCTTTTGCTGTCATGCGCTGTAGAAAGAGAATTGAGTCAACTCCTCCTTTCCAAAAAATCTTTTTTTTTTTTTTTTTTCTGTAATGTGGGAGGAGGAGAGAATTAGCAATTCAGTGAAATGAGGACAATTAAAAGCAACTGCAGCTTCCAGCGCTGCCGTCATCTGTTCTGCTCACCCTGGGGAGCAGGGAGAAAGCTTGATTTTTAGGTGGCTGTTTCCATCCCAGGCTTCCCCTGGGCAGAATGGGGCAGTAGAGGCAAGGGACAGCCTGGGTTTTCCCCACGAGAACTGTGAAACCCCATCCCGTGGGATGCAGGAAAAGCAGGTTCGGGGCAGCTTCCCGCTGAGGGAGGCTTGCCCAAGCCCTGCACCGTGGGCTTGAGTGCTGGCGCTGCACGGAGCTCTTAATCAGCCCGTCCTGAGTCAGGTGCCTTGCTCAATGCCACGAGGAAGTGCCTCTTATGGCCACGCTTGCGGCTTCAGCTGACAGGAGGTTCTCCTGCAACAACACAACGCGCTGAGCGGCCGCGCGTGCTCCTTCCCCACCACGCAGGGCTCTGAGCAGCTTTTCTGTCGTTTTGCCTCTCGGTGTGCTAGATGAGCAACTCCCAAACTGGAATTCTGCCTCTCCTTTGAGTGCCGGCTCTCACGCTCCCCTGTTCAGCCACCCTTCGAGTCCGTGCTGCTCCTCTTGGACCGGGGTCTCCCCAGGAGAGATTTAGCCCTGCAGCACTTGCTCCTTCCCCAGGGCATGTGGAGGCAGCAGCTTCCTTTCTTCCTCTCTCTTCCCCTGTAGGGAGTGCAAAGCTGTTAACTTGTCTCTCTTCAGCTTTTTCTGCATTAAAAAGTCCCTGAGCTGGGAGGGAGTGCAGCTTCCACCCCAGGACACGTTCCTCCCTATAGGGACTTCTGCTTAACCACCATTTACATGTGTTTTCTGTGCTTCCCCCTGCGTTTGGGCACCAACAGTCTTGCAGAGCGCTTCCTGTGACATTAACCGACAAAGCCACAACTTGGCACCTTCCACTCACACAAGGTAGACTGAAGGGCAAGTTGATTTACCTACTGCCTTGTTGTGCTTTTTATTTGCTTTTTCAAAAAAGAAGAAAATAAAAGGAACCTCAAGCACAGCAGCGTTTGTAGTGCAGAGTTTGAAAATAAAGATGTTGCTGCTTTCTCCCAGAACTGCCTTCACCCAGATCAGCAGCCTGACACCAGATTTGCTCATCCAGCAAGCGGGCCTGGAAAAGAAAGTGAAGGAAAGGCTCCTAACAAGCCTTAAACCTCGGATATTCAATTTATTAAAATTTAATGGGGAGCTATTAATAATGAATGCAGCCAGGAAGATGGGAGTGCTGCAGTATAACGGCCTCAAGATTTCTCTTTAGCCCCATCTCTCCGCAGCGCTGCGAAAGAAGAGCAGCTTTCAAAGAGGATGAAAAGGCTTCTCCGAGGGGCAGGTTTGCAGAGCAGCCTGTGACAGCCTCTGTGTCAGCGCACGTTCTGCTCGGCCCTGTCAATGCTGAGTTCCTCTCCTGTAGCTTAACTATTGTCTAAGCTGCTCTTTTCCTCATCTGGCCTGTATTTCCTGTCTCGGGGTGTCAGGATGAAACGTGTTAATCGGCATCTGGATGCCGTTAACATTTTTTGTGAGAACAGAAGCAGAATAAATAGGAGAAGTGGAGGGCAGTGCCAAAAGAGAAATAGATCCAGGCGCTTTTGTGCCTGCCGAAGAGGGCGTCTTTGCACCTCTGGCACGCGTGGGGCACAGGGGCCACCAGGGGCCACCGCGTTTCCTTGACGTTCATGAAGCGGGCACCAGGACGGGGACAGGGGGGCTGCCCTTTGAGCAGACATCCCAGCATCTTTGATCCAGCTGCTGCTTTTCCGTGGTTTCTGCTGCTGGCAAGTGGGCATGAGGAAACTGGAAAAGTCGGGCATTGTCTGAGATCCAGGCCCTCATTCCTGGAAATCCGGGGAGAGGCTGCCATCTGCTGTAGCACAAAGCGACTGCTGGAGGTGAACTGACCTAAATCCAACCCCAGCAGTCCTGTGGGAGCCGGGCTGAGCTCTGGGTAGATGCACAAAGAAGAAATAGGTGCTTAAAGACACAAGGGTGTTTTCCAAGCGCTTTGCTTGCCTAGTAACAGCTCCTACCTATCCCAATGAAACCAGAGCCTTAGAGGGAGCATTCTGAAAGCTGGGCAGCCTGTTCCTAGGACAGCGCTGCCCGCCCTCCTCACTTTAACCAAGGCATCTGTGGCCCCAAATATGATTCTCCACCAAAAGAAAAAAAAAGGTTATGAGGGAAAATAATTGATTTTGGCTGTGGTTTGTCAGGGTAGGCAGGAGGTTGAAGAGCAAATATTGTTGAAGAGATGGTCGGGATGGGATGGCGTGTCTGAGCGGTGAGAGGCCACCAAAGAAGCCAGAGCTGTTTGTCAGGGGATAAACACGTGGGTAAGGAAGGTGAAAACCCGCGGGGTGAGATGTAGAGAGAAAGAAAAAAAGAAAAGAGAGAGAAAGGAACTTCTGGAGCATCAGGGCTGTCGCTCAGACCCTTCCCCATTCTGCTCCCCTGAAACATCCCACCAGCCTCCCTCCTTCTGTAACACGGGCTTGGCAGAGCCCAGACTCAGCAGGAACGCGCCACGTAACCCATCCTGCCTGGAAAGCTTTGGGCACGAAAACCCCAGAGCCCGCGACAATGCGGGTATTAAAGTGCCCCACTTCATCACACTCAGCTGCTGCCTGATAACACATAATTGCTCCAGATACAGAGAAGCGAGTGCTTTTAAGTGTGCTCAGGAGAAACTGGGTTAAGCACAAGCACAGCTGCGGCACGTCTAACGCGCCGAGGAAGGACGTCGCGCCAGGAGGAGCCCCGCTCCCGCAGCAAACCCGCAGGGGCAGATGAGGGATCATCCAGGAACACCGGGAGCGATCAGACGTGCTGGTTTTTACGGGCTGCTCCTGTTTTCTGACAGCAGCTTGATGGAGTCTATTCGAAAAAACAGGTTTGCTAGACAGGAGCTGTTGACCCTACCCCAATCCAGCAACTTTTCCCACTTGGACACGTGACAGTGGCCTGGATCACTGCCAGCCTGGAGGGAAAATGTGGGCATTGGGATGAGACCAGGTACCCCTCTTGTCCTGCACCTCCCCTCCCGCACGGTTCCCTGACAAGGTTATGCTCCATTTGCCCAAGGCATGCAGCTATTTTCCCCAGTATTGGCATGAAAAATTCAGTCTGAAAATCTCTTCACGTCGCTGAAGACCAGGAGAGCAGAAACTTCCCATCTGCTTTCTCCTCTTTGGTGTTCATCATTTTACACACAAATTTCATCTCCCTTCCTCTTAGGAGAGCATGATGTTTGTGTGTTTAATGCTGCTCTTTTGGAGACAGGGCTCCTGGGGGTGCTAATTGCAGTTAATTATTTTCTTTCTTATTCCCAATGGTTCTCAGCATTGTGTTTGTTTTCTGGCTGTAGTGCAAGCTGAAGAAAATACCACCAAGCAAGCAAGAACCTCATAGGACCACCAAAAACGGGCTACCAGGTCTACCACCAAGCAGTTCATGCACGTCACCTTGCCCACTATTCTGTCTCCTGCACTCTTTAACATGAAAGCAGGTTATTACATGAATAAAAGGAAAAGCATGCAAGGTAAAATGGGTAGCAGTTCTTCATCTTGGAGAATATTGAACTCCTTTGTGCTTTTCTCTGGTTGATTTTCTATATTGCAAATCCCCCTACTGTTCGTGCTCCAGAAAGACTCTGCTGGGGCCACCTGAACCGGTGTGACCAAAGGCAAAAAACAATCTGTTATATTTGTATTGCTTCCAAGAGTGCCATTTTTACTCAGATATCTAAAACCAGTGAGAGAAAAATCTTCCTAGGTAAAGGTAGAGGTGACTGGTTTGTTTACGCAGGCGGTTCTTTGCAGGACTATGTCCTACACACGCAGGAATAAGGATGTTTGTCACTGCACGTCACCGGGGCGCCGTACCAGCCCGAGTCACGTTCTCCTGCACAGCCGACGTGGCCCACGGCGATCAGCACATCAGCCAAGCCAAGATAACCCACACGTCAGGAGAATTACCATAAAAAGCCTTACTCTGTGGGCATGGGTTGAATTCAGAGAGGCAGATAAACACCACGTCAGATGTACTACAGTTTGCTGCCCGCAGTCGCCTCGCCAACCTCTGCTGGGAAGGAAAAGGCAGTTTTTGTTACTGCCACCCCATGGCAAACACCCCAGTTCTGCACCTCGAACCTTGGGTGCTGCTGGCACGAGCCTCCCTCTCCCGCTCAACAGCCCTGCATTGGGGATGGTTTTGTTCATTTTCTTGCAAGTGTGTCACACTTCGGGGATTAAAAGACACACAGACTCCAACTAACGTGAATCCCAATTGAAAAAAAAGCACATTTCTGGAAGTCTTGAGCCAAGCGTCCAGGTTATGCTTGCAGTCTGCATGCAGCTAAGCTTGTAAGGGGACAAAGAGACTTTTGCCTCAGAGTGGGAAAAAAAAAAACACCAAGAAAAAAATGTGAGTGAAGTTTACGGGCTGCTGGGGTGGAACTGCATTCCCCAAAAGCATTCAGTATTTTCCACCCTTTTGCTGCTTTTCATAAATCCCGTCCCAGCCGCGCAAGGGGACGCGGGAGGGCAGAGCCAGCGAGCACGAGGTGGCAGCTCCTGTGGAGGCCTCTCTTTCCCGTCGTGCCGCTACTCCTGCTCCCTGAAGCCCCCGGACCCGCTCCCTGCGCCCCGGGCCCGCCGGGGCCGCCCGCGCCGGCCGCCGGGCGCCTTGGGGTAGCATCTCTCTTCAACTAAGGAGAGGGAAGAGTATTTTAATTCTGTGGGAACCTTGTCATAATCCTAGATGCAACAGTTGTGTAAAAAGGCAATAACCCCATGAATTAGAGATAATGATTTCCCTCTCAGAAAAAGAGCAACTGTNGCGCTGCCCTGCCGCGCGGCCCTCCTCCTGCTCGGCAGCCCCGCTGCTCCCCGCTGCTCCCCGGTGCCTCGCGCCGGGCCCGGCTGCGAGCAGTGCGGCCCGGCGCCCTGGGCTGCCGTCGGTCCTGCCGCGTGAGCGGGGCAGGAGCCCGCTGCGGGCTGCTGCCCACCTTCATGTGCGCCTATAAAAATACTCTATTTCTGCAACCATATATATATATATATATGCTGCATTCCCATGGTAACAGCCGGCCCCGCAGCTGCCCGCACAGTGTTTTGGTCCCCCCGCGGGAAATGTCGCCCCTGCGTCGGGTTCCCCACGCTCCTGGCTGCCCCTCACCGCGCGCCTCTCCGTTCAGGTGAGCGGAGCCCCGCCGCGACGTGTCCAACCAGGCCGTTTTCCCCGCATGATGCAACTGGAAGAGATATGACTGCCTGCGTGGGACATTCGTGGAGTATTTTCGCTCAGGTACCGTAGATGGCCGCTGGCTGAGCTGGCGCGGCTCGTGAGCGCCCGGAGCTTGCACGGGGAAGGGCAGTTCCCATCGGATCTGCTGGATTTCCCCAGTGGTTCTGGCAGGTGCCTCCAGGCCGTTCAGGCCACTGTGTGGAACACTCTGGGATCCTGCTCTTTCCCAAAGGATGTGGAGGATTAGGATGGTTCCTCACTTGACAGGCAGCCGAGGTAGTAGAACTGCGTGTAGGGAAATATTGTTTCTAACCTTTCCTTATTGTAATTTATTAAAAAATCCACCGTGTCCTTTTGAGAGAATTATTGCTTTTCAAATCCTGGGTTCCTGAGCATACAGGAAAAAAGTAACATTTTATCTCTTTGACTGCCCAATTTTTGCCTTATTATTTATTGATTCTTCTCCTTTCTTTCTCTCTCTCTCTCTTTTTTTTTTTTTTTTTAATATTCTGTAATTACTTGGGTTTTCTGTTTCAGAATATCAGTGATCTCAAACTGGTAAGATATCAGTTTTCAGTGCTGTGGAATATATATTTGATAATAGATTTGCATATGTTTTTGAGTTTTCAAATATAGGTGGCGTATTTACTATACTGTCCGTTTGCAATTTAATTGAGTCTCTTTGGAGCAGGTAGCATCAAGTGCGACCATGGTGGCCCTGTGCAAGCACAATTGCATTGTTTTGTATCCTTGTGAAAAAATAATCTCCCTGAAAGCCGTGCCTGCAGTGTGGTAACTGTGACTACAGTAACTACTGCATTAGTCTGAGACTGTTTCCCAAATCGTGATACACACAAAAGCTATAGTTGCCTTGAAATCCTCTGGGAGTCAGATAGTGCTCTTGTTAGGTAGGAAAGCAGTGCCTAAAATGAGCAGATTGGCAGGAGGTCTGTGTCTGTCTAAGGAAAAACTCACTGGGCAGCACATAGGTGGGCTTAGCAGTGAGGTCTGAAGGCCTCACGCTGGGAAAAAGTTCAGTCTCTCCCATCCCATTTGCAGTAACGGAATCTCTCCTGGGTACCCCTTTGTCTTCCGTCCTGTTTTCCTCTGTAGTAGGAGTCTGGCGTGTGTGGAGGAAGTTCCCTCCCCTGCGGCAGCAAGGACTTCGCGGGAGGGGAGAGGGCGCGTGCACAAGGTCAAACAGAAGCTCGAGAAGTGTCAAGAGCCACTGGAAAGGGCATCGAAGGCGAACAGCAGATCAGATCCCTTTCTGTTTGGGTGGGAAGAAGCTGGGAAATGGAACTGTGTTGGTGTCATCTTTTGTCTTGGGGCAGCAAGTCTGTAAACCAAAAAAGGGCATTTTTTGCTTTCCCTTTTCAGACTTCTGAGGAAATAAGGAGTTGTGTTTCTCAAAAAGTGAAGGGTCACAAACCTCCTAAAATCTAGAGTTTTAAATCCAGTGTGGAGCCTCAGATTTCTTTTTCCTTCATTCTGTTTATTCTAGCTCTTATTTTATGACTATAGCATAAAGAGAGGGTGAGCATGAATGGGCTATATGTTGGTGTAAGTGCAGTTTTCTGGAGACTTACAGTTAAAAGAAATATTTAACAGTGCATCCAAGAGTTGTCTTCCTCACATTTTAACTTTTTGTAAACTTCTCACCTAGGTGTTATGTTTTAAAACATAAAAAAATCTCAGTATTAAACCAGGAAAGAATCCTTTGTGTATTCTACTCATGCACAAAAATAGCCGATCCGTTTTCTGACCAAATGTTCCAAAATACTCACCTTTGCGTAGATATAAAGTGAGAATATTTCAGCCAGGAAGCTGAAACCCCAAGCTTCTGAAAAGAAGCGAACCCCATAAGTAACATAAAACAAATCATTGAGTACTTATTGCAAAGCACCAGGTGTGCTCTATGGCAGGACGTTCACATCAATTTTACACGGTTACTGCAAGCAGCAATGCAAGAACTTGCCTTTATTTTGGGGGCTTCTAAATGTAGCATAAGCAGACTATGTCAGGAAGTGTTTATTTTTCACTGTTTTCCAAGTGGATACTGCAAACTGTAATGCTGATGCATGTACAAAGAGATTTTCCTCATCTTGTATAATAGTGTGGGCAACTAACCATGAGGCCTTTTCTTTTCCGACATGTATTTTTACTGCTCTGTTAATTGTTTCTGAATGCTCCTGCTACCTCTGGCGTTGAAGAACTTGATGGATGACCTAAATAGCTGTAGGAAAGTCTGTTCCTCCAGCACCGAAATTGCTTTCTAATTTCAAATTAGTTTTTGTCATTGGGAAGTAAGGTTTCCAGATGAGAGCAAATGGGTTTAGGACATTGGTTGTATCCCCGATGTTCCATTTAATTGTTTCATTTGCTACCTGCAGTACTGTGAAATACTTTTAACATAGTTTGTCTATAGAGAGATAAATCTCTAATTTTTAACAGAATGTTTATGCTTGCGTATCATCTTGTACAATTTGTGCATATGTGCATTCAAATAACTATAGACTGAAGAGCGATGGGGGCTGTTGAGGTGGTTTTACCTCACAGTATTCTATTTTTATATTTAAAGAAGTGATGCTCACCTAAAGCTTGTATTACTATTTTTATGTTAATTCAACGGTTAAGATGACTTCGGCTGGGAAGGAGAAAAGGAACTGGTACTGAATATCATATTATGAAAATCAGGTGCTGTTTTTCCCTGACCTTGTGGTTTACGCTCAGTGTTTTGCAATAGGGTTGCAGCTGTCCTGCTCTTCATAGCCAGATTACTTTCTTCTTGCCCATTTGAGGAGATCAATTTAAGACTGAATTATGAACAACACGGTGTACGGCAGGAATATGGCATTTATTGAACTGTTCAAGTGCTTATATTCTCCTGCTTTTCCATAATCCCCGTGTGTTGACTGAAAAAGAAGCCCAGCCTGGCCACACTCAGCATCGTCCAAGAATTTATGGAATATGAGCAGTTTTAACAGCTTGTGTGACAAGAGCAGGGCTGGTGTGAACCTTGGATAATTCCCACGTGGCTTCCTTGCCAGGTTGCCTGCTGGTTGGTCATCACCAATGCTGACTTTGCTGAGAGAAGGTGTCGGAATATCGGATGTGGATTACTATTACGAGATCTGTGGAATGAACAGAAATAAATGCATGTATTTGTGTATATAGGTGTGTGTGAGATGTATATAAAAATTAGGCTTTCAGAAAGGCCAGGCTGACACAGTCTCCTCTGTGTCCAGTGGGGACAAGTCCCAGCTCTCCTCCGACTCCTGCCTTGTCCCCCCGTATCTGCTGTTTCCTTTTCAAAACCCCATGGTGCAAATAGGCGTTCAGAAAGACCCTGACTTAGCAGAAAGGCATCTGCAGTTGTAACCTCCTTATGGAAAAACTGCTTAAATGTTTTTGCTAAAAAAGCTAACACTCTTGCTTCCCTGCTGGGATGTCTGTCTTGCTCAGGGGCAAGCATGGAAATTGCAGCTCAAGGAATTAGCCTGCTGAAAGAAATGGGAACCCTGAGTGAAGCCTGAGTGATTCCAGGCTGTTTCCTTATTGCAGGGATGTGAAGATGTGCTGCATTAGGAGAGCTGTAGAATAATGGAGTGGCAAACTTAGACCTTTGAGGACAGAGGATAAATAAAAGTAGCCCAATAATAGATGAGTGACTTGTTGTTGAGGTCCTGAAAACAATTCTTTGTATATTCTTCTCTTCCAATTATGTATATGCTGCCTTAATATCTCCAGTATTTGTCATGTCTTCTAGAAATGGTGAAATGTTGGGCTTTAGCATGAATTGCAGGTGGCCTCTGGTGCTTCTGTCTTCCGAAGGGGGTGGCTAACCAAAGCAGTGCTTCCCAAGACACTTTTGCCTCTCTAGTTGCCAGGTAGAACCCTAAATGGCAGCAGGGAGTTTAAAATGCCAGTTGTCTTCCCTGAAACCTCGCACAAGCCTCACCTTTGGGATGCGGTGTGTCGTCCTTTGGAAGTTCTGAGGTCTTCCCACTGGGTAGAGAGTTGTCCCTTCTCAGATATCAGCCTGTTTCTCAAGCCAAAATCAGCTTTGGAGAGCAGATTCTTTGACTTTTGTCAAGTGCTCGAGATAACAAGCCCCATGTTCCTGCTTGCACATCCTAGTACCAACTAACTGATCAAAAACTTATTACAAGTTGAAGGTATTGCTAGGAGATTAGAGGTTTTACTTTCGTTTGTGAGGGAGAGTGCCTAGAAAGGGGAGAACTGGGTTTCTTCAGTGCATAAGTTACTATTTACTTTAGGTATCTTGCAGGCTTCATAAATTCTGTCTTTTATTAACAAAACAAATAATAGCTTTACAAAGAGTGTGCACACGCACACACACATAACCAGTTAAAGTAATTGCCTCTGTTAAAGCTGTAATCTTAAGTAGAAAATAGAAAATTTGTTCAGTAACACCAGTGGAAGTGTCCAAAAGCATGGAGCAAGTATATTAACTTAATTCAAATTAATGTGCACAAATACGTGAAATTTAGCTTGTGCTTTCTCTGATACAATGCATATGTTGGGTGTTTCAGTAACAAAGACTCTTCCTATCTAAAAAAGAGTAAGAATAGCTCCCAGATAATGGCAGTTTCTGAGGAATTGCAAATGTTGGTGCTTAAAATAAAAACAAACAAGCAGGGCAATTGTAAGTGCAGTTATTACAAGCACAACTCTGAGTAAAACTCTTCGTTTGTTGTACTCTTCGTTGACTGCTGAACCTTGTCAGTGGAACTTCAGACTCACGCTATAGTCATCGCAGAAAGACCTTCTGTAAATTGCTGTAATTAAGATATTACTGATTGCACAGATCTCGCGCCTGGCTGACTAAATGAAAATCCAGGCGTGCAGCTCCTGCATCTGTCACCACAGATGCGTTATTCGGTGCTCTGCAATGTGTGAATACGTCGTATCGTAGTTACTAAGTGTGGTACTGAATGAGGAACTTTTTTTGAATAGAGGAAGCTGTAAAACTTTTATAATGTCAAATATTAATCTTTGTGTTTTCAGACTGTAAGGACACTCTTAAATTGCCCAAACTGTTTTTGTTCATAGTGAGATGAATTTTTAAACTTTATTTTTTAATATTTAACCTTAGTGATAAGGTGTTACAGTGATAGTTATTTAATAGCACTGAAGAATTTATTTGTCCTCCCCAGCAAATTAATACAGTGTGTGTGAAATTAATTTAACAGATTGAAGGGGTGTTACAAATACTGACATAATTGTCAGCCTTCCTGTCATTACTCTTGTGTCTAAATTCCCTACTCTTTATCTTATTATTTTAGTATATGTTGCTAGACAAAATGTGAATAAATTATGGTTGTTATTGGAGAGAACAGAGTCAATCTAACCCAGTTTCTAATTTTACACCATTTAAATATTGATATCATTAACCTAGGCAGCTGCTTATTCTTATTGCTGTACATTTACTCTCTCAAGTAAGGGACCCTGGGGATTCACCATTTTCTAATTCATTCTGCACAGCTTAGGCAGTTAAATGCCAGTGAAATGCAGGTAAATGTAGATAAAATTGTATAGATTTAAATATTATGTGGTGGTGATCCCCTCTCTCCTTAATGTAGCTTTTTTGTTCTATATCAACTTATTTTGTTTTTCTAGCATGTTTTCTAGCATGTTTAAATCAGCAGTTTAGTTGCCCATGTGAAGGGCTTGGGTGCGGTGGAGGATTTTTGGCTTTATAGAGACTTGTCACGTTTTCCAGTGTAATTTGGTTTTAATTCAGGGTAGTTCTGTCCACTTTTTCTTCTGCCTCTGAACTCTACTTATTTGGCTAATTTAAGACTGCAATTTGAGGAATGTCTGTTTTTGGCAATCTAGATAGATTTATTCCTGTACAAATAAGGCTGCTCACTGGGGTTAATTACCCATCAGGCCCTCACTTATGTCTACTAGAATAGCAGTCAACTATGAATAATTTAGTACAGCATCATATTGCTTGCCACTTAAGAAGGTCTCTGCCTGTTAATCTTTATATCTTGCTGAAATCCACTCAACAGTATGAAGGTTACTGCTTGCATTGATGTTTTTATTGTTCTTTTCATGCTATTTTAAGATTTTTGTCGGTGTACAAAGGCAATGCAAGTATTTTGTGATGATAAACAATGAAAAGAAGTGTTTGGTTTTGAAATTAATTGGAAGGTTTTGAAGCATTAAACTTGTCTTTAACATTGTGTCCTTTAAATATCTTAAATTTTGAACTTCCATAATACTCTTAGCATTTACTTCACCAAGATTTATGCAGTTGAGACAGTTGACATCTTAGAGAATGCCTTGAGGATATACTTTCTTATGGGAAAAGGAAAAAATCTTAATGAAGGATTTCTTTGCAAGAGTAGAAAACTTTAGTGCTTTTTCCAGATTTCCCAGCATTTCTCTGGTATTTCTGTTTTTCTGATTGTCACATTTCAGAAGCCCTTTCAGGAGAAAAGCTGTAAATACAAAAGCTAAAAGTGCAGATAAATTTACTGTGTGCCTTTAGAAGACTTAATAATCATATATTACCGATGGTCGCATTCCTTAAATAATGCTAAAGTGGTCATATTGTCATTGTCGTAAACTAGATTTTCATAAAACCCCTCCAGAATGTAAGTAAAGATGATAGCTTGGAAGTATTGGGGAAAGAACATAAGAATATGAAAGTGTAACAGAAGTAGTAGTGAGACAAGTTTCATCGCAGGGTTTTTTCGGGAGAGGTTATATATATGTTTTATATATATATTTTAAGTAAATATGTATTTTATATATGTAAAATACATATATAATGTGTGTGTGTGTGTATATATATATATATAAAATATATGACCAACTACAATCCCCAAACTGAAAGACAGTGCAGCACTTCATGTAGCTGGCAGAGTGTTGTTGTTTTGATGTAGTCTGTAACCAGAACTTCATTAAAGCCTCAATGTTTATTGTTTCTTATTTAGCTTCTACCAAGTGGTGATTTTATGCAATGGCATCAAGCCACAGTTCTTCACCAGTGCCTCAGTCAAAAAGTAGTGATGCTTTCTTTAAAAAAGAAGCGGATGCCTCAAAGCGCTTCCGACCTGTGCAGTCACTGCCTGACGTGTGCCCCAAGGAGCCTACAGGTAACGCTGACTTGCGCGAAGGGTGAAAATACCGTTAAACCTGATGCTTTTAAATTGCATTTTTAATTGATCAGTCCAGTTCTCTTGTGTGCTGGGTGCAATGTGTTAAGGTGTAATCTTATTTCCAAGTGCATTAGGAAGCAAGAGATTAAGACACAAGGATCTACCACTATCGTAAGATTAATTTTTGGTCACAGGTATAACTGCTGTGGATGCTAAAGTTTAGTGTGTACAGGGAGAGGTGGGTTGAAATATTGAGAATTGCAAAATATAATGCTCATGAATTTCAGACTATGAAAATAAGTGTCTTTTTCTCTCTCCTTAGTGGAAGTTAGTGGAAGTATAAAGGTATTTGTAAATAGTGCAGCTTTACCGTTGTGTTTAAAGCTTGTGTTAGTTAATTGAAAAAAGAGAGGCAAAGTGCTGCAGAAGGAGAATGTCATGCATCTTTTGTTAGATAATTTGGCTCCATTGCATAATTGTGAAAGCAGGATTTTCTGAAGAACTGTGTTTTAGCAAAACCACGATTTTTCATTTGTCATCTTAACAAACTGCCTTGTCTTTTGTACTGCAGGCGATGCCAGTAATTTATGCGATAGCCCATCTCTAGTTGTGGATCAGCATAGATGGACTATTTATCATTCCAAAGTCAATCTCCCAGCAGCTCTGAATGATCCTAGGTTAGCAAAAAGGGAATCTGATTTCTTTACAAAAACATGGGGAGTGGACTTTGTGGACACTGAAGTCACGCCTTCATTCTACCTCCCACAGATCACCAAGGAACATTTTGCATCATACCAACAGGAAATCACCCCGGTAAGAACCCCAGACTAGACACACGTAGTACCAGGGCCCAGAAAGATACTTGAGATCCTCCTCCTAATTAGAGATTGTCCTGATTAATAGTCTGTCGTGTGGTTAGCTGGTAGTTATTGTGTGCTCCAGCACTCCTTGCATCCACTAGGCATTTCAGACTAGGCAGTCTGAATACTGTTCTCTGCATCAGGACTTAACAGTTCATGTTCATTTGTTCTGACTATGAGTCCTTTTTTTTTTCCTGTAAGACTTGTTCAGTGGTTGAGATATACAGTGAGATATGTAGCATTTTCAGTCCTCTAGATCAGCTGTAAAACATGAGTATACACTGCAAAGTTTGGAGGGGTTTGTTATGAGACATTCTTAAAAAATAGTAATATTTGCAACATTTAAAAATGAAATTGTTAAACAGTAAGCAGATCTGTTATTTGATATTTTTTGTAACAGGAAAGTTAAAGCTACATCTAAGGATACCAGAGCAGTGGGAGACTTCTATAAACTCATAAAATGTCCCTGTCAGTAAGTTTGTAGTAACATACCTTTTTCTGACTGAAAGAATAGGGAATGTCTCCCACTGTTTTCTGCATCCTTGGTTTGTAACTTTCATTCTCTTTATCTGTTACAGAATTGCCTGCAAGAAATGTTACTGGTGTAAATCGTAGTTAAAATTTGTGGAAGGGAATTGTCTGTAATGCCATTAGCTTGCATACCCAATGTTTAAAACGGTTAAGAGCTTGTTCGTTAAAATTAGCAATGTAATCTAGGGATTTTTGAAATGGCCCCAGGGTTTGGAAAGAGGGAACTGACCTGTGATGTAATTTTCATAGAGATCTAGGTAAAATGAGTAGGTTTTTGTTGAAATACTGTTCCTAACCCATAATGTCTGGGGTGTTCGTTAGACCTGTAGATAACATTTAAAGCTCAGCATGATGAGGGAAGGTACTTGGTTTCAGCAAGGTGCTCGTTAGTGTGTTGTGAAGGTAATTTTGAATTTGATTCAATTTAATTCAGCAAGAAAAAGATCATCATGTTTTATTGTGATTTCTAGATAAGACAGCAAGTAAGTGGTTGTAATTACATTCAATATATGTTATCTCATTTTGTGGAGAGGTAGTTGTGTGTTTGCTGTAACCTCTATGTTCCTTTTTTCCTTAAGATGTAAAGATAATGAAAAAACAACATATCGACCAAAAATTTCAAGCTATGTTACCTTTCACTTGGACAAACATGATCTGAGCTTTTAAGAGGAAAAAATATTATTGTCAAATTGTCAGAATTATTTGGTGTAACACAGTATGTTTCATTGAAAGTGTTCCAAATGCTCCATTTCAAAGAGAAAATCTTTTTATTATTTATTTTCAGTTTGGGAATAATTCTTTAATATATTTCTCTTTTACAGAGAGAGAAAATTCATGAGAAATGCAAGAATATTTGTCCGCCTAAAGATACCTTTGACAGGACTCTATTACACACCCATGGTACAGTCAGAGTCTTATTTTGCTTGCTAAAAGGTCATTTCTTCCTCTTTGACATTAAAACATACTGATGGTGTCACTACCCCAAGGGTTACTGTTAGCAAAGAATGGCTGAAGAGCTTTTTGGGGCATCTTCAGCTCTCCCAATGCTGTATGCCATGAATATGTGGAAGTAGCTCAGCTAATGTGAAACTGAACAGAGGAAGGTGAGAAGACGGAATGAAAAAACATGACAGAAGGGGAAAGCAGAACCTGTAGTGAGCTTATACTTGATTTCTTTAAGTAAGCTTATACTTGATTTCTTTAATTCATTTCCTCGTAAATGTTAACATGAATGAGTCCATCTGTCAGTTGCTGTTTCTTTGAGCTTGCCTGTATCCAAGTCTATTGCAGCAAGAAGCTCCCAACAGTTTCCTCCTTTTGACCGAGTTTTTCTGTTGATCGACTTTCTTCTCCTATACTCTGCATGTGCCTTTTCTTCAGGCTGTGCTAGGATACAAGGCTGCACCTCTTCTAGTTCAACCCCCTGCAACTGTCGGTTCAGCTTAATGAGGAAGTGACGACCTCTGTGCTGCTTGTTCAGCATGCTTGAGGCTGTCTTTGCAGCCTCGTTCATGCTGCTGTCAGCCTGTGTACATTCAGCCTCCAAGTGCTGTGTAGAAGTGATAGCGAAGGTGGCTTCAATCTGGAGAGCAAAAATCGAGGAGACGTGAGGGGGACTTTTCCTGGCCCTAGGCAATGTCTCAAGAGCACTGAGGAATGTGAAGTGTTAAGTAGGCTGTCTCATGTGGCTAGTATTTTCATTTTGAATGCTCTGGACATAAGACCTAAACAGAACATTTCAGAGGGCAGAATAAAAGGGACTTCAGGAGGATTCTGGTCCAACCTCCTCCTACTCCAAAGCAGATTCAGCTCTGAGGTCAAATGAGGTTGCTTGGAACTTTATACAGTTCAGTCTTCGAAACCTCTAAGGATGGAGGCTCTACAGCCTCCCTGGGCACCCTGCCCCAATGCTGCAATCCATGCAGTGATTTATTTGTTTCCCTTGTATCAAGTGAGGATCCCTCTTGTTTCAGTTTTCACTTGCTTATGCACCACTGTGAAAAGCCTGGCATGGTCTTATTGGTAACATCCTCCCAGGGTCTGGGAGTATTCAGTGTAACTGTTTTCCATTGTTTACCCATGAATAACAATTTGTGTTTTGTTTAATTTTAGATAAATCCAGGACAGATCTGGAACAAGTACCTAAGGTATGATTGCTGGGCGTGCTAAGCTGTTACAAGGATTTCTCACGTACAATTATAGAGTTTTTGAGTATATGAACATACTTTTTGGTATGTGGAAGTTTTTTTTGAGAATCAGTTTAAATAATGAACTCGGAAGATAGGTTATGCTCATAGTGTTTACAAAGATTAAGAACAATCTACCTTGTTTTTGTTTTCATCCTGTGTTCTTGTTTTTCTTTTACACATCCATATTTTACCTATCTTGTACAAATACATACACAAATGCCTGCTCTCTTCATCTTAATAGCTACAAATCAAAAATGCCAAATTAGCCATGCTCTCCAGGGAAAGTGGAGAGAGTCTGATGCAAGTTTTGAATATGGGATGATGTACAACTCAACATTAGGTTTGCCTCCTTGAGTCCTAAAGCCAGGTGATAATAAACATTCCATTGTCAGTGTAGGTAGACACACACTTTAAAGTGTGTGGTGTGCTGTTTGCAGCTGCCTGACAAATGACACAAAGGTTCCAGTTCAGTCTGATCATCGCCTTAGGCATATAGGAGCCCAAATGTTAATGTGTGCAGGGCATGTGGACTTATTTTAATAACTGTCCCTGTAACATTTAAAGTCCAATAAACAAGAATATTTGAACGTGATATGATACCAAAGCTTGCATGGAAGCTTTTAACATTGCTCCACTTGGAATATATAGAGAAAGGGTAGTATTGTACAAGCCTGAAACTTGCAGGTGGACCAGTGTTGTCGCTTAAAAATACTATGATCAGAAATGAGTGTTGCAGCGATTCAGCGTCCCTGCTGTTAAAGGACGTGTTCTGGACAGTTAGAGGACCCACCCTGCAGGCTAATGCGGCCTGTGTTTTAGTGCTCAGACTCTTTATAACCTGGATTATATGGGGCTCGGGACTTGTCCTTTTAGGAAACTAAATCTTTGTCACATCACCCAGACTTATACTGTATGAAAGAAGTCAGCTGTAAGGCATGGAATGAATTCATTTTCCTGGGAAGTGGAATTCTAAAAGTCAACAAATAAGGTCCTGGTAGGCTTCTGAGGCAGGATGTCTGTTGAACTGGAAAAGAAAACAGGAGAGATGCATTTATTCTTGTTTGTTGTTTCAGATTTTTATGAAACCAGATTTTGCCTTGGAAGACTCCATAACGTTTAATGCCGTTTTGCCGTGGTCTCATTTTAATACTGCCGGAGGAAAAGGAAGTCGTGATGCAGCTTCCTCCAAGCTACTTCAAGAAAAGGTGCAAATTCAGTGCAACTTGTCATTACCCATTTCAGCTGTTACATAATGCAAAGAAACTGTTAGACAAGTCAACTGCTGCTCTTTTCATCCGTTTGTTGAGACATGTTGTGATGGTCCTCGGTATTTCTTGTTTTACATCAGGCTGTGGATTCTTAGTCAATAATGGCAGAAATATCTTGCCAACAAACATATTTCTCCTCCAGATAAACGTATCTGTTTGATCTGGAAAATAAAAATCTGCACATGGCATAATGACTGGCTCTCTTTCCTAAAACTTAGTGAAGCAGGTGTATGCTGAGAAGTGTTAGACTGTGATTCTGTTAGGAAAGAAAGGCAGGTAGGAAAGCTAGAGGCCGTGCACTGTCATTTAAAACCACTGCTTTCTCACATCCCAGGAGAACTGCAGATTCCAGGCACTGTGCTCTTTGTGCCAAAACAAATAATAACTCCAAAGATTTTATTTGACAGTAGTTTTTTCTTTCTTGTTGTCATGCCCTCCGCACCAACCTCTTTCTGGAGAGCGTTGGAGAACATGAAGCCAGAGTGATTTCATCCCTGCTGGAAGCAGAAGTCTGGAAGATAAACTGTTCATTTGGGGCCATTTTCTTCTTGTATTTTTTTTTAAGAGTTATACACTCAAAGTGGAAAAAACATGCAGCAAATAATTTTAATGGTGTAAATTTTCAAAGACTTTGGAAAACTGTGATTTTTGGAAGTCTGTTTTCCAACTCATTTTCCTTCCCACGTAACATGCTAAAGCTTCTGGGAGCTAATTTTTTAAAAAATAGTATGAGCTATTCAGGAAGATGTTACCGAAGCTGCAGGAGTTGTCTTCCTCATCTTTCTTCAGATCAGCAGGGAAGAAAAGACTCTGCTGGAGGGTAGCGTGCTTCTGCATTGGGTTGTCCATGGTCTAAAGGTAACTTGGGAATACCTCGGCCTTTGGAGTTTCTTGTAGTGGTCGATTTTAGAAAGCAGTGTCTGAATCCTGTTTGAATTTTGAGGAGACCCAGAACCCCTCTGATGCAGTGGAGTGAAAACAGGACTTTGAATGGCTTTGAGCCACCCTTCTTTAGAGAGATGTTCCTAAGTACTATAAAGCAGTTCAGTGGCCTCCAAAACCACATACCTCACATCCAAAATATTGCACTGCTTTGTTACTGTAAAGGGCCCATTATTCATTCATTTATTTATTTTTCCTTGCTAAAGGCTTGGAATTGCTCAAGATTCATTTGCACTTCATGAGAGGTGCAAATAGAAACCCTATGGATATTTTATTATCCTTAGCTCCAGGCAGCATTTCTCATCAGGATTTGGAAAACCCTGCCAAAACACATCCTTGGACTGTTAGTGCTTTTGGACTGCTGTTAATCTGCGTGGAACAATTTTCCCCTGATGTTTTTCTCCTTTTTGTCTCTCTCCATTTCTTGCCATACATTGGAACTGTAAGCTCTTTTGAGGCAGGTACTGTCATTTTGTTCTGTTTTATTTACAGCATTTAGCACAGTGAAGGGACCTAGAGCATCTGGTTGCTACAATCAAATATATGTTCAGTATAATTAATAGCAGTCTCTGATCCTTGTGTCACATCTGTCCTCGTGGGCTTTTCCCATGGGCTAGGTGTTACAGCTGGTGAGTGCAGGACACTTTTCATTAAACCTGTTACAGGAAAGATGAGTTTCCGTATTGCATTGAGACAGTAAATCCCTAATGTTCAATATATTCAGTGGGAAAATAACTAAGAAGGAAATATTCTCCAGCTGATGTTATGTTCCAGAGATCTAAACCAGCTGTAGGACATTTTTAAATGCAGCATAAGGTTTGAGCACTTGTCACCTGGTAGAAACCAGGTCATCTGAGTATTAGCATTCAGATGAGCATCCTAATGCCTCACTCCTTTGGGTCTGCATGTTCAGCACAAGGCACAACACAGAGCTCTTGCAACTCTCATGATCAGGTGAGCCCAGCAGGTCGGTAACAGTTCAGCCTGGGGAGTCTCAAGCTTGTGTTGAAAAGTTGTGCTCGGCCACTGGAAATTGCACAGGGCTGCCACGCATGAACCACGCTACGTGGAAACTCCTCTTGGCAAAGAGCAGTGGCAGCCAGGTTAGATGTCCTTTGTGAAAAGATGCTACAGTCTTTTAACTCGGCAGGGCCACACCAAAACTAAGCCTTCAAGCACAGCCGTGCCGCATCTTCATCATCCTTTGAATGACCTAAAGTACATGACATATTTGTGTGTGTATGTGGGTCTTTCTTGCTAACTAGTCTCCAGAGCTGGGGTAATGGCTATGAGGGTGCCAGGATGCAACCTCTGTGATGCAAAAGCTCAAGGGTTTTTATTTTGTTTTTAGTTACTCACTTTTCTACCTTAAAATTGTTAAGCTAGAGAGCAAAGTCAGCCTTCCCAATGTGCTTTTGAGCTTGCTCAAAAAGAAGTGCACAAATCAGTGTGTAGCTATTTGCTTGCCAACATGACAAAGAGATCCTAGGATTTTTAGCTACTGGAAAAATTTCCTCATAAAACCCAAAGATTTTTCTGTTACACCCTCAAAGAGTGTTTGCACTGGGATAAACTTGCCAACTCCTAACCATGCTGTGCATTTTTTCTATTTTTCCTCATCTTTCTAGCTGAGCCATTATCTGGACATTGTGGAAGTTAATATTGCACATCAAATTTCTCTGCGCTCGGAAGCATTTTTCCATGCAATGACCTCTCAGCATGAGTTGCAGGACTACCTCAGGAAAACCTCCCAGGCTGTAAAATTACTTCGGGAGAAGATCTCCAAAATTGATAAAGTGATGTGTGAAGGATCTCTTCGAGTTTTAAGACTGTCGCTCACCAGAAATAACTGTATAAAAGCCTACAATAAACTCAAGTTAATGGCTACTGTGCACCAAACACAGCCCACAGTGCAGTTGCTGCTCTCCACTTCTGAGTTTGTTGGAGCGTTGGACTTGATTGCAACGACCCAGGAGGTGCTGCAGCAGGAGCTCCAAGGCATTCACAGTTTTCGGTAGGTGACCATCTAAACAATGGGCAAAATGCAGGTGCTGTTGGGATGCACCAAGCAGGTGAGAGGGTCAAGCTGCACATCCTGACTCTGATCTCGCTGTTCTGCTGAGCTTCTTCTAACAACCCCTTCTAGCTGACTCACGGAAAGAGTGAGAGCTAATAAACTCCTAGGAGGAAAGGGGCCAGTCTGTCTTTCAACACAAATAGTCAACCTTCAGGTAGCAGTGTCCTTCCTCTGCTCTTCCCAGGCGTTTGACTAGAGCGTGTGGCCGTCAAGTGAGTCATATTTGTGTTTATATTAATGATATTAAGTGAATTCTTTTAAGCTTGTGACAGCATCAATCAGAATGAGTTTTAGTTGGCAGTTTAATAACCTAAGATACTTACCTGTCACGTCAGCAGAGGATGCTGTTACGTTCTTGTGGCCGTAGACGTGATGTCCCCGCTTTAGAGTTTCTTATTCTAAAGTTACACTCATTGTAGAACATATTTGCATGTCAGCAGTCAGGTAATATGTAAGAAGTGTTTCTTCCAAATAAATAATAATTTGTTAGCTTGCTAGAGTTAAAAATAAATAGATAAAAATGAGTGGGAATTGTCCCCTTTTTCTTGGAGTTTAAAGGTTTCGAAAAGTGATACAAACCTATCAGTTGGCATTACTCCAACAGAGGTGTAAGAGCAAAAGTGTATCCGAGAAACCCAGCCTGATCCCTCCGCACGTCCCAGTGACGTGCCCAGAGAAAACGTGTGTGACAGGGCAGTTTTCAAGAAAACTTCAGTAGAATGTTTTGTTTGTTTGTTTGTTTGTTTTTTAAAGTTACATTTTAACAAATACTTCTGCTTGTTCCTGTATTCAGAAGGATTAGATGAATGTTTTGTTCTCAGCAAGAATACAGCAGCTGTCAAGTGGGACCTATTTTAAAGAGGTTAATTTCTAAATAAAAGTTATTTAATATAACGATTTTCTTTTAAAAAAAAATGATTTAGCATGCTGCGTATGATAGCATGTGGAATTTGCTCCAAGACAGAAATCTTGAGCTCTAAATTGAAGTATGTTGCAGAATCATTTATTGTAATGCAGTAAGAAAACTACTCAAGTGATCCATACATTAAAAAAATTGTTTTGTCATGTTATATTTAGGGAAAATGTAACTGGGTTCTAGTTACAGCAAAAAATAGTATATATATAATATATATTCCTTAATGGTGCCATTTAATATAGTATAATATTCTGTGTGGTTATGTGCATCAGTTGTAACTTTTTGATTACTGCGTGTTGCGAGTTAAAATTTTACAGCTTTGCAAGTTCATCTTTTTAATTGGAAAAAATATTTAATGTACATTAATTGAATTACAAATCTGTAGTGACAGCTTTGACATTGTTTTAATGTTGCTGCTGGGGTGTTGAAGATTCAGTAAATTTTTTACACAGGTTTTGTTGGCAAGCTACAGTTTATACAGGCAAAACATAGAGATGCCTAGGAAACCAGATGCAGTATAATTACTTGTAAATAATTTTTTTTTTACCCTGTATTTATAATTTTCCCAGGGAAAATTGACATAGTCAGACATGGAAATGACCTGATGTGTAACCAGAGCCTCTTCAAACCCAATGTTTGAACTCTGGTCAGCATCTTTGATGGGAGGAACTCCCTCGTGGCTGCGTGTGCAAGGCTGCCCAGTATGGTGTGAAATCTGCTGTATGTGGAAAAAATATTTTTAGTTTTCAGGGGTATTAGCAATAGCTTTAAATGACAGAATATACTTCTGCGTAGAGTTCCCTGATTTGCCATTTTTGTGTCTCAGTCATGTGAATTCAATGTCCACAACCGTATTAAATATTCACGTTGCAAATGGAAGAACTTGCGGTCTGAAAAGTAGAGGAACTGGACAAGCAAAAGAAAGTCTCCGTTTTGGTTGGTTTGGCAGAGAAGTACTCAGAAGGTACTTGGAACTCTCCAAAACAACAACAACAAAAAATAAAACAAAAACGCAAAAAAGTACTATTTCCTAAGTACCAATCTTTAGGTGCCATTAACATTCACATCCATGTTTTGCTTCAAAGCGACAGCGCTTCTAAAAAACATGTGTGGCTTCAGCTGTTCTAAGTAGCGAAAAATTTGAGTCCCCCCACCTTAAATCAGCATTGAAATTATGGCAATTCTGCATGGAAATTACCTGCTAGGTGATTATTTTCTTCAGCTGTGAACTAATGATTCATTTACAGGCTGATTATTTAGCTCCTATCTCCATGGCTGTTTTTCTTAGGCATCTTGGCTCACAGCTTTGTGAACTGGAGAAGCTAATAGATAAAATGATGATTGCAGAGTTTTCAACTTACGCTCGCAGTGATTTAAATAGACCCCTAGAAGATGATTGCCAAATTCTAGAAGAGGTATGTCTGTTATTGAAAGGAACTGTCTGATGAATATGTTTGCATCTTTAACATACTCAATTAGCATCAACTAATTCACTTAGTTTCCTGGTAGCAACATTATCATTTCATATTGCTTCTATTCTAATCAAATTCCTACCTCTCCTCTCCCCCTTTTCTTTTTAACATATATTTAGTTAAAAATAAATATATATATATTATGTTTTAGTGTTTAAATGTAGATTTATATTATATTTTTATGCATTGTACTCATCTAAATCCTATCTACTGTGTATTTGATATATCAACTTTTTTCACTTCTCTGCAGTTCTTAAAAATCACCTTTCTTGTCCTTTGATATCTTTAGTGTTTTGTTGTTCATTTCTTTGATAGGAGAGACTTGTATCACTAGTATTTGGGCTTCTAAAACAAAGAAAGCTAAATTTTTATGAGATATATGGAGATGAAATGATTATTACTGCAAAGAACATAATTAAACAGGTAAGCCAAACGTTTCTAACTTATCTGATAAGATCGTCTTGATCTTTTACAAGTCTGTTTTGCTCTGTTTTGTTTTTGTTTATCTACTCAATAATACATTGAGCTGAATCAATTTCCAGTTTTAAGTTTCTGTTAAATAGGGAAAATTGACAGGATCCGAGGAGTATTTCCATGTGATTTGTGGAATGCGTTTGCATTGTTGCCTATTGTCTGTGCCTCCGGGTAGTTTTCCTTAGTAAAGGAAACAGTCTCAAATGTGTTTCCCGTTTGAGTTCATTGTCGGGATGTTTTGAGGAGGATTTTAGTAGCTCTATAGAGCTGGGAGTTAAAAGAGCAGAGGTCTGTAAGTCACCGTTGTTCAAGAACAAGGTCAGCGTCTTTAAGAAGCTACCACACTGAGCAGTGTTATTTAAAATAGACGTGCAAAATCTCCCAGCTCAACCTGGGAAGCATCGGTCACCGTCTGGGTTTTATGCACCCACTTAAAGCAAGAACGTGTGGGGCCTCTGTATTTTGCAACTAGCTCCTTGCGGAGGGGCTGTGTTGTTTTTTAAATAAGTTGTTATATGACGCAAATACCTCTTTGCTCTTCTTACCGTGAAGATTATTATGTATGTTATGAAATGAAGCAGTTTGAAAGAAGCTAAGACCCCTTTTTTTTTTTTTTTTCCTCTCTTTTCTCCCATTTCAATTTGACAGTGTGTGGTTAATACGGTATCGCAGATAGAAGAAATAGATACAGAAGTGGTTGTTAAGTAAGTATACAGCTAGATCCTTTTTTATGATGGGTGGGGATAAAATGGGTGTTCTTAACATAGATAAACTTAGGGTACTATTTTGTGCTTAAATTTCCCAGTAATTAAGAATTGTTCTTCTGTTACTCCCTAAGCCTGTGATCCTCCCCACTTCCTCCTCCTCCTTTTGTTCAGATTTCTAAAGTTTATTAAGGTGCCTTTATTTTATTTTTTTAAATTAAATTTACATTTGAAGGGGCCCAGAGGGGCTATGAGATCTCTGTCCTTGCAGATGCTCAACGCTTGCTTGGCTGCAGCCTGATATAGTTGAGCAGCGGCTGGATGAGAAACTTCTAGAGACTCTGTGAAAGACTGAGAACAGGGTCATTTTTAAAAACTCTATTTGTTTCCCATTCTCCAGCATTTATTATTCTGCGAAATATATATATTTATTCGTTTATTTTAGGGGTGTAAGAGTCTATTACAGGGTTTTACTTCCCTTCTTTTGGTGACTTTCTGCCCTTTGCTATCAACCCTTGGCTTTCACTTTGTTGGCAGAATTGTTCTCATTGCAGTGCAACAATGTGGGCTTAATAATGAGGGTCTAGTAATAGCTGTGACTTTTTCCTTTTTTTTTTTTTTTGTTGTTTTTATTATTTGGGTTCTTTTAATGCTTTTTCTTTTTTTTTTTTTTTTTTTTTTTTTTTGTCATATAGTCTGTGACAATTTTATTTCCCCCTTCCCACCCCTGCCCCATTTTTGCTACGTACTAATCCCCCGGGGAAATAACAGCGTGCCTTGGGAAAGCTCAGTGTTAGGTGAGAGGCTTTCACTTTCCTGGCATAATATATTTTAAACACCTCCTTCCCTGTTCCACTGACTTTGTGTTAATTGTGACTGTTGTTCATGCGGGATCTTTTGTCCCAAGATAAGTCTACACTAATTTCCTTGCATTTGCTATTTACAATTCCATTTAAAGCATGTTTTTTATTTTAATGACCTTTATTTATTTATTATTTTAGGCTTGCAGACCAGATGAGGATGATGAATTTTCCTCAGTGGTTTGATTTACTGAAGAATATTTTTTCTAAGTTTACCATCTTCCTCAAGAGAATTAAGGTAAGACATTAATTTATCAAGAGCTTCATGTAATTTGTTGGGGCATTTTGCAGGAATTGGATGAAGTTACTTTCCATGTGAAATTTTGAGATGTCGATTTTGATTATAGAGCTCAAACTTTTGATTGAAAGAGGGATATGTGAATATCAGCATCCAGGGCAAAAATGATTAGTGCTAACAAAGAAAGCCCTGGGAGGGAGCTAATACCTCTTGTTGCTTGATTACATCCATCTGAGGCTGTTAGGGATTAGGACAGCACTTTTGTATGTGGCAGATTACTCCAAATGAGGTTTCTTGCACCTTTCTCCGAAATATCTGATATCAATTGCTGTCAGAGACGAATGGGTCTGTCTCAGAATGCTAATTACATGATAGAAGATGTAGCCAGGATTTACTTTGATTTTGTGGGCAGAAAAAAATATCTTTTTTCAGCTCAAACTTGTGCTGCAGGTTTGTTTGATAATAAACACTCTGTTTGATTCTAGGCAACATTAAGTGTTATCCGTAGCGTGGTTCTCTTGGTTCTAGACAAGAACCAGAAAACCAGGGACCTGGAGGACACGCTGCAGAAGGACTCCGCTAAGGACAGCGTGGTGGACACCGAAGTGGCTTATCTGACCCACGAGGGCCTGTTCATAAGTGACGCGTTCGGCGAGGGGGACCTCCTCGCCGCAGCGGCTGACACTGCTTCTCAAAGGAACGTTTCCCCGAGCAGCGAGCCCTGCAGCAGCGACTCGGTCTCTGAGCCAGAGGGCACGACCGACTCCTCCTCCAGCAAAGAGCAAACGTCGTCCTCTGTCACGCCAGGAGGAGTGGAGATGATGTGAGTAAACGTGGGTTCTGTGCTCTGTCTCCCAGCACCGTCCCTGGAGCTTGTGATCAGACCATGTCTTACGGAGAGGCTCCTTCTCCATTTGTTGTACTGGGGAGCCTTCTGCTTTGCAAAGCTTGGTAGACGCAAGTCTAGCTTCCATAGCAGACATTAATCACCCCTGTGCGCTTGGCTGCTTGCAGCATCCCCTTTTCCTGCCTGTGCTCATGATAGCTAATCTTTATTTTTATTAAGCTGTCTCAGTGAAATATACCTTGATGAAGTCTGGAGAAGAAAAGTGCTGCTCACTGCCTGCTCAGTGACCTGCATGGTTAAATAAATACATCCCAATGCCCTGGTAGCAGGCAGTGTAGCCCTGCAGTGATCCATTTGCTGCAGCTTTTTCCACATATTTACACATGGAAGTTCACCCCTGCTTGGGTGAACTTGGGTCCTTGAGTATCTGTATCTGTGACCTGGAGCAACTGCCAGTGTGTGCCTCGAAATCACAGTGCTGGCTGAATGACCTAGATTTACAGGCAGTACAACGTACATAAAATGGAGTTGGGTCTCCTGGTGTCCAAACACTGGTGCTACATGAGAACTGTAGTGTGAAGAGGAATCGAGGGAATTAGGGTGAAGAGGAAGGAACTGGATCCCGACTGATAGGGAGCATTTTACCAAGGTAGCAGTTAATTATATACCACAAAAATAGAGCTCTCTAGTAACAAAGGAGTTTGAGACTAGCTACTTAACTTGTTCTAAAATGAATTTACCTCATCCCTTTTCTGCTTTTCCAAGAAGCCCTGCTTTGTGTTAGAGGAGAAAATTGGACAGTTACTGCAGCATTGGCCCAGTGGCTGCTACCCAACATCTTGGGCTGCCCCCTTCCTCTCGCACTGTCAGTCTGCTAGATCAGAAAATGGTCCTCATACCTTAGCTGGGTGAGGGCAGAGTTTTGCCCTCAAAGCAGCAGACAAGCTGTGAAATTATTTCCAAAAAGCACAGGCTTAAGAGCCTGAAGATCAAAGAGTTGTAGCTTGGAGACTAAGGCGGTGAGCCGGGTAAATTAGAGGAGCTGGGTAAATTATAGCAATATTTATTTTATTAATTATTGCTTTATCGTATTTTCTGTCTTGGGTAATTACAATTAGAATGAGGATTTAAAAATATTAAGATAGTAGAGTTGTGTACCTGCTTATCACAGGGACTGATGTGATGGTGACAGCAGCTTAGGAAGTCCCACCTGTACCAAGCCACTTCGGAGATAAACTGGCTGTATTCGACAGCTGCCGCAAGGCTCTTTCCTCCTTCAAATGGTGAAAAGAAACAGGTTTTTTTATATATCTATATATATGTAGACAGAGATTATATATATGCACATGTATATATAAATCTGTTTCTTTTTACCATATATATCTAACTATATATCAAATATTGATTTATTATGTATATAAAAGTGTTCAGCCACATGGTTCTGTCCCTTGTAGGATCACTGATGACATGAAGCTGACAGACCTGGAGCTGGGCAAGCTGGCAAACAACATCCAGGACCTGCTGTATAATGCCTCGGATATCTGCCACGATCGCTCGGTCAAGTTCCTCATGGCACGAGCCAAGGTAGAGAGCTTCACCTGGACTGCACTCAGACTCCCTCCGTAGTGAAAAGCTGTTACCTGTTACTGGTTTAATTAGCAAAACTTTAAAAAGAGCCTTCTCGATTGAGATTGAGCAGCAGTTCCTGCTGTCACACGCTCTTGGTGCTAATTAACATATGTCACTCTAGGGCCATATGAGTTTCTGTGACCTACTTGGGTCCCTGTCCCACATCATGCCGTGTTGGAAGCTCTGTGCAGGGAATACACAGTAGCTATGACAAGGTGGCTGTAATATAGTCACTCTAATATATCCGGGGAAGTTGGGGAATGTCACTGCTTCAAGTACTAGTGGACCCATATTATGATTTCCCAGTATGCTTTGATGCAAAGGCAGTGGGGAAAATCTGGGGGTATTTGGGCAGGCCCAGAACACACACAACCACAGGAAAACCCAATTTCTCACCCCAGTAGTGGTGTCACCGTCAGGTTTACATTAAGGTCCTGCTTGCTTCTAGTCAGCCTTTATTATATTTTATCCTGCTCTGCACTAAGATTTGTGTCTGCCCAATATCTCACAGGGCACAGGGGACTAACACGCTGAGAGGTGCTGTGCACAGCGCCAGCCGGCAGCCTTTGGGTAGGACTTGTCCCCAGCAAAAGTCACAGCACCTGGGCACACAGCAACACAAACCTCACGTGTGGATGAGCCTCAGTAGAGAGGTCTTACCCAGAGTCAAATGAGTTTATTGCAGGAGTTAGCATTAAGAACTGAACCCTGAATTCTGCATCTTTAAGTTCTCTCTGGCCTTCACATGCGCTGTCCAGTCATTTCCTTACGTCCCTGGATTTTTGTGGTGTGAATCTCCTTACAGCCTTTTCCTTTGCGCATAGGATGGCTTCCTGGAGAAGCTGAATTCCAGCGAGTTCGTTGCCCTCTCCCGACTGATGGAAGGCTTTATTTTAGATACTGAGCAGATCTGTGGCAGGAAAAGTATGTCCTTGCGAGGAGCACTACAGAGCCAAGCCAACAGATTTGTGAATAGGTTCCATGAGGAAAGGAAGACAAAACTAAGGTAACTCTGGGTAGAAGCTCTTCGTGTTTGTAAAAGAAGAATTTTATCAATCGCATGCTGTGTAAGCAGAAGTCTTTTGTTGCCTGGCACACCTGTAATCCACTTATAGTGATGAGAAGAGGATAGAAGTGGCTTTAAAATCCTATTATTTTTGATTGTTTTATATTCCTCATAACAAAATCTCTTTTAGCAGAATTATTCTACATCTGTCTAAATTGGAACAGTAATAACTACAGGAAGGACTAAAAACTGCCTTGAGTTTTTATTGACGCTGAAGGGTAGGGCTTGCCCTGTTTCAGGGACTAGGAATTTCAGACTCCCCAGCTAGATGTGTGTGGTTGGTTGTGGTCTGTAATGCTTGGAATGCTTTGCCTTCATCCCTCAATAGCTCTTAAAACGATGGTGTTGCCACACAATTTCAGTGGCAGTGATCACATTAGGGATCTTTATTCCTACAAGGGCCTCTGGCCTTCTAGGGGAGATGAAATATAGAAACCCTAAAGTGCCCAGGCAACAGGATTTGGGGATTGTTACCACGCTTACTGGGCACCTCTTTATAATAATGTAGCATTTTTCAGCCCTTGGCTCTTTTTAAATTATTGTAGGTTTGATTCCACGGCAGTGCATGCAGGAGAGGCATAAAGACATAAGGTATTTCATTTTCTCAACTTTCTTGCTCTTGTTTTTGTAGTCTCCTCTTGGACAATGAGCGCTGGAAGCAAGCTGAAGTTCCTGCCGAGTTTCAGGATCTCGTCGATTCCGTATCGGATGGCAGAATTTCTCTCCCTGAAAAAAAGGTGGCAAGTGGGTATCCTGCAGTGCTGCTATTAGCTGATTTCAAGTGATTGTCAGCACATACTGTTACTGAATGCTGCCAGATACATCCCAGTGTCAGTCTTGGTCTGTGCTTGTTTGCTATGTTCTGGGGAGTGCAAAAGGGAGATAATTTGTATATTTTTTTCTCCTGTTTGCGCTGTTCAAATTTGCGTTGACCTTAAAAGATTCTTAGCAGAACCCATTGAGGGGCTAGCTCAGGAAGGGGGATTCCCAAAGTAGAGGCTTAGAGTCTTTGCACAGACACAATCTTTCTCCAGAATGTAACGTGGAAGTGTTGCAAGAAACGGAAGAGCTCAGCCCTGTTTGTGTCAAACGGTGCTTTTTGGCACTACTTGATTTGCCAGTTGTTCAAATGAAATCTGGCATGTTATGTGGCTGCTCACTCAACTGAAAACTAAGGTATATTCAGTTATTTACCTCACCACAGGATTCTCACGTGACCTCAGATGAGGAAGCAAAAAACTAACTCATTTCCCTGTGTGCAAAATGAGATTGCATTATTATGCACTCCTTGCCTTGTAGGATTGCTTTCCCCAGTATGGTGTCGATGAACCTACATGAACAGCTAGAAAAGGAAGAGAACATATTTAGAGGGTGAGAAAGATGGTAACTGAGGAGAAAGTTGGGGTAAAAACAGTAATACCGCAATAAAGAGGCCCCATTCCCACCTCTCTCCCAAGAAAAAGGACATAACAGAGGGCATAAAGGCATTAACCCTAGAAGCAATGGAATGCAACATGGAAATGAGCTCATTAACTATTGCTTTTAGCAGAAGCATACCAGGTCATACTGACAATATAAGTAGTGATACTGGTCCTAGTGATGGGTGACCACCTGCATTCTGCATGTAACTATTATAAAGTAGAAAGTGGTGCTCCAAAGATGGATTTGTTTATTTTTTCCAAGCCTTAGTAAGGGGAGCACTTCACTTTTGGAAATGGACATGCTCTGTGCTCATCCGTCTTCCTTTTTTGTTAAACGTTTAGCTGCTGAAGAAAGAAAACCCACTGAATTCCTCCTTGTGGAAGGACAAAAATATGCAACAGTTGGGTAAGCTGCAGTCTTCTCTCTTAACAGCGGGTTAGTTGGCAAGTGCTTTTGAGCAGAACTGTGGCTGAATACTAACGGCTTTAGCACCCTTACCTGAATGAAATAAGAGCCTGCCTTCCACAGATTAATTACTCTTTTGTTTCCGAACAATTATAAAACATTGCCAGTTGTTCTGAACTTTAAGCTGCTGTTTGTTCTCTAAACAAGTAAGCTAAAATTGTAGATGGTGTTTGTTTTGCAGTTGCTTCATGAAAACACATTTTTGAAGATACGCATTTATCTTCACAGCACATTGCCTGTGCTGCATGTTATTTCTTTGTATCTGCGTTGCTTTTGGTTTGAATGTAATTTCTTAAAACTGATTATATCAAAGCACTTTTAAAATATGAATACCAATACTACTTTAATTTACAAGTCCTCTGTGTTTCTGAAGATGGAGAAGCTTAAGTATCCATGAGATGCTCTTTTGGTAGAGACAGACACCTGAGTCCAAAAAGGTCAACTTGTCCCAAACTTAAAATAACAAAGTGCTGATTTCCATTGTGTCTTTGACCAGCTGTTGTTTCGGGGTGCTTTGTGATGAGGTGCCATTGTTTAATTACAAGCAGAAACCAATTGCTTAGAGCTTAAAACCAGCCCTCTGCTGTCACTGCAAAAGAAAGTTCAGGTGTTTGAGCACCCTTTAAAGGATAAAGAGCATTCCTCTAGAGGGGAAAACATTTAATAGGCCATATATTTGTCCATTTTTGCACTTATCTGCGTTTATAGCAGCCTTTCCAATGATTATCATTGTCTGTAGGCTCTGGATTTTTAGTTACCAAGAGTTGGCCAGAGTTGTACACTATGTTATGAAAGGAGCTTTAAGGCTTTTTCTCCTCTGACATGTGAATGGAGACTTCTAGTTCTATGGTAGTCACCCTTTGAAATAAGAATTTTTTCTACGAACTTCAGACATTTTTCTCTCCTACTTGTTCAGTAGTTCCCCCAACCACCCTGTGGAGTGGATAGTGCTTATAGCTGTCTTTGTATATGTATATTCGTATGTCCTCTTTACAATTCACTTTTGTCCCACATCAGTGAGTGGATTTACTTATTGCTATGACCTGTAGCATTAGGTAGTTTTCTAGTCATGAATGGACTTTATTTAATTTTTCAGTGTCTTTTGTGCACGGGTCTAACATTTGGCGCTCTACCTCTCTTGCAGGACAGTGTTGCTGTTAATAAGAATAATCCTTGAGTACTGCCAGTGCGTGGACAACATTCCCTCCATCACCACTGACATGCTTACCCGCCTGTCTGATTTACTGAAGGTATGAACGTGTCCTGCCTGCCCTGGTCACAGGCATTCAGGGCGGCAGACTGTGTACTGCTCTCCAAAATGCTTCATGTGCTTTTATGATGCAACATAAATTACACTGAAATGATTGTGCTTGTTACTGTGTTACAAGGTAGGTTTTTTAAACACGCAGATTTGAAGGTCGGATATGTTGGGTGAATTAACTTCAGGAGAATGTCCTTCCTTTTTTTTCCACCTGGGATACTGTAAGTTTCTTTTGGTAGTATTTTTCATAGCAGTTATTCCTTCAGGCTGGTGGTATAAGCACTGCTGTTGGAGAAAATACAGTGTCGTTCCAGATCTCATTGATACATATCTACAGTCGTGAAAGAAACTAGTCCCTTGCTTTGTGCAAGTCAGTAGAAGTAATGTCAGCATAAGGGTGAAAAACAGGTTGTGACAAAGCCACTGTTAAGGTGGCTTAAGGTAAAGATGATAAAAGACCAAGGCCTGTTCATTCATTCCTTACTAGAGAAGAGGAAGGTTGGTGGAAGACAGGTGCAACAAGGTAAGACCAGTAAATAGTAATAAAAGGAGCACATGAATACAGCTAAAAATCGTTACACATACCCAAAGCCTACAACTCAATTTATTCCAAGGTTTTTATCTTTGTTTTTTGCCTACAAAGGTTACATGAGGCATTAGAGTGATGAACATAAGCATGATCCCTACAAGGGCAACAGATTCTTCCCTACAAAAGTGCATTTTAGCATAAGTTGTCTGGGAGTACACTGGGAGATGGACCTTAGAGTTTATGCACTGTAATGTGCTAAGGAGAAAAGGTTTGAGGCACCTCAAAGGTTTTGAGAAGAGGTATCGGCGTGCAGAAACGCTTTCCTCGAAGCGGGCACAAGGAGGGGATATTGCTCTCTTGGTGTTTCAGATAAGCTACTTTCCTGCTGCTTTGTCCCTGAGAGGCCATCAGGTGACTTAATAATATCCCCATATTGCAGGGGGGCAACATGAGCGACTGTCACTCTTTATAGATCTTGTTTTTAACGGTCTAACAGACAGTTAGTGAGCTCTAACCTAAGCTAAACACCTCAGTGGAGTTTAGACTGTGTGATACTTTCCAGTTTGATAGTTCTACTTCTAATGTCCACCAGGAGGCATAAAGAAGAGTCTTGTTCCTCTCTATGGAGGAGGAGAGGAAGCAAATTCTGTGCAAACTGTGGCACAGGAGTGTAGCAAAAAACTTAATTCTGGGCAAGTGGAAACCTCTTTATTGCAGGGACGAGCTGTAGAGCAACAGTTGCTTCAGCTGGAAGGGAAATGATCAGCCTTTGAGCTCTGTGTAGGTTTGGCCTCCCATTTTCCACCCTGTTTCCCAAAGGAAGCTCTTAAACATGAGCCCAGAAGTCCTTTGGAGCCCTGAGTTTCTGCTTCCTGTTGAGAACCACAGAGACACAGAGTCACTTGATAAGGACTTAATGTGTTGCCATTCCCATAAAATAAAGTGGGAGGTCTGGGAGAACTAACTGAACAAAACTAGTCTGACTCCATGGTCTCTGTCAGTGCATAAGCTCCCAGTTCTCCTGCAGGACGACCTCAGTGTGAGGATAATGTTTCTGAAAGCACTGAGTTGCATTGGTTTGTTTTGCTCTTATGCTAGAAAGTGCTATATTGGATGGAGAAGAGCAGAACTTATAAGGTTTCTCACAGTCTGTGACAGAAAGGGGGAACTGAAGGTACAAATAAAACCCGGATACCACGTGGGACTGTTCTCGTCTATTGCCTCAAAGGCAATAAAAACAATGGAATTCCTTGTGCTTTGTTTCCAGCTTATAGGATACTTGAGATCTTGCCAGAAGATAGATGGTCATGAAATGTAGACTGATCAAATGATTTTCCAGCAGTAGCTGCGAGTTAGTTTTCCATCCCACGTCACCTTTCCCTTAAAGGCACAAAGAAAGGAAAACTTGATAGGTATCTTGATCAGGGGCACAGCGATAGACCGAAACCGTTGTACAAGGCCAGAGAGAGCAAAAGCATATCGACTGCTGAATTGTTTGAGGAAATATCTACTTGTAGGCCTCAGTAGTTTTGTTTTCTGTCTTAATACGCGTAAATCAGTGGGGAAAAAAAAAAAAAAAAGACACGAGCATTTTCTGGATGAAAAGTCCTTCCTCGAAGAGCTGTACATAACATAATGCTCCAAACGAAAGAAGTGGCTCTGCCAGCCCTGGGAAAGCAGGTGATTTGCTGGAAAGGGCTCCTCAAGAAATGCCGTGATGTGGAGAGCACCTGAGAGCAAAGCTGCTGCTCCAGCCGGGATGTGTCCTGCTGTTCGCAGACACTTGCTGCAAACTCGCCTTGCTCGCAGCTGGCAATATCACTTCCTCTGTTTTTTTCCCATGCTTACAGCAAAAAAGAAAGAAAAAAGTACTCAAAGATGAAGAGGAAGCAGAACTCCTTGTAACCCAGAGCCAGCAAGGAAGCTCCTTACGTTCACACTGCAGGAACTGGGGGTGACAGCAACAGTTTCCCCATCTCTCCTGACTCACCTAGTCCAATCTAGGACATCTTGTGCCTCAAGCTAGATCGTAGACCAGAATACCAAAATAAGGTGGATTCTGCTAATAAGCACTGTTTTACTGCTGCGGAGACCTTAGTTGGCCTGCATACACTTAATGATGATGCTTTTCTGCTGGATGGGATGATCCAACCATGAGTCATCCAGTACATGGGTCTCTTCTGGTGTGCGGGGGGAGTCTGACATAGCTTAAAATCTGCTGTGCATCATTTCTGAGAGGTCAGCATTTTTAGTGTTATAAACACAAATGTAGCTGCCTAAGCAGTGGCAGATTTAGTGCTTTCAAGAATCCTGAGAGGTCAGCTTTGTTCACCCTGGTGCACACTTCACTTCCACGGTTTTCCTTGGTTACTGTGCTGAAAACCGCAATTAATTATTCCTTCCCTGCCTTGGAGGAGTCCCTCCTTGCTGAGGTTCTGCTCATAGCCGCCCAGCTGTGGAAGCTGTTGTACGTGCTGAGATTTTGAGGGGAGAATCCAGAGTAGACCTTAGCAGAACCAATTTCCTTTAAGTCCTAAATGCCCGAGTGTTTTCCCTTCTCTCTTCCTTCCCAAGGGTGCTCCAAAAGCTGTGTTCATGGGGTGCTCTCTCAGTGATACCCGCTCAGGGATGAATAGGCTGAGAGCACAAGGGGTCAAACCTTGTGCCCTGTTCCTTGCTGGAACAAGGGTTCCATCTTTGTGGTTCCCTTCTTGCACCTAGAGGGTGTTATTGCTGAAAATAAGTGTGTCTTCCTGTCATCAGCATCTTCCTGAGAAAGCATAAGCCAGCTTGGACACTCCACTGGTATTTATTGTTCCAAACTGTGGTTCTTTAGTAGATCAGTACTATGGGTATCGGCACAGAGTGATACCCTCTTGCTGCTCATTGCTCTGCCTTATATCCCTGCACCGACCAGCTCATGCTCAGACTGTTGAGAGGGTCTGAAGCCAGGGCAGAAGATCGCTCCTTTGATATTTTCCATTCTGGGGTTACTGCTTTACTGAGCAAAGCTTTACTCTGTACTCCTTGCAAGGCCCCAGTGTGAGAAATGGGGTGAGAAACCCCAAGCAGGACCAAGTTCTGCATTCAAAGTAAGGCTGAGTGCAGCCAGTCTGCCCTGCTGCCTTCCTTTTCCCTGAGAAGCCTCACTAAAAGGTCCCATAAACAAGCAGGAATTGGCCTGCAAGATAAAATCACTGAGTAGCCAACTATTTTTAATAACAGTATTTCAGAAGACCTTGCCTTGAGTGCTTTAGTATAAGCTGAGTCAGAAAAATCAGAGCCCACTGAAGCTGGTGAAAATGCTGCTTCTGCCTTGAGGCTGCAGGCTTAGGTACATCGATGTGCTGGTCCCAGGATCATTAGAGCAGATGGAAGAGCAGTTATTAGCTGAGAGTCCTCATGGAGGGGCATGTGAAACTTGGCTATTGCCCTTCATTTATTTTGTCATAACCTGTTTAATCTTGCAGACTTCTTTTGATTCTATTTCTAAACTGCTTTTCATCCTACAGTGCTGCTTTGGGATGTATTTGTGGTTCTTAAAGTGGCAACATGCCCTTTCATTAACTTTTTCTTTCTCTTGCAGTATTTCAACTCTAGAAGTTGCCAACTAGTGCTTGGAGCTGGTGCGTTGCAAGTTGTTGGTTTGAAAACAATCACTACAAAAAATCTAGGTATGTTTTTTGGATTTAAAATTTAAAATCTTTTGGCTGTTTAGTAGAAGCTGAGTATTTAGGATAAGTTACACCTGTGTCATGGTGCTGCATGTAGAAGACAGAGGGTGATGTAGGTTTGTTGGGAAGTGTAAAATATGAATAAAAGTGTAAGTTTTTTACATTTATGGGGTGCACTGCAAAGCAGCCAATTCCTTTGCTATCAGATCACTTTACATTTGAGATTTTTCTGTGCTAAATGAAGGAAAGAGCCAACATACGAGTGAACAGGTTTTCCTGGGAATGCTTTGACTGCAGAGCTGTAGTAACTTCAGTGGTGGCTTTGGCATGCTTGGGAGCTGCCTCCTTTTAAGCACACTAAATTGTGTTAGATCGCTCTTATTTGTGGTGAAGGAAGTACAGTCTATACTGATTGACTGTTCCTATAATAATTAAGTTATTTTTCTTTCCCTCTCTTCCTTCTGGGTTTACAGCTCTTTCTTCACGTTGCCTACAGCTAATCGTACACTACATTCCTATTATCAGGGCTCATTTTGAAGCTCGACTGCAGCCGAAACAGTTTAGCATGCTCAGGCATTTTGACCACATTACGAAGGTAATTCTTGTGGCACTTCCTAATTAAACTACAAGTTCTGCCTTTCGCTTGTGCTCTGAAGAATACAAATGCCATTAGATAGTAAATAAAACCTGCTTTCTTTCATTACAGGATTATCATGACCACATAGCTGAAATTTCAGCAAAGCTCGTAGCCATAATGGATAGCTTATTTGACAAACTATTATCCAAGGTAATGATTTATGAAAATAGTTATGCACTCTCTAAATGGCCTTTGGACGTGTCCCTGTGTACACTCGAGATGTTTCAGATGGAGTCTCAGGTTTTCCTGCTCAGGACTTGTTTGAACGGCCTCGAAGTGCCCGCGCACAGAGCGAGTCTGCTCTGGCTGCTGCAGCCACTCTGTCCTGAGAAACTGAGTGCTCTGCTCCCCAGGGCAGCGTTTGCTCTGGGTTTTCTGCCTCTAGGTTTTACTCTGGGTCTTCAAACCTCTTTTTAAGCCATTTTATGATGGGGTGAGGGAAAGATTAATTCACTCAGTGACAGATTTGATGGGCTTGGGCAAACCTATTCCTTTTAGGAGCCTATTTTCTGCCGTCTGCACTTGTGCTGTCTTCTCTGTGTCATTTGTGAAATGCATTTATGACATTTTAAAAGGTGTATATAGTGGTCTCCACCTATAGAGGGATAGTGCTGTACTGTAGCTTGCTTTTTTCAAGCACTTTTACGTCTTGCAAACAAGGGACAAATGCTGTAACTTAGATCCTGGATCCTAAAGGAGTCAGCCCCAGCGAGCCGGCAACACCGTTTGTCGTCCTGCCAGTAGTCAGCAGGTATCTGTCCCGTAGGATCCCTTCCATCTCCTGGGCCAGCTCTCTTTGGGGCCGCGGGAGGTGTAATCCGAGGCTGCTGCTGTCCTTTAGAGCTCCAAAGGGCCGAATGAGGCCACCCGGCTCCCGGGAACGCCACCCACAGTCACAGGAGACAAACCGACTGCGTGGGGATTTATTCGTCTCCCTTCCTGACATTTCCCCTGTTTTGGCCTCTCTTGTTTCCCAAATGGCGTGTTGACAGCGAAGACACTGGGGAACATAAAACCAGGGAGTTTGCAGGTGGGTGCTGGGCACTGGGCAGAGTGTCTGCAGCAGCGCGAGCGGCTCCTGGCACCCGGCGCGCAGCTTGAGCACGGGATAGCACGGGCACAGGGCTTGGATTAAAAAGCGATTGAAGGAGTAGAGCTTTCAGAAGGGATACATGCTAAGGGAAAAAGGCAGATGAAGCTTTTAGGTTCTCTCAGAGCTTGCTGGCCTGTGGCTGCTGGGTACAGGGCCGAGGAGCTTGGGTGCCATCCGCAGTGACATTAAGCGCCGCTGACCTTAGCGGGGGCAGGATCGCCCGGCACACGCGGAGCTGCGGCTCGGGTTTCCCTGGGGACACGGCCCCTTGGGCAGCGCAGGGGCAGCTCCTGGGGCACCCAGGGCTGTTTTTGCTGCTTCTCCTCTTAGAACAGGGTCACTGGTCTGGCTCGTCCCTAGAGGCTTTCTCCGCAGCGCTCGGCTGTGCTGCCGTGCCAGGCGAGCTCTGTTCCCTGTAGTGCAGAATGGCAGCAGAGGAGGCAGCTCCTCCTGTGGTAGGCAGTAACTTACTGCATTTTACTGCAGTATTTATTGCATTTTACTGCAGTAAATTTACTCCATTTACTGCAGCCATGTCCCTCCGAGGCCTGCCCGACTCCATGGAAACCCCACAGGCTCCTGGGAAGGAGGACGCCAAGGAAAACCAGGCCTCTCCCAGCAGCTCTGCCCCAGCACCGACCTCTCGTTGTCTCTGATGCCAGCTCGGAGCTGCCCCCTCCGTGGCAGGAGCAGAGGGGCCTGGTTCGTTTTCTGGCTCTTGCCGTCCCGGCGTTCCCAGTGTCTCGGTGCTCACATCTTGGGCGCTGTGAGGGAAGGGATGTTCCTTACTCTGCTTTCTCAGATATTTGTGCAGTGTTGGTTCACCTTGGCCCAATAGTGAGTTTCCCTTAGTGCTTCTTTTTGGACAGAAATTGTGATGCGTGCATCTTGGAGAGTTATTTTCTTCTGGTGAATTATTGGGAGGTGCATACAGCAGAGAGAACTTTGTTTCACTGGTCTTGGTGAGAATGCAGAGCCGAAGGAGGAGTGGGCAGCAAACAGGGAGGCTGTTTGTTGAGGTCTGTGTCCGTGGAAGTGGTGCTGCTGTGTGCAAGGCAGATGGCTGGTTTGGTGCTGACCTGGTACACGGATAGTTACTGCAGGTTAATGGCAACTGCGCAAAAATAATGAGCAAAGAGAACCGATTAAAGAAACCTAAACCAATTCTAAGCTAACTAAGATGAATGGCTGAAGTTGGGAGTTGCTGGCATTTCATCTTGGTTTGAATGGGACAGTGTGCGGGAAGCGAAGCAGAGCCACAGAATGTGTCTTTGAGTTGGTAATGCGTGAAAATCCCATTAGCTGGGCAGGGCTTCACATGGGCTTGGGGAACTCCACTGCTCCGACACAGTGGAAAGGACTAATTCTTCCTGTTTTTATTGCAGTATGAAGTGAAAGCTCCCGTTCCTTCTGCGTGCTTCAGGAATATCTGCAAGCAGATGGCCAAGATGCACGAAGCCATCTCCGATCTCCTTCCGGAGGAGCAAACTCAGGTAGCAGCACCCTCGGCACACGCGGGGGTGCTGAGGGGCGCCCTGTGCTTCACCCAGGCAGAAATGCAGAAATGTGGTTGAGGCAACACACAGGTTGGAGCTTTGGTGACTTAAAGGCAGCCCTTTTAGAGAATTCCTTTTAGGGAATTCTTCTGGAATGCTGAGCAGGGTTGAGGTCCTTAAATCTAATATGAAGCCGAGTCTCAAGGCTTACTAGATGTGGATTTTGTTGTTTGTCTTTGCTTCCCCTGCAGTTAGTGCTTTTGCAGAGCTGTAAATCTAAGAACAAGAAGACTGATACAGTCATGGAATGCACTGAGCTGTAGTTTCTCTTTTATGCTAAACTAAAAGATCCATTTGCACTGTTTTTTTTTTTTTCACTTCCTCTTGGAGAAAAAAGAAACCTTTAATAGTCGTAGTACAGTAAAAAGGTCAAAAAGATTCATTTATTTTCTAGCCTTAACATATGCTGCTAGGTGCTTCAGGCAATAGGGAAGAGAAATTCATGCTCCATTGACTGTCCTCTAAATTCTGCACGCAACAAACAGGTGAGGATGTACAGTCCTACCTGCTGTGACACACACACACATGTATTTATCTATATACGCATACATAGATACACACACTGCCTGTGGCCAAAAAGCTTAGGAGGCTTGGAAAGCAAAAACCAACCTGGTTTACAAGAATGCAATGGAAGATTAGTGGCTTAAGATGTTGCTTGCAATGTATTTCTTCTTTGTAGGCGATGACACAAATACGGGGCTGGTTCCTTATCCTCGTTCTGTGGTTTCTTCTAGATGTTGTTTTTAAGAATTAATGCAAGCTACAAACTTCATCTGAAGAGGCAGCTAGCCCACCTCAACGTTGTCAATGATGGAGGCCCTCAGAACGGGTAGGTTCAGGTGCATTTTTTAGTGCGTAATATAAACGAAGCCGCTCAGGCCTGCTGGGACGCTGTGGCCACAGAACGCGGTTGCGCTCCGGGTTGCCCGGGTGCTACTGGGCATTTTTTAGCTGTAAGAGCTTGGTCGTAGATGTGGAGTTCAGTGTCAGCCCTTGTCCTACCAGGTCTGTTGCCACCAGTTTTCATTGACTTTGTTCTCAAATCTGTTTTTTCCCTCTCTTATCTTATGCTGATCTGCTCGTTTCTTTAATAATGGTAAAAATCCAGTTCTGTGAATGGTGGTTAATTTTTTTTCTTGGAAAATACAACTGCTGTTCCTACCTCCTGCTGCTTGCTGCTAGGGACAGCAAGATGAGGGTTCTCATCTCAGGCTGTTTCCAGGCTATTCGAGGGCTTTTAACTGCGTTAACTGTTAAACAGGCAGTGCATTGGGTTGCTTGTATATTAAGTACCCAGAATACTCAAGTTAATACTACAGTAATTAATATTCTAAGTTAAAATAGAATCCAGATTTTAAATTGTAATATTGGAAATAGTACAGAAAGCGTTTTACACATGTAATTCCCTGCTGAGGTTTCCAGATTTGCTGTGTGTAGCGGCTCTCGCAAGCAGTGTGCTGCTGTTCTTGTGACTCGTCAGTGGCGTTCTGTGTTGACCTGGTATTTAACATAAATGTACCTGGGGTGTAACGGGGGCACTTGTGTCCTCCGTGCTCCCTTCTGTGCCCTGTGCTGGACATGGGTGCTAACAGTGCCCCGCGTTTCAATGCAGGCTGGTGACGGCGGACGTAGCTTTTTACACTGGAAACCTTCAAGCTCTGAAAGGCCTTAACGACCTGGACCTGAACATGGCTGAGATCTGGGAGCAGAAGAGGTGATTGGCGGCCGCGAGGGATGCGCCCGGCTCTGCCCCCAGCCCTGTCGTGCCACGACTGCAGGTGAATGCGGACGAGCGCGGCCCAGAGGGGCCCGCGGGGTCCCTGCGTGTCCGGCAGCCAGGAAGGAGCCATCGGCTCCGTGCAGTGTCCGTCACGCTCTGGAAACAGACTCAGGTTGCTTTGGACCAAATCCAAACAAACACATAGCTGTAACACAGCTGTAGTTGTCTAGAATGCTCTGTATATCTTTATATTAAAAAGATGCTTTGCATTTCTTCTAGTGCAATGAAATTCACATGGTGTCCCACCTTATTTAATGATGGTACAATATAAAAATCTTGCAGTTGAATGCTGTAGAAAATGTTTTTCTCTATGAAACTATGCTGTTCTAAAATTTATTTTTTTACAGAACTTTATATAAATAAATGTCTTTTGATTGCTTGCATATAGGATTCAGCTTTGTTAGGGAGCAATCCTGTTTCAGGGTATTTCTCCCAGATGAAGCTGCTTTTCTACTACCTCCCTGTTCACTGAAGCTGGTACCTGCACACCAGATTTCTGAAATGAAAATCAGCAGTGAAGATTAAAGAAGTAAGGGGGTGGTTCTGTGCACTTTTGAAGTAGTAAATGGCTGTGGGGTCAGAACTTTCTCCAGTCTCCAAAATAAACATTAGGTTCTGCTAATTTTAACTTAGATTAGGAATAACTTTTACAGTACTTTGCATCTTTAAAATGCTGGCAGAATTGGCTAAGAGCTGTCTATACAGAAAAAAGGAAGAGGAAAAGGCACAAAGACCATTTTCATGTTTTTAAGTTGCTCTATACAATGTCAATCAGTTGTCCTAAGAAAGGTGTAACTCTATACTACCTCTTTAAGACTCTAAGCCACTCTGATAAGGTAAGAGATGTCATTAACAGCCCTCAAAAGAAATCTGCACTCACCGTTGTTTTTAAAGACCAACTTCTTTAATGATACATACCAGTGTTATACTAAGCTTATAAAATAAAGCTGTCTGCATGTGAATACAAGAGAAACATTAAGAAATCAAAAGTGATCAGGACAGGGCTTGTGATTCCTGTACAAATTTAGAAATATCACAAGTGATGATAAATTAACATACATGACTGTAACAATATGAACGGGGTGTACTCAAAGTGCCATAATCCATTTATTGAAAAAGAGGGCAGAGGCAGGTTTGGGGTATGAACAGAAGAGCCAGGCTGCACAGGAAGGTGAGGAAGCAAACACCACCCGGGGGACTACGGTGTTTTTCTCACGTGTTGGAGTCTTTGGGCACCTTGGGAACACCAGCACTTCCTTCACCTCACCCTAATGTCTCTGAAAGGGGGAGCAGGACTGGACCCTGCAACAACAAGGCTGGAGGAGGGGGCAGCCGTGAGCACAGGGTTGTGAGAGGCCCTGTGAGATACAGGGGTCTCAGCAGTGCGATACAACAGCGACACGTTTGGTTTTCAGCTGCGGCCCAGGGGCAGGCGGTGTCCCGCTGCACAGCTGGGCTTGTGCAGCCACCAGCGACTCAGAACCTGCGCGAAGGCTGGGGCCGTCTCTGCCCTCCTCACTGCAGAGCTGTCCCTCGCCCCCGACAAACACTACTGCCCTTCCGGCTTCCAACAGCTGAGTGACGGGAGCTCTCCAGGGACTGAAGCTTTACCTACTTACACACATCCTTTGCACTATGTGTCTGCTTAAAAAGATAAGCGAGAGAAATTAATTTTAAATTAATACTGCAGGGTGCTGTGAAGATGACAAAGCGGAGGCCCTCTGTGTACTTATTTCTAATGCTTGAAAGGGTCTTCCAGGAGGAGGCTGGCTGAGCACAGGAGGATGCAGAGCTGAGCGGGCCCTTTCACCGACTCAGTGGTCCAAGATCCGCAGATTTCCAGACACAATTTTGTTCTCTAGTACTGCTCCAGCAGGGATGTCGATTCTGTCACCGTGATTTGCAATGATGATGACAGTTCCCTAGATTTTGGGAGAAGAACACAAGCATTTAGAAACTTTGCTTGCTATGAACTGACAGCTTGACTGGAACAAGATTGTTTGTGACTAGGAGACTGGTTCAGTATCAGCTGTAACACAGCCAGCTCCTGCGTGCACTTGGACTAAGTTATTGTCTCTGCAGACAGTTAATATTTTGCATGAAAAAGGTCAAAACAGCAGTTGTGGAAAGGCTGTAATTACGAGCCTGCTGATACGGTGAATTAGCGGTTGAGCTGACTGGGGGTTGCTGGCGTGGTGGTGGTGCTCCTATCAGGGCTGCTTGCTTTTGGGTGCAAAAAATACAACTCCCCTCAGTACGTCCTGCTGCTAAAGCCCCCCGCCAGGCCAGCACCCACCACGGCTGCTGTGTCACACACAGTCAGGGCACCGGGCAGCTGTCCTGCCAACGCTGCTCGCTCGTGCAGAGGGGCTCCGCTCCCTCAGGCCTCTCCAGCACTGCGCTCTCTGTCCTAGGGCTGCTTCCAGCTGACTCTGCACCAAGTCTTAGCTAGGATCAGTTTTCTCTACACAGAACAGAGATTAATCATCGTGTCCACGCAAGGGGGTCACGGTTTATGCTCACCTTTAATGACACATTCTTGCCAAAGGTAACATCACCTGACACTGTGAGGTGATCCAGCTCCAGCATATCGGGTATGCTCTCGAACCGCCGCAGGTAATCTTGAACCTTTCAGGGGTGGAAAAGAACAGGGACAGTTTTAAAACCCATTTGTGGGCTAAAAGACAAGCATAGGAGTGTCCTGAAAACTACTTTAGGGAATCTTTCTGGAAAAAGAAGTGCCCCTGCTGCTCCCTGGACTGACGGGGTGGAGGGAGGAGCACAGGGTAAGAGCAGGACATTACGCCCAGATATGAAGCAGTTTATTTAGAAAGAGCAAAAATGAACATAGAGAGGGGTAAAGCAAACCTTCCAGCCTGTGAAAGCTGGGAAGACCCATGCAACTCCAGCACTCTACCTTTGTGAAAGAGCTTCCCAGCTTGACGAGCGGCACCGTCGGAAACTCCCGCTTCTCGCTCATGGTTAAGGAGCCAGCATTAAGGCTGTACAAGTTGGACATCACAAGCAAGAGATCTGATGTGGTCTTAACAGGCAAAAACCGACTCCGCGGGACATTTATCCCCAGAGAGTTCTCAAAGCTCTTGATGGCAGCACCCACAGCCGTCTCCAGCTGGATAACATTCAAGCCTCCATCCAGCGTCTGGAAGAGAAAGTTTGTGTGAAGGCGGCCAGCAGACAGACACGCTCCGAACAGGACCCTGGCCTGTTACTGACCCAGTCACTGGCCGCCCAGCTCCTTCCTGGGAGCAGCAGGCACTGCTGAGTTACCTGGGAACGAGCAGGGCTTTTCAGAAACTCTCCTCTCCAATTACCTTTGGGTTCACAATGATCTCCATGTCAATGGCATTTTTCTCTTGGAGCCTTTTAATTGCAGACAGAGCAATCCACAAGTTGTTCGTATTGAATATTTTGAACTTTGACACGGACTTGAATTCATCCACGTGTGCTTTTGGAACCTGAGCTATTTCCACGAGTCTCAGCTTGTTTTCGTACTGTGTGAGCGTCCCACCCTGCGGGGATAAAAGAACAAGGTTGAGGTGCTGCTCTCCCGCGCATTGGTTTGGTTCGGTTCTGTTGACCATTAACCCCCAGGGAAGACGTGTTGCCTGCACTCAGCTACCAGGCTACTGTTATTCAAACATACTCTGTAGTCAGTTGGTATCGTCAGAACTGCTCCAAGGAGAGGTAGTTGCTGACATCTTTTTGAAGGCGCTGCGGTTTAGGAGTGACCCAGCAGACCTTTGCTAGACGCTGAGGCACTCGCTGCAGAAACACATTGCCTCAGTAACCTGCACTAGGCGAAGACGAAGCCCTGTATTTTTATACCACATCCCACGGATTTGTGGGACCAAGTCAGACTTTTCTTAGTGTCTAATGAACGGGAAGAGAGGGCACTTGTCCCCACCATGCTCATATTCAAAACAGCAGAGGCAAAGGAGTGTTACATGACAAATTCCTACATGCTGGTAGTTCCAAAAATTCCAAATGCTGGTAGTATCCACATGCGCTGTGAACATGGGACAAGCCACCAAGATGGGGACGTCATAGGGAGCCAGTGATCAGGGCAGGATGCGGAGTAGCAGCCTCAGCCACACGCAAGCTGCAGTCCGAGGCCAGGCAGGTTCGCTTGGCAGCGCTGGAGCTGCCCCATCCCTCCCCTCTGGGCTTCTGCGTCCCCAAACTTGTCCCTCGCAAAAGGCAGAGCTGGGGCAGAGCTGCTACCTACTCCCTGCAGAAAGGGCTCATCACCGAAAATACACGTAATGCCCAGGCTTTCGTGGTCTGCTGCTGCCCAGAACCTAGATCCAATTTGTTCCATGAATTAGAACCTCATAAACTTGCTGATTTTGTGCATCTCAAATTACATCACAGCTGATGTGTTAAATGGTGCCTGAAATAGCTACAAGAAGATTGAAAGTATGTCTGAATTCATGCATACAGAACAGACAAGATGTTCAGATTCCTCCAAGACGCAAGGCATTCAGACAGTGCAACGCCTGCCTCTATTTACCTTCACATCTGCCCTCGTTTTGTTTGTGACTTCCATGACGAACTCGCAGCGTTTCCCATTGGGTGGGTTCATAAGGTGGTTAAGAATGTAAAGGTCCACGGTGGCACCCAAGTTATCTATATTGGATACAAAAATATATTCCTTGCCCTCTGCAATGAGGTTGTCGAGCAGCCCGGAGTTGTAGAAGCTGGCGTAGATGTCACCGTGGCCCGGTGGGTACCAGCATTCCGTGTTCTCTCCTGAGTAAGACACATCCTTGGCTATGGGCAGCAGAGTTTCCTTGTTAATTCTAGGGTACCTGGAAGACAAGGGTTTGGTTAAGCTCTTCCCAGAGTCAGGGTGGCATCAAGTTAAATAAAAGGCAGCAGTGAAGGTGCCTCTCCCCTCACCCTTCTCTCCAATTGCCGTCTCTGACTTTGCAATCATGAGAAGTCCACCCCAAAAAGAGCTTGAACAGCAGCAGAAAAAGACACCACTACCACCCAGTCCTGTGAAACTGCACTCTCCACCACTGGCAGGATGAGGAAGCGCAAGCAAGGTTTTCCTTTTATCCCAAGTAGAGCAGAGCAGAGACATTTTTTGATACCTGCTTTGATTAAAAGTATATATTTTCACACGGCTGAGACTGTATTTCTGCAAGATTTTCTTGGTGTCTTCATCGGTGTTGAAGGAATTCATCAGAACGAGGGGAACATCAGTGTTGTAGCTTTTGTTTAAATGCTGGAATGAGAGAGAAATGGTGAATTCAGTACATGTTCTTACTTTTAATCCTGCTACCTACGAGTTTGAAGGAAAGGAATGCGTTTATTATTTCCAGTCCATTTTGTCAAATTGTTACAGGAAAGAGGTTCTTATGGCAATGGATTGGATAATAAACCAAGTAAAGGAAAACAAATCCTTGTAAATAGTAGAAGATAAGGGTTACATTAATTACTGCATAAATAACCTTTGTTTTTAAACCCACATCAAGATTCAGAAATGTGAAAACAAGATACCACAAAAAGGTAGGGTTGGCAACCTTTAATTTTTCATGGAGTCTGAGACCACTCTGGTGACCCGCTGGGAGAGCTGCCTCGGCTCCGTGCTATTCCCCAGCTCGCGCAGGGGGGTCCAACCTGCAGCGAGGGGAGCCACCCCAAACGCATCGGGGCAAAATGCTCTGAGTCCCAGAAACTACACAACAGACGCAGCCAATTTCCTACTCTAATGACCAGCTTAATTATCTGTTGCAAGAGGCACATTCTGCACTAGAAACACAAGGTGCGATGGTCTCTCAGCACCACCAGCTGCTGTTCTCTTTTACTTCTCTCTCTTCAGAGGAAAATCCCAGCAATGCCTTCTAAGATGAGGGGTTTAACTGGAGCTAGAGCTCTAAGCTGCAGCAAAGAGGTTTTTTCTAAGCTATGCTGAAGTTTCTAAAAAGCTGAGCCTGGACGTGCAGCTGGAGGAGCCGGAAGGAAGACCGGGAGTTAGAGCCAAGCCCACCCCGCGATGCGGTGCCCCGTGTTTGTGGGCATGACCACGCACCTCGATCTGCTGCACCGTCAGGTCCAGGAAGGTGTTCTCGTTGCGCACCCCGATGAGGCTCTTGGGGCCTTTGCAGCCCATGCTCGTGCCCAGGCCGCCGTTGAGCTTCACAACCACCAGCTTGTTCAGCACAGAGGCGATGTTATCGGGCAGCCCCCTGGCCTTGATCTTCTCGTAGGGCTGGACCTGCAAAGAGCAGCCGCGGGAGGCAGTCAGGCGTTTGCTAGGAAGTCACCAGCTCCAGAAACCTTCCGAGTTTTAAACTGGACAGCCAAACCCACAGTCTTTTGTATGATTAACACATGTGTGACAGGACTGTGCCAAGGCCAGGCTCGTGTTGAACCACATCATCTCCTGAGCAATGTTATGAACACAGTTGCTGTCAGTTTTCTGCCCTGACACAGGGAGGCCAGAGACAAAATAAGCCCCTGCAGAGCGGTGTCTCCATGGGGCCCTTCACTCCCCCGCAACAAGGGGGCCCTCTTGGGTGAGGACACGGTTTAACAGGGGCTCTGCAAGCAACACAACGTCCCCTCTCACACGGCTCCAACCCACAGCACAGTTATTTGTATTTTGCACTGAATTTCATTTAATGAAACACTTCAGCAGAAAGGGTGATTCTTTGACTCAACCTAAGTGATTTTTTATTCCAGTTACCAGTGCAGTACAATACCCCATCTCTCCCAGCACTGAGCTGCCCTGAGGACAAGCGTTTCCAGCTCTTCCTATGCTGCTCTTTCCCGCTGTGTCGGTCCTGCTCATGTAAGCCCTGCAGGCAGCTACATCCTGCAGGTTTACGGATGAGTACAGACTGTGCTTTGAGCTAGGGATGGAGAACAACACCAGGCCAGTAACGAAATCCTGTGTCCCTTGCATTGAGCACTGCTGCTCCTAACCCACCTGAACCAAGGAAACAAAGTACAACAGTAAATGCCATGCCAAAACTGGTAGGACAAAATGAATAATTATCATTTAGCCATTCTTCGCAAAGATTTCTTTTGAGGGACAGTCTCTGTGTTGCTGTTTTTGGTGTATTCTAGCAGCAAACAGGGTTAGCTCTGATAAAGGCTGGGGAAGGGCCAAAACTCCTTTACGACAGCAGCTCTATCCCGAGGAACTTCCAAAGCCGCGTTGGCTCCTGGCAAACCAGGCTGGCTGCAACTGGGAACCGACGTTAGGCGGGAACAAGTCTGGGATTTCTCACCCGGATGTGTGGGGGCAGAGGGGAGAGTTTGTGCAACTCTAGCTCAGCCCTAAACCACAGAGGGCAGATTACAGCAGAGGGTGTTAGGAAATGCCACTGTGTGAATAATCCGGAAAGCTGTCGGTGAGCATGGATGGGAGGTGCAAGGCGAGCTCACCCCGCGAGCTGCGGTGCCAGCAGCGACTAAACTGTGCTTGTTCACGGCGGAAACCCACACTATTCTGCGGGGCCTCTTGATGCATCAGCTTCAACTCAGCCCGTTTCAGGAAACTTCCCACTGCACAAGGTACACACTCAAAAAAAACTGAATCTGAATCACCTACTGCCTCACACATACAAAAATATTAAACATATTAAATACGTATAACAGTACCAGATACCCTGCTGAAACACCCTAATCTGTTGAACATAAAAGTGTATGTTCTGATGTCATTTTTGATTCAGTGGGATTTGGATTATTTTGTGACATATGCATCAAAGTAAAGCTATGAAAGTAAAATGACGGTCTTGGACAAATAAACCTACCTAACAATTTTGCTTTCATACAGTTTTAAGGGCTACATTCCGCACAAACGATACTTGTACCGGGAAACCTTCTGCTCGTTTCAGGCAGGTGTGACTTTTCAGTTTCCAAATACAGAACAGAAACCAGGAGTACGTGTGTCCTCACTCTATGCTTTCCCCAGGTTAAGAGAGAACCTCCAGACTTGCTCAGGACCCTACAGCAGCCAACCAACACATTCCAGACAGAAGTGTTTTAATCTATGTGCTCTTCACTATTAATATTCTGCACTTTTACCTACAAAAGAAGTTCAGAAAAAACTCTGTGTCTTCCAAGAGCAAAGAGGCTCCCTGTATCAGATCATCTGGAGTTAGCACATGTAACTGAAGAGCAAGGCACAAACTATCCTGAGAGCTGAAGTTATCCTTATGTGCAAAACAAATCAGACTTGATCAGAGTCAAAACAGGGGAAATACATACATATATACACACACACACACACACACACACTTCCAACTGAATCACAGTACCAGAGAGTGAACAGACTGTATTTCACACTTGCAGCATGGCAGCTAGAAGGTAAACCCGAAGGCTTAAGTCCCCTGCCCAGGTTCTCCCTAGAGGGAGGAATTAACTGATCAAAGCAAGCAGGGAATGCTGGAATGCTGTTTTCCATTTAACTGACAGAGAATGCTTGCATAAGAAACAATATGCTGTTTAATTTATTAATTAGCACAAAGATTTGTCAATAAACTCTGTATGGATTGCTATAGGAAGGGAGGGGAAATTTGTTTCAGCTTAGACCCTAGTGTGAATCTGCAGTGTTGATCCCTACAAATATACCTACACCACCACAGTGCGATCCACAGATCCAAGGGATGCAGCTTGCGAACAAGGTCCAGGGTGTCAGAGGCATTTGACAGTTTCTCAATTTTTCCTCCATAACATAAGATTATGAAAGAAAATAGCACTTTTTAGACAACAACATGTCTCAAGTAACCCATATAAAAATTATACAAAATGAGCACACTGGACTTCTGCTGCCTTGAATTGCAAATGAAAAGCAGGCTCCTTCCTTGCTAACTAGCTAGTTAGCTACAGCTGTTCCACCTCCTTCATTAAAAAGGCTGTGGTTTAAGCAACAGCACCATTCAGTATTAATAACCTACACAAGTTCCTATCCTGGATCAAGTCTGGTACTGAAAGGTATCTTGGTTTGAGCACTTTGTAAGGATGCAAGAGGCAAAAGAATATTCTTTATTCATCAAGATCAAGCACAGCTCAGTGCTTTGCCATGCAGTGCTAGAGGTAACAGGACTATGCCATGTATTACCCCAAGAAACATCAAGAGGGAAGAGATGCTAGACCCGAAGGGCAACACTCATACACTTCTGCCTTGCTTTTCTCCGGCCTCTTCAGCCACCTGCTCCGGCCCTGTCCCTGCTCTCCATTCACGGTTAGGATCCTGGCCAGCCCAGGGCTTTCTCCCCGGGCCCCGTGCAGGCTTTGCTCCCAGGTGAACTGCTCTGTTGAACTGCATTGCTTGAGCACGGCGCAAGGCTGCAGCAAATACAGGAGGAGACCGAGGAGGTTGCTAGGTCTGACCCCTAAACTCTCCGAGCCCAGGGTCTCAAAATACATTTTTGTTTGGGTTTGCTCTTGTTAGCTCAGCAGCTCAGTCATTCTCCAAGGACTACACAGCGCATCTGCTTGTCTGTACATTTAGGCAGCAATCGCTTGTCTTCTAGCCTGATTTTTTGATTTCTGCAAATGACTTTTCAGCTGAAACTTTACTTTTCTCCCATGTTCAGAGTGTTTTGCTGTGTGCCTGAATAATAACCGAACAAATACTAGCATGAAAAGTTACTAAGTTTGGGAAAACCTGGATAAAAACAGTGCCGCAGTTACTCCCTACAAGGGCCTGCTCTACCCATCTCAAAAAGGACCATTTCACATTGCCCACACAAGCACTTTATGCAAGAGGAACACTACAGTCCTTCATCAGGAAACTTATGGCTGGCAATAGAGTTATTCAGCTGAAATGAAGACAGAGAAAGCCTTCAGTCTACAGAGTTGTTTTATTTACAACTTAGCTGAAAAGCTCATTTCTTCCAGGAAGTGAGATATGGTAATATTTGAAACAGAAAGCAAATAAAACACATATATAGCTTATCATATACACAGCATGTGCTGTGCACACCCCCCGCCTCACACACACACACTTTATACTGGAATAAGCTGTCCTGAAAACACTGAAGTCCTAAGCAAGGACAGCTGAAAAAGTCAGCTACTTAGAGCACGAGGAATCAGAAAAACAAGGACAAACAGTACCTTTCCCAGGTACGATTATGAGGTTTATTCAAAGCAAAGATTGCAGGCCAATCTTCTTGGTAAACAAAAACTAAGACCTTATCATTCCTGTGCGGAAGCTGTATTTCGTGGGGCACATCAGGATCCTCTTAAGACAGTGCCGTACCCCAAGGGGCTGGCGACCAGCTGCATCGACCTGGCAGTACCCTTGCAGTCTCCTGATTTCTGGAGCCCGTCCTCAGCACGGCCCACGAGCTGCCACGGCACACTCTCCATAAACCACGGTGATTCACGTGAGCAAAGGGCACAGGACGATGGCAGCAGCTCGAGCGGAGAGTTACCAGCAAGCTGCTCCTCGCACAGGGGCTGCGCTTGTGCTGCTGCCCTCCTGCTGTCTCCAGCTGGCTCTGCTAGGACAAAGTCCCCAGCAGCAAGGGTCACCTCCCAGAAAACCACCAGTGTCCTCAGCACTTCTGCTGTGCAGAGCTGCAGCTGCACCCCCTACCTAGACCATGTGGCAAGCAGGGTGGCTTTGTGCATCTCTGAAAGTCACTGTCCCAGGCCAGCTTGGAGCAGGACGCCTGCAGTGTGGGTATTTTGCAGCCACACAGACTCCATGCTGTGAATTAACACGGAGACAGCACGCAGAGGGGTTGAACGGGGAAAGGGGAGGGAATGCGAAGGTCACCGAGGTCACTGGATCGAAGCCACAGCTTCAAGCTAGGCTACAGCAGCAAGGCTGGATGTCAAACCTCCTCACCTACTCGCTGCAGATGCGCAGGAAAGCTGGGCTCGACAGAACAGGCTCCTCTCCTCTGAGATTCATTGCCAGAGGAAAGGTGCAGACTCATAGCTGGGGGAAGGTGGAGAATGTTACCAACAAGCAACTCAAGTTGCAACCGGAGACAACACCATTCTCATCATTGAGCTAAATGATCATAAAAACAATTGAGACTTTTTAAACACCACTTTACTGTAAGGATGGTCAATTCTATAGACTAAAGAGAATAATAAAGGCATGACAAACTGAGGTGAAACTATTGCCATGTAGCATATGAGAAAACAGAAAGTTCTTTCTATCTCATTCACTTCTCCATCGAAAAGGATACTACGTGAAAGAAAAACCTTTAGTAATTTCTAGTACTATGCAAGATCTTTGATATGAACAGGTTTGCAGAATATTAATATGCAAAATTCAAACAGAAAAGGAGTTTTGTTACACAGCGCAGTGCACCTCATTCTAAATGCATATCCGTTCAGGAATACCATCTGCTCCTAGTTAGTTTATTCAGTCCACAGTCCATTTATTCTGCTGCATTTTTCAAATGGAAACACGCAGAATAAACTCAAGAGGCAGGACATAGGATACAACATTTCAGTGCTGCAGGATACATCTGAATAAACCTTAAAGGTTAAAAAAATCCTGCAGGTTACGAGTACCGATTTGTCAGAAAGGCAGGGACAGCTGATACAACATGAGGGGTCATGAATGTAGGAACTGACGGGCAAATATCCAAGTGAGCACCAAGAAGTGCTAGCACACAGACACGTTCTTTCAATTCTTACCTAAAGAGACTGTCACCCCAACTACCAACACCTTCATGCTACACCTACATTACCCCCTACCATCCCCTACACACCAGTACTAACCCACCCAAGGCCAATACTGAGATTAGTTACTCACACCTAAGTGTAGCTACATGCTGTTAATTTATATTTGCCCCCAACAGCACAAACTACTTTGGAATCAAAGTTATTAAAACTTCTCAGGAATAGAAGCATGCAAAAAGTAGAATTTTACTTCCCCCCCTCCCCCCAACTAGTGTTTTTGCTCATCCTTCAAACAACTGTTTTTCCCATTAACAAATAGATAAGAAATGCCAATTTTAATGTACTGAAGGTATAACCTCATCAGAAAGCTTCAAGGACAACTCACTACAAACAGGAGCTACGGCAAATTATACCTGGCGCCAGGTAAAGTTCATGCTTAGATCCTCGCTCCCTGTCACCACCATCTCCTGTGCACACTGTAAGGTCCATAGCACAGCAGGGGACTTAAAATGCTCACGTTTGAACTCCAGCTGAGTGGAACATTAAGTCACACCCACAATGTTCAGGCGCTGCTGGAAAAGCCAAAAGAATAATTTCATCTTTCAAATCTCACTGCACTCTTGCTGCATTACTCAGTTCTTCAAAAAGACAAAAACCTGCTTTTCAGTTAAGGACCAGACTGTCCCAAAATAACTTGCTTTTGCTAAGTGCCAACTACCCTTTTGTGCCTTTGCTGTCATGTCTGAAACTGGCTTATGCAGAAGCTTGAGTAAAATCTTGATCCTGCTGAAGTCAACAGGTCATCCATCAAGCATTTAGTTCATTTGCTGTTGCATCAGCTACAGCGCAAAATTTATAATTCAGACCCATGAAATATTTCAGCTGCTTTCAGCAGAGGCAGTGGAAATGACAATCCAGCAATGAAGGCCTTGATCTTGAAGGTCCAGGGAGCAATAAACGTCAAAGAATTCAAGTGCAAGCAGAATCCTTGCAGCATCAGCATTATTGCATATCTACATGGTCATCTAGCAATTCCGGTCATGTGTAGCCACAAACACGACAAACCGCCTCGTTACCTATAAGCATACACACAAGTAAGCGCTTCATAGTAATAAAAATTGATTTCTGCTCTCAGGATTCGGAATACTGGGCTTGAATATACTCGCTGATAGGGAATTACTCCAGGAATAAAAACAGGCAGGCAGGACAAAATTGATGCTCGCTTACAGTGTTACTCATCCAAGACCTGTCTTAAGCAAAACTGCTCTGGGACTGTTCTAAAATGACCTCAAGCTTCACTTGGTTCTGCAGACAACATCACAGAAGGGATTTTTGGAGCAGTTTCCATGAGGCAATGCTGGGAGTTTGACCAACAAATTTCAGGAGCATACTCCTAGTGCAAAGAGTTTTGAGAAAGTTTGCTGGAGACAGACAAAATGAGTAACAAGGCTGTCACTACGAGCAGACATACAGGAATGAGTACACCCATGTTAATCAATACACATTAACAGAGCACCAAGGTATTATCTACTCAGCACCAAAGGACAATTCTAGAAATAGTACCAAGTTAACCTTAAAAACTGTTTTCCAAGTTAATGATTGGGAAGATAATTTGCTTTTCAGTATGAGTTTGCCATTTTTTTTTTCTTTTTGCTTCATGAAGGTGTTCACTGAGATGACATTTGGAGCTGCAGGCAAACATCCAAACGTAAAAACAACCACAAAACACCTCTCTAAGAGGCAAGCACCTTCCAAATTCAAATTGTTTGGGGCACTCTCTGTACGTCTTAGATGAAGTCTCGCATTGCTATTCTGAGATTAGCTTGATTACTGCAGTTCCCCTGGAGGCCTCCCAGCAGGATTTTGCTGTTGCTTCCAGCTCAAACACACTGCTGCAATCTGCATCAGCAGGATTAAATTACACTTGCCGTGTCCACATTCTTTCCCCTGTCTCCTTGTTAAGTAGCCCTCTGATTAAACACAGTTTCTTCTCTGAAGACTGTAACAAGAAAGAGTTCTAACTATGCCTGCAATCACTGTGAGTGTTTGGGCATTTGGAAGGAAAGCATCTGTAAGGAAAAACAGGTTAGAAGTTTGCGAATATAAAATGAAATGCTTCAGCTGTTTTTTATCCTTGTCTGGAACCTACAATTTGCTCCCCCATTGGTGTTAATTGCTGCAATGAAAAGAGGAAGATCAGGGATGAAACCTCCCATTGCAGAGAGCAGGGAATATTACCATACAGTCATTCGTACATTTTAATTTACTGACAGTCCTGACAGGAGCCTTTATTTCTCAGGGTTGTTTTCATTCTCCTGTAGGATTCTAGATGCTTCAGGAAAGGGGGAAAAAAAAAAAAAAACAAAACAAAAAGAAGCCAAACACATAAGACAGCATTGAAAGAAAGAGTGCAATGGGTAACGAATTGAGTCACCCCTGGGAGCCTGGTCAGAAATTCTCCTCCTGCACAGTATTGTCATTGGGCAAAAGTCTGAAACACCTTTCCTGCTGAACTTGAAGCTTGCAAATACCTTATGTAAAATAGAAGATTATAAGATAAGCCCTGTAAGAGCAGTAAGCCATTCACACACTTTAACCTATTAAACTCTGTTATGTTTTTAGACTATTTTTTCTAAAATATGTATATTATATATATATATACACACACAGACACGTACAGGTATATACACCCACAAGTGTGCATACATCTTTGAGCTCCACCAGATATCAGTTGAATTTATAAGTGTCAGAATTCTCAGTGGTTTGGATAGATCACAGAGCAAACCAATTCCCCAAAACCATAGTAGACAAAAACCTCACACTGGGAAGAGGAAATCCTTTCTAGACCATATTTATAATGCAAGAATTTTCAAAAGCAGCTGAAAAACCCTCTTCCCCTCCTCCCTCTCCTGTCCCTAAAATGAGGTCTTCTGAATTACAAATCACTTGTCACATTACCAACTAATTTTCGAAGAACATAAAGTTCCGTAGTGCTGTCCTAAAAAGACTCCGAGTCTTTAAGGTAACTTTTCCTGGTTGTAAAAGTCAACTCAACTAGACACAGCAGAAGGGAACTCAAGTTAAAAACAAACAAAAAACACCCAAACCTGCACATATTCAACAGATGGTCACCAGTCTTCCCAGGAGGACTCAGTATTACACTGTTACAAAGCCCTTTTAAAATAATCATTTTATAAGCTCCCACCCTTTTCATCTACTAGTAAGACTGGCAGTTCCGGACTTGAAGAAATCAAGATTTACCCCAAAATTCCTAGTAATTTCCTCTGCAAAGAATAATTTGAGGAATTGCAGAACACTTGAAAGTGTTTCTGGAAAATAGAATTCTTGCAGTCAGAAAAAAATAAATACAAATGTGTATCTCAAGGAGATAAGGTTTGCTCTCAGGTTTTGAAACTACTCAACCCACTCCTCCTATCAGCCCAGGAAACCTAAGTAGCATTTATCCAGGAAATTTTACTGGAATGAGGGTAAGCCAATACAGGCCAAAGAGAAGAGCGATTTCCGTTCTAATCTTGTCCTCTTTTCAGCCCTATGATCTAAACCACTCCCTACACATGTTCCATTTTTTCCCCCCACTAAAAAAAAGTCTTGCCTAGGAGGTTGTGGAATCTCCCAATCTACCTTAATGCCTCGTTATGCCTCCTGTTTGACAGTTGCTCCCAAGGTCTTATCAGATAGTTTTCATTCTGTTACCTACCTGAACCTTTCCCATTGAAAAGTGCAAAAAATTAAAGAAAAGGGACAACAGCACTCCTCCTCAAAGGGGCCTGCATCACATTGCTGGGATTTAATCCCAGGGTTTATCTTCATCTTGAAACAGAACCATTTCTTTCATTACTGCAGCTAATTTTCTTTATAATTAAGAGACTTACCACTTCTTGGAGCCTCACCCCCCTCTAGCCTAAACACAATGCCCTCTCCTCCAGTTTGCCTTGTCAATCACGTCACCTAGAACTCTGACTTCCCAGTTTGCCCTCTTCATTTAAGGTGGATTTTCTTCTCCCCAAAGCAACATTACACGCAGTGCTATAGCACAGAAGAGAGAGACATCTCATGCTTTTGAAGTTAAAAGAAAACACTCAGCCTGGGGTTGGGGGAGCCCAAAACCTAGACTTGCTCTAAAACAGTATCATTCTTCAATGCTTTAGAGAGTAGCATTGCATCTGTTCTGGAAGTAACTGAAAAGCCTGCCTTTCAGTTGCAAACAGAGCCTTGATTGAATCATCACAGAGAGGCTAGAAGAAACCACAAATGTGCAAGGACACAAAACTCCCACAATATACCAAGATCACTACATTAGGAAAAGCAAAAATTCATAGCACAGCTACAACTTTAGTTATGCAAGAGCCAAAAGACAGCCTAGGGCCACAGATGAATCAATAAAACGAGGTTAGGTGTAATTGAAAGTGTTTATTTCAGTATTAAACAGTATTGGGAGAAAAAAAAAAAAAAAAAAAAAGATTTAGTGCTTTCTCAGCAGTATCTCAAATGGCAGGTTAAAAGTTCTAACATGCAGAGCACTAGAAAACTATACTCCCTAAAAAAACAATAAGTCACCTCCTTGTTTCAGATTCCCTGCTTTTCTTGAAGTGCTGTAGAGTATCGAATTGCTAAGCAAGCTATAGAACCCAGCCCACCTGCCATATGTCCCTCTCAAACTGCTTTGCAGAATGGATTGTTAGAAACCATCTCGTGTGAGAGGTGCAACCTCCTTCCACAGGCAGAAGGGGAAGGGGAACCACGAGCGTTCTGCACACCGGGAGGCTCCTACGTATTTCTCCTCTAACCCAAGTTATTGTTTACTCTAGAGAGGGTACCAAATGGTGAGATGGCTGCTGTCCCAATTGTTCCTGTGCTCAAAGAACAAACTAACAGTTCATACCACCACAGAACTTGATACATATGTTAAGTAGGACCTGATGTTCAGCAACACACATAACATATGTCTATAAATAAATCTTTCAAAGTTTGAGCTCAAAATAAAGTGTTGTCCTACATTACTGTAAAGAACCACAATATCCATTTTTATATCCACTCTGTGGTAACTACACCATTTGATACAAGTAGCAATTCTCAATTTCATGTTCTCCAAACAGTGTCACCTCACCGCAACTTACAGAATCTTCTGGAGGTTTCTGAATCTTCTCCCAGTCCACAGATGGTCCCTTTTCTTGTAAGAATCTATGAAATAGTTTCTTAAATCCTTCCAGGTCTTTTTTTGTGTGCTACAAAAAAAAAAAAAAAAAAAAAAAAAAAAAAGCATTAGTTAATACTGGTGTTTAATGCCTATCTTTTTAATTAGTTTTTTTTTCCCCCTATAAACTTGATGTACAATCCAGTCACAAGGAAGTTTTGTCAGCGCTGAAGTACAGGCATGTTAACATTTAACCAAAACCTACAACCATTTCCACTTAAAACTCAAGGTGCCAAAAGAAATGCAGACACCAAAATACCATTCTTTAGTCAAAAGATAACACTAAATTAGAATTCAGCCCAATCTTTAGAACAACTTCACCCTCCTGTAATCCATTAAAGACTCTCTAGAACCTTAAATAGCCAAAGATGATTAAATGCTTAGTAATAACTCTGTCACCCATCTGCATGGAACTGGAAGCCTCCAACTGACATTGTACCCAGACTACTTTTCTACACAGGCTCAGAGCACACTGCAAAAACATGGATTACAGTATTCTGTGATTTATCTTCCTCTATAAAATTCACTTTAATTTCCTACATTTAGTTTCTTACGCTTTGGAGTGCCTTCATTTTCCTCCTTACCTCCAGCTCATTTGAAGGTGCAGTTGCAAGTATCTTATCAAGTTCTACTTTCATTGAATATTCCAGCTCTTGCCGAATGACTTCCTGGAACTGCGACGTGCCAGCTTGAGACATCGCTTTTCTAAAATCTTAAGCAAAAGGAAAAATACATAGGTTGAAGGGAAAAAAAATAAGCCAGTTTTCCTCTATTTATTTGGATGACAGGTAGCTTTCAGATTTCTTAAAGAGATAAACTCACATAATCTACTCCCATTTTGTTACTGTTCTGGCACTCTGGAATCTGAAGCTTTTGTTGCCAGTAACTTAGAGCACAGACATGAAATTGGGGCCTCAAACAGTTTCCCTCTCTTGGTGCCTCTCTCTCTGTCTCAAAAAAGAAAAATCCCCCAAAACAAAAATGTCTGGAAATCTTCAAGTGCTCACTTCCTTGCTAGGCAGCTAAGGAATTCCAGTCCCACCATATCCTCATACTTTAACAAGCAGAAGTGTGATAAGGCTTTTCACTAAAATCACTCTTCCTTCTGTCTAGAACACTGTGATCAAGGGAATCCTTCTATTCAAACAAACAAATAAAAACATATTTTAATTACTATACAGTAAACTTCCATACCATCTTTAGTTCGGGACAGTAAATATTACCTTATTTTCTCTATCTCATGAATATTTCCACATTACAGGGTGCACTTCAGTTACTTAGCAACCTAGAAAATTAGTTTGTCTATCACTTCAGCATTTGTTCTGCTTTAGATAGTGATAAGCCCAATACACGTGAAAGAGTAAGTGCACAAATAACATTCTGAGTATGATCGCTAAGGACCTTAGTCAATTTAATTTCTGTCAAATCCCTTGAGTAATCACTTCTCTGTAACACAGAGTGATGTGCTGCCAAATATAGCTGGAGTTTTAGAAACACCCCGAACACTAGTGCAAAAAAAAAAAAAAAAAAAAAAAAAAAAAAAAAAGCCAGGAGGAAACTTTAGAGTAAACTGCCAAGAAAAAGTGGCAGAAGAGGAAGCTGTATTTAAAGCTTCTGTATGAATAATATCAAAAAAAAAGAAAAAAAGAAAGAAAAAAGAAAGCTATTCTATTGTGAATGTCTAAGAAAGCCAGAGGTGGACCATTTCAATACAGTTTTGATTTGATTTTTTGTTTGTTTTTTTTAAGCAAAGTACTCCGCAACCTCAGTTTCAGAGGCAGTATCTAAGCCTTGCTTCAAAGCCCACAGAGTCCAATTTTCTGCCCTGTTTTGCAGGAAGGGGAAAGGAGAAGAAAACGCGTGCTTTGCAGTGAAAATACTGAGGTGCAACTCGGGGAAAATGAAAGTGCAAGACAAACATAACAATTAACAACAGGCTCCTTTTTAATCAAATGCTTCATTTACTAGTAAAAACAGGTAATATTCAATCTGGAAGTGCACACCTAGCAGGGTTTCGACCATGTGAAAACTCGCATGGCTCTATTGTGAAGTGTTCCCTCCTACAGATACACACTGGCCTAATACTCTTCTCAGAATGCCTACAGGTATTTCCACTGCTTTTCCAGTAGAGGCATTTTGAGTTGATTCATCTTGAAACACTGTTTAAACACCCAAGGAAACCAGGGCTACAAGATGCTTTGGGATATTTGCAACCCTCCCCTCAACATGTTGCAATACAGGCCCGCAGTTACAGCAACAACAGTCCAAGTCATGTCGCTGGTGAGGCTGTAAAACACGTGAACCTCCTCATATGATGCAACATCTCTTTAAAGAAACTCAAAGTATCAAGTATTCCAGAGATGCTCATCCCTGCAGTTAATCCTTGCCCAGGACAGAGCCAGCTACTACCTTTCCCAGGCTGCCATATAAGTAGGAAATCCCCGATAGTTATAACAGGCAAAAGGCCTGCATCTACCAGCCAAAAGCATTTAGAGGTTTAAGTAATATTATAAACAGAAGAATGCATAATAAAACTATGATAATATCCCACTGTTTATAATACTATAAATTCTCTAGGTCTTAAGAACAGTACTTGAACATCAGTGTCCTTGCAAGGAAACGAAGTAGAGCCTGTTGCCTTCTCCAAATACCAAGTGCCAGGCCAGCAGATTAGTCAGCTTGGATGGTCTCTTTTTAATCTAGATCCAGACAGTCAGAGCTCGGGCACCAAGGATTGAGATTTACTCCTTGCTTATCCGTAACAGCAGAGTTAGAAAGACCACTGCAACTGTATATCCAAAGCCACTTATTTCCTACAGGCAAGTTAAGTTTTCTAAAACTATAATAGAAAGTACTAACTGTGTACTGTAAAATAAGATAGAAGGCAAGGGTGTTTGGATAACCTTAAAAACAGATTTCCAAGGGTACATGCTGCCATAAACATCTTGATTATGTTAGAAAAGAATTGTCTCTTCAAGGATATCTGCAACCTATGCCTCAGATTCCAGCTTCACCTCCCTTTTATGGCATCAGTACTCTCCAGCACATATCTGAAGGTGGTAAAGAGGTGATAGAAAATAGTGTGAAAGATTCTTAAGAGACCAGTCCAAGCAGGAAACCAGTGCAGAACAGGAGAGCCTATTTTAAAAGTATTTCAAGTTTTAAACAAACAAACAAACAAACAAACAAAAACCACCAGGTTTTGCAAATGACCATCCAGGACACCTTAATTTAATGCTATCAGTAATGCTACTGTAGCCAAGGCTTTCTCAAGCACTACAGCCAGGAGAGATCTTTAATCGAGTTGCCAGTAGTGTCTGGAAGGTGCAGGGTTTCACTGAAACTACACTGCCCCATGGCTATTCTAGTTTGCTCTCGTGCTTTTATCCAAAACAGCAACGACCTCTTACTCAGGAGGCTGCACGTATTTCATTTTTGCTGTTCCTCCTTCTTTTACTTTAAGAAATGCAATAAAGTTAGTTTTATTGCCCTAAGTGTTCATTATTTCAGTCAGAAGAGAACTTTGCTGTCTTGGCTCTTAGATTGCAAGGTCCCAGCCCAGGAGGGAGTCACAAGAAATACTCTCATGGAAAAAAATGGGAATCTCTTGTGCTGGGGGTTATGAATTATTTTAATTATTTCTGCAAACAAAGCAAGCACACGAAAACACTTAGACTCTTTTTTTTAAAAAAAAAAAAAAAAAAAAAAAGATCTCCTTGGAGTCAAACTATGTTCACAAAAATCAGGGAGGGCCAATAAGTTAAAACACGCAGCTCAACTTTAATCCTCTACCCTTGAGCTCATGCTGAGGGGACAGAGCAGACGCCTTCACTTCCCCCACTCCACTGAAAGTTCAAGGTAATTTGTTACCCCTGTCAAGGAAAAGACCCACAATGTTAATGGATGTCACTTGATTTCATAGAGCTCCCCCTAGGAAATAGAACATTTTGCTGTTGTTCACTGCTACGAACAGCTTCTCGTTGTACCTGGGAGGGAAGTGGCGCACGATGCGGGCCCCGTGTTCCCGTTCCCTGCGGGACGGGCACACTGGCCTGAGCTCGTGCCCCGGTTCACAGCGCAGCAAGCGACTCCGGCCAGCAATGCGCTGCAAAGTTTAGATGTTATGATCAGACACAGCTGGATTTCTCAGCCTGGCGCCTGATCCTTGAGCTAAAAATATCACTTGACATTGGCAACATATTTTAGTATTACTGGCCTATTAAAAGAACACTTACAGGGCTAATGTTTTTTTGTTTTTGGAAAAGGCTTTGCAATTGGTGGGTCCTTATTAAAATATTTTAAAAGGTGATTATGATCTTTACATAGGTTCCTTTAGCTTCCACACTTACTAAAAATATATATCTTTGGCCTGCAAGATGGCTACCTTCAGCAATAGGCTGTTCAAAAGAACACTTTAAAAGACACCTCGGCAATCCAGTCACCCAATAAGTAGCTTAGAAGTGGTAACTTTCAGAGAGGCATGTTGAGAACCAGGGCTACAGCACTTCCCCCTCCTCAGGGCTCTGTATTTTGCCCCAGCGCCTCAGGACATTTGCAAACAGCGGGTGCATTTACATAGCAAGTGCTGTGCAGCCCTGGACACCCAGCCAGGTAGCAAGAGCAGTTTTCCAAAGCACACAGAGCAGGAGAGCTGTTTATGCACGTTGTTCTGTCTATAGGCAGTTACGTTTCTTGATAGGCCTGCACTGATTTACAGAGATATTACTAAAACAAAACCCCACAGGCATGGAATTCGTTACAGGAACGCACGCACACACACACCCCCATTAAGAATAACCGAAAGGAGAGAAAGAAAATTGCCACAGCAATGCACCAAAGCCGTTTTTCTTCCTGAAATGACCTCTTGTGGGCTGGCTCCCCATTTCGCAATAGAGGAATCTGAAACTCAGACCACGTACGTGTACACACACACACACACATCAAAAACGAGATTACCAGAGTCTACCAGGATGAGAACATGCCCAAATACACCCAATCTGCCAAAAAAAAGAGTGTGGCCACTCAACCGCTTCCCCTGCACTTCAAGGTGCTCAGCACAGGCTCCCTCCGAATATCCCAGCTCCGGTTCCTGCAGCTACAACCACCTCAGCCTGGTTTCACAGCTGTCAAACAGGCAGTAAAAATAAATACGGTGTTAAAAAAAAAAAATCTTGCAGACCTTAACTCAGCTGCTGCTCAGCCAGAGCCACCTCTCGGTGCCCCGGCACTCTGCTGCCCTCCTAGCAGAGGGAAGAGTGAAAACGAAAAAAATCAGAAAGGAAGGGGAAAAGAACCCAGACATCCACACAAACACATCTGAAGAGTCAGGAAACCGCAGAGCACGTCGGCTTACCTTGTGCAAAGGACGACATTTTCGCTCTTTAACAAAATAAATAATCTACTTTTATAAATATAGAAAAGAAATAATAATAATAAAAAAGGCAGCAGAAGGTTTGGGGCGGGGAGAGCGAGGAAGCTTTGGGTTTTTCTCTCTCGCGCGCCGCTCGCCGGCCGCTTGCTCGCCCGGCCGGTGCGTTCGCTCCTCTGCCGCCGGGCAGCCCCGCGCGGAGCGAGGGCAGCGAGACCGGGAGGTCGCGGCGCCTCAGCGGGCAGCCCGGGGCAACTTAAATTTCATCAATGGAAGAGGCGGGCCCGGCACGCGCCGCATTCCGCCTCCCCGGGACGGGACGGGACGGGCCTGGCCGAGCCGGGCCGGGCCAGGCCAGGCCGGGCCGCCCGCGGT
>VWPW01015197.1:264468-426903 GCA_013389825.1 Crypturellus undulatus
AGCCCCCGCGCCGCCGCCGTCGCTGCCGCCGCCGCGGGCGGGGGGGAGGGGAGGCGCCGCCGCCACCGGCAGGGAAGGCGCCTGCGCGCTGGGCGGTAACGGAAGTGGTGCGCATGCGCGGGGCGCACGTGAGGGGACGTGTGCGAGGCCGGCGGCACGCACGTGCAGGGGTGTGTGCGCATGCGCGCGGCGGGGCGGCACGTGCGTGTGGCTGGGTGTGAGAGCATGCGCAGTGCGTGCGCGGGTGCGGTGAGTGCGCAGGCGTGCGCGTGCGCGGCGGTTGTGTGAGCGTGTGCGCGTGCACGCGGTGGGCGTGCGCACGGGCGTGTGCGTGCGCGGTGTGTGTGCGCGTGTGCAGTGAGTGTGTGCGCATGTGTGGGGAATGCACACGCGTGTGCTTGGTTGTGTGAGTGTGCATGCACTGTGTGAGTTTGCATGTGTACACATGTGGTGAGTGTGCACACACGTGTGTGCATGTGTGGTGTGTACATGTGCATGGGGGTTGAGTGCGCACGTGCGTGTGCATGCACTGTGTGTGAGTGCGCATGTGTGCATGTGGTGAGTGTGCACACGTGCATGTGCACGCGTGGCGTGTACATGGGGGTTGTGTGAGTGTGCATGCACCGTGTGAGTGCACGCGTGCATGGGTGGCTGTGCGTGTGTGCATGCGTCGTCAGTCTGCACAGGTGCGTGTGCATGCAGTGTGTGCAGATGTGTGTGTATGGAGGTTGGGTGAGTGCACACCTGCACGCGTGCATGGATGCGAGTGTGCACACGTGCATGTGCGTGGGTGTTGTGTGGGTGCGGGTGTGTACACGTGCAGCGTGGAGGTACACATGTGCATGGCTGTGTCTGTGCACGTGCGCGTGTGTGCATGCGCAGTGGCTGAGCACGCGTGCATGTGGGCTGTGTGAGTGTGCACCCGCGCGTGTGCACGCCTGAGGTGAGCGTACGCACGGGCCTGAGTGCGCACGTGTGTCTGCAGGGGAGCGGGTGCGCACATGCGTGAGCCAGTGGAAGCATTCCCAGATTCCCACCCGCTTGGAAGCGGCTCAGTTTTCCTGGTCACCCAGTGAAGCTCGAGGGATCGGGGGTGGCGGCTGCTCGCTCTTAAAAGCTGGGGAAAAAATAACAAGAAAGCCGGGAAGCGGGTCAGGAGGCAGGAGGTTGGCAAGAAACTGTGCGTGAGACGGGGAATCCAGAAAAATCTGTGGTGGGACATAGTGAACTCCCTGCAAAACAGGCAAGCAGGAGGCGAGAGCAGGATTAGGGTGGGATTCCAGCTGCTCCGGTTGCTCCAGCCCTGCTCCATGTGCTGAGGAATCGCAGGATCCCGGAGACTCCGGCGGTGCCTCATCCCGCTCCTGCTCAAAGCAGCTCCGACCACATCAGGCTGCTCTGGGCCAGTCGCAGCCCCTGGGGCCCCTGCTCAGCTGCTGGCCGCCCTCTCGCTCCCGCAATGCTGGAAAATCCCAGCGTGTCCAAGGTTTTCCCCTGAAATGCCTGAGGTGACCTGGGAGGAGGCGCTTTTGCGATAAAGCACATCCAGATGTATTTTATTTCTTGTAACGGTTGTGCAATAGCTAGTGCCTCGCACCACCAGCCTCCTGCCTTGCTTGCACAGGATTAAAAATCAGATACCAACTGGAGCCCAAACGGAATTCTGCAGGATGCCTCCTCTTGCTCCGGGCTCCCGTAGTCCCCTTGGAGGCAGCACCATCCAGCGCAGTGGTGTGGCCGAGCGCCCGCTCCACGCTGGTGCGTTTACTGACGTTTTTACCTTGTTTCAGTTTTAATTCTGCTTGTCTTGGGCACGTCCTGTTGAGGCCTGGAGATGAAGGCCGAATGCCAGGAGGGAATTTGCTCGCTTAGGGCTACAAGTGAGTGTATTTTTCATCTGCGACTTGGGTTTCTAGCCAAGTCAACGTTCGCAAGGCAAACCTTTCGCAAACACCCGAAACATGTGTTTTCCATTTCTGAAGACGTTCACGGTTTCCCCAGCACAGCGAGCATCAGCAAAGCCGACGGTGCTCTTTTTCCTGCTCTCTCGCATGGAAATCAGTGAATTTCCCCCCTTTTAGCTTGCAACAAGCCAGACTTTCCTGCTTAGTACATACATGATCTGAGCTGAAGCAATGCTGTCCTACAGGCTCTCGCTAGAGAAGAGTGCTTAGTCAACCCTTTGCATTAAGACCGTGGTTACTTCCCTTCCTTAGCTACAGAGGAATGAACGGGCTCAGCGGGAACCCCTACTGAAATGTTTTCTTTGCGGTACTAAGTATGCCAGGGGAGATGAAAAGGACCATCAGAGAGCAGCTTCATTTATTTCTAGTACCGACACATGCCATGTCTAGTATATCTCATTTCGGGGCTTCACCAAACACCAAGTCTTGGCCTCGTTTTCATGGTACGGAAGAGTTGCTCGGCCTGTCCTGGCGGCAACTTGGATCGTCGCCGTGAAGCTCCGGAGAGCTGCAGCCCTGCTCCTTGAACGTCTCTGTACATCCGTAGCTTGTGACACGTTTGCTACGTTTTGGTCGTTTTGGAGGATGCCAGAAATTCCTCTGCCTGGGGAATTTCTCCTCTGCGCCAAAGCCAGGAAGTCTCCAGCAAAGGTGGCTGCCCTTGGGACTTCTTGAGCTGTTCCAGCATCTCCCCAGGGATGGGGCTTCCCGTTCCCCGCTCCAGTAGCGTTTGCTACTTGGGCCTGGTGGTGTTAAGCCGTCCCCTTAAAGCCAGGCGTGAGTGCAGCCAGTGCACGCGGCATCCGAGAGCACTTCCCTTTCTGCCCTGCTTTCCGCGAGTTGTTGTGAAACAGGAGTGAGTTTGATCTCTTCTTGTATAACTTTGCCAGAGAAATCCTGAAGCGGCCAGGAATGTTGTGCAGCCTGGTGGAAGGCGACGCCAGCTCCTTGCTGAAGCAGGGAGGCGCTTGCAGAAAGTTTGCTGTATTCTTGAGGACTGTCCTTCCAAACTGGGCAGCTTCCTTGGGAGCATTCGGGTCGCTGAACTTCGTGTGTCGCTGTGGGCAGTGACCTCGGATGTCGCCGAGAAGGATTCCAGCTCCAGATGCCGGCAAGGCGTCAGGGAACGGAAGCTGCAGGTCACCTGAACACCCCAAGTGCTGCAACTGTCAGCACAAACCTTGGGAATAAATTATGAGATAATTATGAATAATGATTCCATAAGTTATGGAAATAATTATGAAACGGTAGGACAGCACAGGGCTGCCGGGCTGAGGCCTCAGATAAGGAAGGAAGTAGCTGGTGGCCTGCTCAGTGGACATCAGCCCTTTGGGGGAACTGGGTCAGCAAAAAGTAGGGAAAAAAAGGTGTTTTCCTTTTAAAAGTACCTCTTGGCTGTGGATCCTGCTCAGTGCATGGCCCCGCAGGCAGAGAACGTTGCATTAAGAGGGTCTTAAAATGTAGAACATCCTGGCAGTGCTCCCATGCGGAGAACCGGGCTTTCCGTATCGGCCGCTTGCCCTTCCGCGGGGCCCTCGCTGGGCCTCGGCTCTCCTAAAGCCACTTTAGAGAGACTTCTGATCCGGTGAGAATAGAGGAGGATTTTGAACGTATTGAATGGCATTTTATGTGGTCAGCTAATCACCTAATGGAGCCTGCGCACAGGATAAATTTCTTCAACAGAGGGACCATTTGGCTCTCCTTAAAAAATAAAATAGAAAACAAAGAAAAGGCAAACTACATCTCAGTCTTTTCCAGGTAAGAGAGCAACTCTAGCATGTTGCCTTTCACCTTCAGGTTTTATCTGTATGGCAGAGTCATTAGCACAGCTAATTGGAGACTTCAGTCTGATTATGAGGCTTGCAATAAGTGGAGATACAAAATCTCTGGGTCTCATAGTCATTAAGGCAAAAGCCACTTTATACTGACCTGGTCTTAAAATATCCCAGGATAATGTAAAGTGCTCTTAGTACAAATGGGATTAAGTTGTCTGTGTTTAGAGAGCCTGGGCTGCCACTGCCATAATCTGAAGCCGATGTAGCTCTCAAGGCCCTTTCTCCTCTCAGATGAGATAAAAGCATCCCTCTTAGAACAGAACATATATATATGTTTATATAGTTCCAAGTCAACCTAAAGAGCCGACTGATATCAATCCAATAAGAGCAGCATAAAACCTTACTGAGTGCATCAGCATGTACTTTCAAGGGCATCTTAAGACATTACGAAAACAAGTAAGGCTCCCATCCAGGTCCAGCGCTTCTATTGCCAGACTGACTCTGTGCCCAAACTTTGCTCCTATATTCTCTGCAAATCCGAAGAGCTCAACTTTTCTTCTTAGTGATATGGAAAAGAAAAAGCCCCTCTGTGGCAGTTTAAAGAGTATTCAGAGTAATCAAGGATTATCCTTGCTGTCCCCTTTGGATGGGGGCAGGCTGGTTGACCTCAGCGGCCGCAGCCTCCCAGGCCACTGCTGCGTGCCCTGCAGATCCGGGACCGCTATCTGGGAAGGGCCGTGACCTGGCCAGCCCCACAGGGAAAATCCAGGCCAGGCCCAGCTCCCTCTTGGAAAAGCTGCAGCGAGGGCAGGAGGGTGCTCGTGGTGGAGCGGGGAGCTTGCCTTACCTCTGGGCTGAGGATGGCTCCGTAAGCATGACAATAGTCATGGGACCTGGAGCCCCGGTCGCTTGCCCCGCGGTTGCAGCTGCCGTGACCTTTTGGAGGATTGCAGCATCATCTGCCGCGGCTCGGAGCGCCGGACTTGGGTTTCACACGGAGTCAAATAATTAGTGCAAGAAGTCGCAGCTGTCCCCTGCCTGTGCCCAGCTTCCTGCACGCACTTCTGCAGTCAGAGTCACGCGGAGGGGCGGATGCACCTTACAAATACCTCCCTTTGCTTTTTCTTGCCTTTTTTCTTTTGGCAAAGTTTATTTTTCGAACGGGGCGAGTCGCCTCCCGCTCGCTCCCCGGGGCAGATGGGCTCTCCGTGCGTGCGCGGCTGCACCGAGGGCGCCCGCGATACGAGGAGGAATGTGGGAATGCAGGAGAACCGGTATGTGCAGCCGATGGCATGGAGGAGAGCGGGTCCCCGCAGCTCGCGGGGAATGGGGACGGCACCTCCCGCAGCTCAGCAGCACCTGCGAAGGCAGCTTCCCGCTCCGGCATCCAGCACAGCTGCAAAGCCACCAGCACACTCAAATCCACACATGGGGTGTGCAGATCCAGATTGAGCATTTCGTCTAAAATAAGGGTCCTGCTGCCCATTTCTGAGGGGCCCCAAAGCTCAGAAGGGTTTAGATGGTGATTTCAGGCAAAGCCTTTGCACCAAACCAGAAAGATGCTCTCTCGCAGAGCGCATGTTAGCAAGCGAGAACCATGGAGACGATAGAATTTAAAACAGCGGGGCTAGATCTGCCTCTGTTGCAATCGCCACAGTTCTGTGGAAATTACATCAGCAGCAGGAGACGTGAGTCAGGTTTCTGTCTCTCCTCATCGCAGCGGCCCGGTTGGTGGCAGGACGCACTCGGGGACGGAGAGCTGAAAAGTGTGGCCACCAGCTCTGGCTTGCCCGGTGGTCCCCAGTGTTCCGAACCGCCAAGTGCACGTTCCCAGCTTGGACAGGACAATCTGGAAGCTGTGTCTAGCAGCGGCTCCAAAGAAAAGAGCATATTCCAGCAGTTTCCCCAGTGGCTGTGAATGGCCTATCCAAGGCATCCACGTCAGGAACCAAACAGCAGCTGGAGCCAAAACAGCAGCAGAGAAACACCCCAAAAGAGAGACACCCAGAATTACTCACCCTGAGTCACTGTCCTGCCTTTCCCGGGAATGGGGCCACAGGCTGGGCACAAAGCAGAAGGCCTCAGGGACAGTGCTGCACCCGGGCTATGGGAGCTGTGTATTCATTGATATACATCTTAACGACATAAATCACTTTTAATCCTATAAACTGTGCATTTAATAGCTCTGGCCATTAAGGGACTGGCCACAGAGACATGAAATAGTGGGCCATAAACCTGCTTGGACTGTCCGCCTGGGGCAAAGCCAGGCCACGGGCTGTGTTAAAGCCCTGCAAACAGACAGAGAGAACGTATATAAATAATAGTAACCCAGCCTGGCACAAGAAATACCAGCAGTTGCTAGGTTGTATAAAGCCCCAACACAAACAGCAAACAGAAAGTAGCTCGGGGCGCGCACATGGCAGCCTTTGTGCAGGTGTGGGGCAGGTAGGAGACAAATAGTGGACGAGGTGGCTACAGTTGGTGGGGAGAGAAGCTGATGCCCTGTTTTTGTATGAACTGGGCCAGGAAGGAGGGATCTGGGAAGCACGGGAAGAGGGGAGGACTGCAGCTGGCTGAGGGAAGGGCTGCGGAGTCATACGGTTTACAGGGGGTGATGCTGTTTGCTTTATGCACCGGCAGTTCCGGCCCCCCACGCTTGCAGGTGAAAAAAACACAGAAAAGCCTAGGTAGGTGAGGCCTCCAGGGTGAAACGGGTGACGTTTGGCAGCATATTGTCACGTTAAATCCTCCCCATACCTGTTGCGGGCGGGAGCTCTGTCTATCTGAAGTTCTCCACATCGTATATTTAAGTGCATGATAAGCTTTGGAGATAGAATTCCCTTCTTGCCACCTCTTCAGGGTAGAGCCGTGCTTCCCACTCACGGAACGGCGAAAAAGCCCCAAATACAGTAGGGGCTATTGAAAAGGCGCGGACGTGCCGGGGAAGCTGCGGATGGAGCGCAGCTGCTCTTCCTATGCACCTCTCACATGGCAAGAAAAAAGCAAATTTGGTGATTTTCCCCTTAAAAGTGTATTGGATTTGGCCACAGGCTGGGACTTAAGTGGAGTACTTTAAATAATGCACATGGTGATACTATACTAGTGCATTTTACTACTACCCAACAATCATCATCTGTTCTTTAAGAGACGTTATTACTATTTGCACGTTCTCTCTGTTTGTATTCTGTTGTCTGTTGCCTAAGTGCTTAACTGGGAGCTGATAATGATGTATATGATGATATAACTATATATATATCATTAACTTTTAACATATATTGTTCTTTAGATATTCAGCAGTTGTTGCCAACATTTTTAAAGCCTCGCAGCAGAGAAATGGCAGGATGCTCTAACCCAAAGCACGACATCTGGCAAGTGCTGTTAGGTTAAAGAGAATTCATTTCTTAATCCTTTAAAGAGGGATGTAAACAAATAACTTTACTGGCATGAGCAACTACTGGGACTGAGCCTGTGTCCTACTGCAAAATTCTGTAAAAGTGAATCCTTTCTAAATATTTCTGCCCATCAGCATTTGCCATCTCAGTGCAGAGGAGAAACACGTTGTGACCAAAGGAATTCAAAGTTTAAAATGCTGTAGGTTTTCAGGTTGCTTTAGACTTTCCCTCTTCTTTGCCTCTTTATGTTGTATGCTTCCTCCCAATAATTCTGCCAGAATACACGCTTCTTGCTAAGTACAGCAGTTTGGGTTTTTTTTCAGAAAACCCTCTGAGAGATTTACTCCCCTAGGAAGTAAGGGACTGGTCACATCAAGATTTGTCCCCTCCTGCACTAACCAGAAGTACTCACAGAAATGTGTAAAGGACTCTAACGTTCTCCTACAAGGAGAGACGGGTCTGCTGCTTGGCTCCTGGCTTGTGGTGCTGGGCAGGCAGGAACCCAGCGACTGCAGTGATCAGACTAACACTTTTCTTGGGAAGCTCAAGAGGAGCCATTTGCCACGCCAAAGGCGACCTCCTTGGGCCTAAAAGACCTTGGAGCAATGCAAAGTATTCCTGAATGCAGTCACAGGCAGCTTATCTTTAGCAGACCATTTCACACCAGAACCAGGACACTGAATGCTGCTTTTTTTTGAAACAACCTCAGCACCTCCAGAGCGGAGGAATCCCTCGGGGTCATGTGCATGTGATTGAGCATCACACCCCATCCCTTACCCTGCGCAGTAACATTACACAAATGGAAACTTTTCTAAGGAAGGGTTCATTTGGGGGCCCGCTGTGCTCTCCGAATTGAGTCACACTATAAATTTATCTGACGAAAGCTGGGAGTTGGCAGGAGTGTCGCATGCAAGCAGAACAAGGGTTGCTTTGAGGAAGACACACGCAGAGGCACATCTGCTCGGCCCTGCCAGCTGGCTTCCCGTCCCCTGCTCTTCTGTCGTTGCTTTTTCTAGAAACAAAAACACCACCAACAATTATTGCTGATAAAAATGACTTGAAAAATAACATCAAAGCCATCTGAACGCTCCCAGTGATGAGAAAACAGGGATGGCATTTTTGCCTGTTGTGCGGAATAAATACAAAACGAAAGGGAGGGCAGAGATGGGTGAGAGAGGGGCAAGGGGCTGTTCCTGAGAGCTCCCTGAGGCTCTCTAAAGCTTTCGCCCATTTAGAAGCTGTGCTTCCCCCTTGGGGAATGCCCTAGGATCGCCCTGCTAGACCAGGCTTTCCAAAGAGGGCCTCCTCATGCTCAGAAAACTGCAGACACAACCCTTCCTCCTCCAAAAAATGGCCCCTAATCTCCATTTCTAAAAGCAACAGTGTTGGTTTTTGGTTTTTTTTTTCCACTTCAACCTCCAGAGAGGTACATTCAGCTTCTGTTCAGGGCCTGCATTCAGAGAACCAGTAACTCCTGCAGAGGTGAATGAACCTATTCATGGGCTGCGGGCTCCTGGGGCAGCCATAGCATGTGTATTTGCATACGTAAAGGCAGTCTTTGGCCTCCACTAACATCACATGTTTTTTTTTTCCTATGGTAGAATATAACGATGCAGTGATGGAGTGCAACTGCTGTTTAATTTTCCTAGCATAACCCAGCAAAAACCCAATTCAGGAGGCTCCACCTTACCATCTTCCTTAAACTGTACAGCATGTCCTAAGCCCCCTGTCTTTAAAATGACATTTCAAATCCCCGCAGAGAAGGGACAGTTGTCAGAACTGCATTTAAAATAGAACGTTGTTTGTTGGCGTGACTTTTGCTCAGCTCTTAGGAGACCTGGCAGCGAGCCTTACCACCGCTAACAAAATAAGATAGAGCCCACACGGATGCTCGCGGAACAAGCCGAACCCTCCGGGAGCATCTGCTCTCCTTGCTCCCATCCAGCCCAGGTCATGCCGGGGTAGCCGATCCTTGCAAACCCCAGGGGGGACCGTGCTGCACGAGGGGCAGCAGGGAGAGGAGCCTTCTTAAAAAGCTCCTGCTACCGCTTCAGTGAAGGGAAGGCGCCTTTTGCAAGCGGCAGGAGAGCTGCGAGCAGTGATCCAAGGTGCTAGCCCTCTGTTTGCTCGTGCTCACACAGCCCAGTGGTTTCTGGAAGGTCTGTAGGCCAGAGAAGCCACTGCCTTTTTGGCGGTGATTCCCCACGGATTTCCTTGGCTGCCCACTCCCCCAGGTGTGCTTAGACCAGAGAGCTCTACCACTGCTAAAAACAGTGGCAAATCGTCTTGTGACTTCCAGCATTTCTTGAAAAAATGTGCATTTGCTTAAGTTTCTCAGAGCTCCAATTTTTTTTTCTCTCTTATCACTTATCTGTTTTAATCATTGTGATCTTAATTCCTGAGAAAATAAACAGGTCATAAAAACACTCTCTGCTTTCCAACAATACGTCTTCCAGCTGTTTCTGTACCCTCTTTCTCTAAAGCCCCAAAAGTCAGGCCCAGCATTTACGGTAGTCGTGCCATTAAACGAGACGCGTGACCTAACTGCACTGCTCTTCTGAAGGTGAAAGCTGAGGAGCTTTGGACAAATTCCAGCTCTGAAACTAACTCCAGGCTCCGCGCTCCGGCCTGGCAGCGGCGGACCCGGCTGCTCCGTGTGCTATCAGCTGACCTGTGCTTCCCAGATGGCCACGAGTGACCACATATGTCGATCATCTGACAGCTCTGGAGAGCTAATGTGAAATAAATACAAAGGAGCTTAAATGCTACCTTGCAAATGCCGAGGTGGCTAGCTCGTGATGGATAGCTTTCCAGCTTCTTCTCAACGCAAGCAAAGCTCATGTGCTTTTCCATGGGGAGCAGCATCATTCCTTCCAGGGCACGGCTGCATACACATGGGATGAAGTGGGCAGAGTCTGATGGCCCAGGCTTAAAGGAAATGGCTTTTGGGAGGCCATGGAGTAGGTTAAGCCGCATGTGCTTCCTGCAATAAGGATGATCTCCAAGATCGGGATACCTGTACCTGGAGGAACGGCAAGCGGAGGGTGGAAGCAAGCAGGTCTTCTCCTCGGAGATCTTCCCTTTGCCCAGGAGTGACACTGGGCTACAGAAGGGACCTGCAAAAAGCAGACGGTTCCTACCTTGTCTTGGGGTTAGAAATGTCCAAATTGAGAGGCCGATTGAGATGTCCAGCTGAGTCCAGACGAGATGCCCAGAGCACCTGCTTTGACTCACCACAACATAATTTGGGCTGCAGCATTTGCTGCTGGCAGCCAGTTACACTGGAGAGAGCCAGAGATCTTTCAGGTCTTCCTTTATCATCAATGCCTCAAGAAAAATCACTTGTTTGTCTTTCAGTTGGGCTCTGTATCAAGCGGAGCTATTGCAGAAAATGTTTTTATGTGTTTTGTGACAACACCTCCTGCACTGACTCAGTCCATCTTATCAAAGGGACTTTGGTACTCTTACAGTCCAAGGCTTTGTCCTTGCAATCAGTGGGGCAATGTGTAAACGCTGTAAACGGCGTGATTGATACCTGACTCAGGCTTCTGGCATTGCATGTGCCACAGCACTGGCAAGCTCCATGAAATTAAACATTAACACTCATTGCAAGGTTTCCATCTCATTCTAAATCCAATTCCTGCTCGTTCTGCCAGGACTGCCAGGGGTATGGAAAGACGAAGTAAGTGGCAGCTCCATTCCTAGGTGTAGTAGGCAGTGGACAAAGCCTTGCATAGGTTGATGCCATATTTCTGTTCTGAGCAGAGTTAATAACAACACAAGTTACGTAATATCTAATCTATCTTTCCCATTCCAATTTAAATGCTACAAGATTGATCTTATTGCTCCTTCTAATTATGATTCTGTCTATCTGATTTATGACTACTCGAGAAAAGACTTCATATGCCTTTGAAATAAACTCTTCGGGGAGATACACCTGAACTGTTTCCTCTATTGGTGATTAGTTGACTGATTTTAAAAATGCACTTTGCTAAAGTATTGCTTCCAATTTTGTGTATAGTGGAGAAAATTTCAGGTCACCTGCAAAACAAAAAGGGAAGCAGTCACATTTCACTGCCTGTACTGATTGTCCATGGAAAATGAGGCAAATGTGCGATTGAGTCACAAAAATAAAAAAAGGAAAAAGAAACATTTTTAAAGGGAGGAGTGCCCTCAAAATGTGCAGTGCCTATAGATATTAGATTCAATCAGAGCTAATGCCTTTCTATCTTCTTTATGTTTGTCTGCTCTGTTGAAAATTGGTGCCTCAACTTCAGTGAGGATTATACAGCTACACAAGGAGGTTGTTAAAATAGGAATTCACCTCCCTGGCCCATCTGCTTTTCCCCAGTTTGGTGGAGCTAGGGCCCAGGTGGATTGGGGTGTGTATGCTGTGGGTAAAGGATTGCTTTTTCCTCCCTCACATAAGTGTAATACAACTGTAAAAGCAGTTGCAATCGTGTACAAAAGCAAACACAAATGTATTCACCCTGAAAGGGAAACAGTAGTTCGGCCAAGCAATTCATCTTTATAATGCTGATTCAGTCAAGCAGCGTTAGTGGGAGAAGAGCCCTTAAGCACCAAAGCACTACATCCATTTGATATAACGAGCACACGCTTTTGGGAAACGTGGTCCCCTGGGAACAGCCGGCCTTCCCACACGTGGGAGGTCAGCTCTCAGTTCCAGCTGAAGCTGCTTAAATGGCGACCTCTCCTTTTGCATACCTGAGGAGTGTGAGCAGGAGGTGAGTCAGAGGAGGAGGGCAGGCAGGTCCTGATGGCCCTGCCGGGCGCAGATGCCACAAAATATCTTTGAAAGGTGGCAGTAAAAAACCACGCGGGCGCAGCAGGGAGAGCCCGCTCCTATTTTCCCCAGCTTGGACTCTTGCCTTTCCTGCATTTTCCTCTTGCGTTTTCCTATCTTTCTGCTCCAGGACATTCGGAGAAGCCCAGGCTGCAGGGGTTTCAAGAAATGCCATCCCTTCGCTCCTCAGTTCCCTCCTCGGAGAGTAGTTTGCTGCTTTCTGGCCGTGCTGCTGTGTGCCGAGGTGAACTTGGCCCATTAGCAATGCACTGTTGGCAGTGAGAAACGCACCAACGTTGCCATGGCTGAGTGGGAGAAAGCGTCTGGCTGAAACGCCTGGGTATTTTGCCCAAGAAGGGTGAATTTAGCTGCTCAGGGAAAGCACAGGCCTCTCAAGCCTTTGAGCACAGCGTTCTGGCTATTTCCATTTCAGGTCTGATGTTGGTTAAGTCCTCGAGAAACCCTCAAGATCCTTATCTTGTTCAATCAAACGGGTGAAGGATTCAAGCCTCCTCACAACACTTGTCAGGGGAAGGAAGAAACGATGTGGATATGTGTATGGATATGTGAGGGGCTGGCCTCTTTTCACTGGTGGTCACTGACAGAACGAGAGGAAATGGCCACAAATTGAAGCATAAAAAGTTCCACGGGAACTTAAGGAAGAACTTCTTGACGGTGAGGGTGCCAGAGCACTGGAACAGGCTGCCCAGAGAGGTTGTGGAGTCTCCTTCTCTGGAGATCTTCAAGACCCGCTTGGATGCAGCCCTGTGCCACGTGCTCTAGGTGGCCCTGCGTGTGCAGGGGGGTTGGACTAGATGACCTCTAGAGGTCCCTTCCAACCTTAGGCATTCTATGATTCTATGATTCTATGATTCTTTTGGTGCTCTTTCCCTCCAACCCCTCATCCTGATTTGTGCTGACTGTCCTGGCTCCTGGACACGTCCAGAGGTGGATTGCTCCATGGAAAAGACCAAGCAGAGACAGAGATAAGAGTCTTCCAGTGCAGAGAAAGCCTGTAGACTCCAGCTGCTCTTGCTGTAACTTAAAGAGTCAACTCAGTGATGATGGGGGCAACATCAACTTTCATGGGAATTTTGCAATATTTTTCAAGTCTTGTCCCAATATTGTGCTCTGGACCTCCAGACCAGGCATAGATGCCATTCCTTTCCTATTATCATTGTCTTGTTTTTTCATTTTTTACCTGAAGGATTTCCTTTGAGGCTTTTCCCTTTTCATGCTGGATTCTGCCCAGGCTTCTTTGTAGCCCCGAGAGGCAGAGTTGCCTGAGCAACGTTTCTTCACTGTCCCTGCCGTGGAGTTGTGGCTCCAGCAGGACAAAACAGAAGCCGTCCCCCTGCAGCCATCGCCAGCTGCCGTCCCTGTTCCGCTTTGGTCCAGCCGCGCTCGTTTGCCTCGCCAGGGCCAAACAGACCCAGTGGAGGCCCCTCGCTGCAGAGATGCCTTCGTGCCATGCACCCGCACGGCTGCCTCGTCACAGCGCTCGCCGGGACTTGGTCCCTCGCCAGCTTCCTGCGCGCGTCAGGTATGACGGCACCGCCGCTAATCTCACACCTGCTGCAGCAGGGATCCGCTAAGAGGATAACAGGCCCCGGCACCTCCCGGCAGCATCCTCCTTTCCGCCCTATTTCTGCCTCCCTTCAAGACCTCTCTCCTTTCCACAGGGCCAAAACACCCTTCCATCTCCACTGCCCTAAGCTCTACTTCAGCCCATTTCTGTTTCTTCCCTCCTGCGGCACTTCTGCACACCAGGTTGTCCGCATGTCCTCGCTTTCCTCGTCCCAACATGTTTGTGCATCCTCGCAGTTTGTACCCCGCTTTCCCCATGCTCTGCAGCTGCTGTGATTCTCACTCAAAGCAGCCTCTCTTCCTGCTCCTCACCTTTCCATGTAATTGCCTTCTCCTAAACTGAAGTGACCTTTGCCTCTTCCCGGACACGCTGTCTTTCAGTGACAGCTATAGGTCCTTTCTGTGTCTTTTACTTACCGTGTTCAGACACTTTTTTGAGCTTCAGGCAACTGGATCCTTTCGTCATTTTCTCTTTCTCTTGCTGTCCTTTTTCTTGACTGGTTTTCTGCACTTCTCAAGAATTAATCAGTGCTACAGTCAAAAACTTACCTTCTATTCAAATGAAAAGTTATAAAAGATCTTTTCTTGTTAATACAAAAGAAGAATTTCTGCTTTAAAAGTATTCAAAAACAGAAGAAACATTCACATATCTTTCATCTGAGTAAATGGGAGATGCTGGCACACAAGATTAAGCTCAAAAATTAACCAAGGACAGATAAAACCCTCTCATCATGAAGAATAACTGGTGCCATCAGTAGCAAATAATGGACTAAAATTGTGGTTTAGAAACAGCATTGATTTTGTGCCTGGGTCTGGTTTTATTGAAGTCCATGACCAAACTCCAGTCCAAATCAATAGTAAAATTTGTTGTGAAATCACAGGGCAGCTTTGATCAGTTTGCACCTTTCTGGTGTTGACTTTCAGTTTGAGGTCACTTGACCTTTCTCTGCGTTTCTTGAGCTTATTCAGTCCAACCATCCTGAAAAATATTCAGGACCCACTTTAGGCAGTGTTATCACAGTGTTCTCATAAAAAAAAACAATAAAAAAAAAACAAAACACAGGCTAAATTCTGAGTAATCATTTATCGTTTCTTTTCTGTTTCTTTTCTGTTTCCTTGAGTCTGTTTGCTTAGCTGTGTACATGAGGATATGCATGCGTGAATGGCTCTTTTTTACAGTCATTTCCCTGACCATCTCCTCATGTCTTTGCACACCAGGAACTCTCCCACGTCACAGGCTGAGAAACACCACGTAAAAGCGCTCTGAGTCAGGTCCCAGTTTATTTGCTTGAGTATCACTCCCATTTCTGAGAAAGATTTTACTGATGGACCTAATAACCCTCTTTGTGGCTATATCAGAAATAAGTTGCCCCCTAAAGTGGAAAAAATACATTGAGGTTTGCAATAGGAATCCGGAATGTGACAACTCTTTCACTCTGAAGTGCTTAGGGGCTTTACATTTGGTGTTTTTGACATGTAGACTGTGTCAGTGGGGTAAACTTTGTAGGCAATATTCCTAGCATATTTTTTTCTATAGAATTCAAGCAGTTTTCCAAAATTCTTGCTGTGCCAGGCACAGTTAGAAGTCGGGTGTCTGAACAGCTGGCTCTCTTGAAGAATGTGCCTGCAAATTGTTGCAGGTTCTTCAGAATGGACAAGTGTCTGTTCCCAAAGCTGTGGCGATCTGATCTGTGGCTTGCAAGGAGATAACTGAGGATCTATGGATGGATCTATGCTGGTAGCTATGTCTTCCCTTCATATATGCAATTATTCTGAATGCACCAGCGTGCTTTGTGTATGCACTGAATGCATCATCTGGTATCCAAAGGCCAAAATGAGATATCAACCACTCATCACTTGGCCAAGATGCATCTTTATTCACTGTGGGTTATTCTGAGCCATGCTATAAAGCAGCTGGCCCCTAAGTTTGGAGAGACGCTACAGAAGACAGATGATTCTCAGTGAGGTCTTGTTCAGTTATGCTTTTGTAGACTTCTCCAGTCTGGAAAGAAGAAATGCCAGTGCGGAAAAGCACCAACATCAGCCTAACCCTGTGTTATTCTCCTGGAATAAAACTCTCATTAAACGAGACAGCAATGTGCCCTTCAGGCCAGGGAGGCCAATGGTGCCCTGTGGTGCATTAGGAACAGGGCTACCAGCAGGTCGAGGAGACCTGTGAAGCAAAACGGAGCATTTTGTTTCAGGAGTTTGAAGAAAAGGAAAAGAAAGGAAGGGCCAGTTGATGTAGCAGGTTGTGCTTGCAGCCGTACCTGCCAGCGTGCTCAGAACTCAACCACTGGATTCTCTTTGGGTTCTCATCTCCGCCTGAGAGGATCTGAACTGCTCAGGAGAATGCCAGGCTCCTCCAGAATTTTGGATACAGGGGCAACTGCTTCTAATCTCACCTTGCAGATACAATCGTAGAGCAGTAGGAACCGAAATAATGTTATGCCACCCTCGTGCTCTTTGGATCAAAAGAACACAAACTGCAATGGAAATTTTCTGCACCAAAGAGGTCACTTTTTGTGAAGTTTCTTTTTGCCAGACAGGAAATTCAGTCCTCTGGGTCACTTCTCTGCCTCCGCCTGGCAGCCACGACACTGGGAATTGGGGCAGAAGAGGTAAATAGTGCTGCTCGCCGTCCATTTTTGTTGCCCCAAGGGATACCTCTATGGCAAACCCAAAGGAGATCAGAAAAGATTCGCTCTTTTTCTCTTAGAATGAAAGCTGAGCACTGCTGCTACCCTAAGCCAAAAATAAAAGGTTGGCCCTTTAAAAAATATGAGAACTAACAAACTTCATGCCCAGCTCTGCAGGGTTTAGTCTTCACCTGCAGCTTCCCCATTTGTCCTCCTTGAACCACATGCAGCTGCCCTGTGGGGACATCTCCTGGCTCAAGTGAAAACTTTGGTTTGGTGGCTGTTGCCTGGCTTATACCAACAAACAGATATATTTATATTTATATATATATATATATCTGTGTGAGTGTATATATATATGTATATATCTTTGCTGGCACTGTGAGCTGTGCAAAATATCTTAACTGCCCATACACCACTTGGAAGGTCAAATATGATGTCAATTTTGGAGCTTGGATGTGAAGGCAGCAAGTCTGAACTATAGTTTATACCTAATAGCAATGATTTTTCAGGAGCAAAGGTCCCTTTCAGGCAAAAGCCAGACTGCTGCATGACAGAATTGGGTCTCCCTGAGCGTTTTTTCAGCTTTAAGTCAAAACAGCCTGCATACAGGTGGTCGTTTCCCTTTATTCAGCACTCATTCAATGGCATCTGGATTCTGCCCCAGTACAGGAGAAAAGTTATAAACTGGAGAGGGTTCAGAGAGATCACCAAGGATAGAGGTTTCCTTCATCAGGAGAAGACAAGGCTTTGGTGGACTTAAAAGCAGGCCTACAGGAAGCCCTACAAGAAGATTGCTGAGGAGATGGAGCCAGGCTCTTCACACAGGGGTACATAGTGAGAGACCAAGAGACAACAGACACAGACTGAAACAAGGGAGGTTCTGGCCAGGCATTAGGGGAAAAAAAATCACTATGAGGCTAAGGAAGCATTTGAATCTTCATTGCTGGTTTCAAGACCCAGCTTGATCTTGAGCAACCCTGAACAACCTAGTGTAATCTTGCAGGCAACCTTGTTCTGGACGGGGAGCTGGACGCGGGACCTCCTGAGGTGGCCACATTTCTCCAGGGTTTGTAGGAGGCAATATCCCTAGCACCAACAATAAGCATGTGTGAATACAGGTGGGTTTTTTCTGCTCCTGGAGCTGTGCCTGTCATGTTTGTGATAAAGACTGGCCTCTAGATAGAACAGTCCTGCTTCTAACAAGACTCACATTCTGCAGTGCTGTCCTGCATCTGTAAAACATGCAATCATAATGACACACACACTTGTTTTTGGCTGAATGTAGACAAGGACATGATAAAATTGGGATGATCTGTGGCAGACTCACTGTTGTCATGCTGAGTAAAAGAAAAGGTTGGACCTGTAGAAAAGAAAATCTGTTTATTTTCAATACTCGAGAGGTGACATACAATTCATTTCTGGTAAGTTTGTCACACGGTCCTCCTAGGGGAAAGCCTATCTGCCTAAACCCTTCTCACTGCTTTCTTTAACATGAGAGGTGCTAATCCTCTGGGACCGTGTATTTTTTTACAAGACGTCCCTGCTCTCTGCACAAAACTCCTGGGATCGCAAGGCCCAGGACACAGGAACGTTTCTCATGGGTATGACATGGCATGAGCAAGTGAGGTGCAGTGTGAGGCTCTTTACTGGTTTCACACCAAGGCAGGTCCCAGAAAGTGGCCAAGTGACACACAGTTTTGTGCCACCTTTCTTGGGGACACCCTTTTCCCCCTCTCTGGGTGACCTCAGGTTCATTCTGTTCCTGTTGTTGCCTGTCTACTAATAGCTTTTCTTCCTTAAAGATTTGTTGTTATTATTAAACCAAACAAATTTACTTGGAAAAAAAAGCAGGGATTTCTTCTTTCTGTGAAAATCTGAGCAAAAAAACTGAAAGTCTGATTTTCTCACATGCACTAGTGGATGTAATAAAAGATACTGTCCCTCCCTACCCTCCCCGAAAGGGTTAGTTCTTTCTCCCAGAGCTCATTCACCCATTAGTTCCACAGGGCATCTTGCAACCCTGCTAAATAGTAACACACAGCCCAAAGTTGCAGACATGCCTCAAAGTTCACATTTCTAAAATGCAGTAACATAAGAGTGGCAAAAACACTCCCAAAGCAGGGGGCAAGGAGAGACATCACCTTTCCAAGTGAGTCCTGAGGCCCCAGTGAGGATTGGTCTGAAGGAACTTGGTCTGTGTTGGCTCAGAAAGTTCAGCTGCAGAATAATGTTGCAAACCTGTGCGCCAGAACCACACATGGGGTAAGCAATATAAAAACAGAGCAAGGAGCATGTGGGGGATGACTGAAAGATAAACAGATGTGTGACACCCGGCTATTAAAGAAAACAAAGCTCTAGGAGCTAGACCTGATTGGGAGTGAAGAACTGGGAGGTTAGAGAGGGAGAAGTCCTAAAACAAGCCATCCGCATGCACTGCTTTCCCCAGACACTGCAAATCAAAGAGAATTTCTTCTGAGCTGAAGAAAGCTTAGCAGAAAGTGAGCTCCTCATAGCAAAAACAATAATAGGCAGCACTCCAGGAGAACATCCGCTTTCCAGAGTGAGCAATAAAGGAAACATCAGCAAATGACACAGTGGGCAAAATTTTCTGTTTTCCTGAATTGGGAAGTTCAACATGAGCAAAATATGCATGCTTGTGCCACTTACAGAGGGTTTTTTTGCAGCAAAATAGTTACTTCTTATTTATAACAAATGATATAGACTAGAAAATAGGGGAAATGCTGCTTTCTGCAGCTGCAGGGGAAGCTTTCCTTCAGACAACCACAAACCAGCTCCATCCACCGGGCCTCATGATAACAATCATAGAATCACAAAATCACAGAATGCCTAAGGTTGGAAGGGACCTCTAGAGGTCATCTAGTCCAACCCCCCTGCACACGCAGGGCCACCTGGAGCACCTGGCACAGGACTGCATCCAAGCGGGTCTTGAAGATCTCCAGAGAAGGAGACTCCACAACCTCTCTGGGCAGCCTGTGCCAGTGCTCTGGCACCCTCACCGTCAAGAAGTTCTTCCTTAAGTTCCCGTGGAACTTTTTATGCTTCAATTTGTGGCCATTTCCTCTGGTTCTGTCAGTGACCCCCAGTGAAAAGAGGCCAGCCCCATCTTCCTCATTGCCTCCCTTGAGGCACTTATAGACCCAGATCAGGTCCCCTCTCAGCCTTCTCTTCTCCAGGCTGAACAAGCCCAGCTCCCTCAGCCTCTCCTCATAGGGCAGATGTTCCAGGCCCCTGATCATCCTCGTGGCCCTGCGCTGGACTCTCTCCAGCAGCTCCACATCCCTCTGGTACTGGGGGCCCAGAACTGGACACAGTGCTCCAGATGTGGCCTTACCAGGGCTGAGTAGAGGGGTAAGATCACCTCCCTCGACCTGCTGGAGACGCTCCTCTTAATGCACCCCAGGACCCCATTGGCCTTCTTGGCCACGAGGGCACCCTGCTGCCTCATGGTCAACCAGTCGTCCCCCATGCCGCCCAGGTCCTTCTCTGCAGAGCTGCTCTCCAGCAGGCCGGTCCCCAGCCTGTCCTGGTGTCTGGGGTTATTTCTCCCCAGGCGCAGGACCGTGCACTTGGCCTTGTTGAATTTCATGAGGTTTTTGACTGCCCAGTTGTCCAGTCTGTCCAGGTCCCTCTGGATGGCAGCACAGCCCTCTGGAGTATCCGCTACTCCTCCCAGCTTTGTATCATCTGCAAACTTGCTGAGGGAGCCAAGTGCTCCTCAAGTCAACTGATAAGCAGCTATACGCACATATATATTTACACGTCTGTTCATACGCTCACGCGTCTCATTTCCACCAGCCAACCTCAGCAGTGGTGCTGGTAGACAGTCCCAGGAGTATGAGCGGGAGGAAAACGGAGCAGATAATGATTTAGCAAACCTGACGGAGAAGCTAAGGCAGCTTTAGAGGCAAGGATTTTCCTGTGTGCTTTGCACTTCCAGCAAAGTTGCCAGATCCACTTATGGTCTAGTCGCTGCAGTTCGCTGCATGCTCTTTAGTGCAAACTTGGGGTAACTGGCCAGGCATAAAACATGAGGTTGTGAAGTGAGGTGGCTGAGGTGCAGCGTCCCATTCTGCTAGCACTGAGCTAGGAGTGGGAAGCTCCAATGTAAGCATCAAACAGACACAAAGAGGGAGAACAAGACCTTGATCTGACATAGTTAGTCCACCAGTCTGCTAGAGCCGCCTGTCAGAGACCCAAAAGCTGCCAAGTGCCGCCGTTGAACATTACCTTGCTCCAAGGTCTGGCCTTTGCGACACTTTAGAGCAAACACATTAAACAGGCAAGGAAGAGTATTCTGTATTTTAGCATGGGTTTTGTGTTTTAGTACACAGATCAGCTACCAAAACCTCAAAGACTTCTACAGCGGTTGTTCCCCTCACAGCTGACTTCAGTCAAGAGCTAGAGGCAAGTGTTAGTTCTGTCATACAGAAGGGAACGGCGCAAAATGCTTCTCACGGAAGCATATTCTTCTAGGAATACCAGATGTCAACTGCTTTTATGCAGGCGAAGAAACAGAAAAAAATGTGCTATTGTTGCCCATCCTAGTGAACGGTCTCCACTGCCTGTTCAATCCACAATGTTGTCAGCAATCTGGCTGATCTATCTATCTATCTGTCTATCTATCTATCTATCTATCTATCTATCTATCTATCTAATTAATGTTTCCCAGTGCTACCCTAGGCTGCACCACACAGAGCTCTGACTAGCGGGGCGGTGCAGGGCACCATCACTAGCTAGAACGCCCTCTTGGGATACAAATCCCTGCAACAAAAATTTGTGTTACCTGAAGCAGAACCTCCCTGGGGCAGTTGGAGGACATTTGGACAGGAAAAAACAGTGGGAGAAGCCGCAGAAGCGGGGACGGGAGGGCGGAGGGTGGTGAGTCGGTGGCAGTGAAATGGTGGTGGTGACTTGGTGAGATGGCGGACGAGAGGCACAGGCCGCCCTGTGGGCCCAATCTAATTGGGTTGTGCCAATCTAATCTTTTTTTTTCCCTCTTACCTGTAACTGGCCAGGTGAAACCAAGCGGCTGCTCTTGGCCTCTGCAAGCAGCTGGTCCAGCTCTTACTTGGGTTGTTGTAGGAAGCAGGCGCCCGCGTTGGGTCGCAGTGGTGGGAGATGGACGCAGCCAACAGGCTGCGCCTGGAAATCATTTCTCTCCGTGTCTCACCTCGTCCCTGTCAGTCTCAGTGGCAGTGTGTAAACAGAAACGGTGTCTCTGTGGCTGCCTGGCCCTCGTTATGTCCCCAGTCACAGGACATCCCCGCTGGACACGAGCTTGCTGCGGGATGGCTGGACAGCCACGCTGCAGTCAGGGGCCTTTGCCGTGCCACATGCTCCAACCGTGCTCAAACCACGCATTGCTATTTCCTTCGTGTAGAAAACCACAGGATTCTCTTCCTTTTTGGGAAACTTAGTGAGTTTGTAAAACGTCTCTCAAGCCTTGAGAGGATTTTAGTCCCCATGGCTTGGAAAATCACGGTGTCGATACAGGTAGGGTTTGTAATGAGGGTCGCATCAGCCAGGGGGAGCTGCTGGGGGCTTGTTTAGAAAAGATGCCGTTTGCTCAGAAATACTTGTGAGAGAGCGAAATGGTATATACATAAATACAACCAGTGAAAATTTCACAGCAGAGGACCATACTGGATATGATACATTTGAAAACTCAGTTCTACTGTTTGACAAACTCCAAAAGTGGTTGGATTTTGCATCTTTAGTGTTGGTGTGTTCAGCAGTAGTGCACACATACACAAGCAAAGGCAAAATACCACAGCTAAGTCAAAACTGGGAAAATGGATTGCAAAAATACACTTTGCTAAACTTTGGGATTCATTTTTAAAGCCAAATCAGCATTTGGAGTTTAGCTCAGTGCAACTCACCTGAGCTGCCAGCCCGGAACTGCCCACCCAGGTATGTTCTAGCTCCTTCACTGCTGACAGCAAACAAAAAGCGCATCTTCACCTTATTACCTTATTATTCACCTTATTATTCACCGTTAATTCTTGGTGCTAATTGTAAAAAAATCCTTTGCATGGTTACGTGCAGCCTCATGGTAACTGGGCAGCTCCAGTCTTGTAAGCGCAGTCCTTTGAACTCCAGAGGGATTTTCCATCGTTATCTGATCAGGAGCGTATGTGAGCGTGTGAGTACATCAGACATATGTATTAGTGCCATCTGCCGGAAAGGGAGTACAGCTCTTCTCCATGTCAGTTGTTCTATTCCAAAATTCTTCAGCTGCAATAACAAGATTAAAAAAGAGAGAAATGGGGGCAGGATAGCCTGAATTCTGGGCTTGCTGCCACTGAGGAATATTAAGTGGTTACAGTGCAAAATCAGAAATACCAAGAAGTCCTAAGGCAAGAGCTTTGTTAATACAGTATATTCCGTCAGGAGTCTAGAAACGCTCAGAGCATCAGTGGGGGTTGTCCTGCCTTACTGCAGCTTTCAGTGTGTCTGAGCCCTCCCGTGGGTACCATGACGGTATTTTTGAAAGAAAGTAGGCAGAGGCCTCGAGGCAAATCGTTTGTGGCGCTGAGCTACAAAATACTTGATAACTGTGGTTAGCAGTTTGGAAGCAAGCAACTATGCAACTATGCAATAGAACTTTTAGCCACAAGAAAAGAATTTGCAAGCCCAGAACGATGGGACTTATTTCTACCCCAGCTGAAGATTACAGCTTCCTCATAAATTTGTTTACCTTCATTTTAAGTATTCATTTTAAGGAGCTCATTGCTCCTTTCTTACTCTGAATCAATAACGTGTCAAGTGCCTCCATAAAGCTACAACTTTAAAATTGTTGGCATGTGCTTTTCAAAAAAGCACTTGGTATTTGAGCACAAAGTAATTGTCTGAATTATTAGTTGCAAATAGTTACACTTACAACAGTGCCTGTTTCATTTTATCTGAGCTCTGCTTAACTTCTAGGACTTACTATTTGTAATGGAAAATACATCTGTAAGTTGCAAAAATCCTCAAAACATGGACAGCAGGAAAAAAGAAAGCAAAAATGCTAATAAACTGTTTCAGGAGATCTTTCCTCAGTATTTCCTCACTCCTTCCTGGTGCTGTGAAAGCAACTGCATCTGAGCAATTCTGTTTTCTTTCCTGCTATAGAGCAAGCTTCAAATCCTACTGACGGGAAAAGATGGCTCAGAAATATGAACAAAGTGCAGATTTCTGTGTGTCTGTGTGGGGATCAGGGTAGGTTCATTGGTTTGGAGTCATTCACAAGAGCTAGGGTTTCTAGCTTCACTTGCAGTCGCTGTTGTTTTTTTTAAGGAGTAGCTGCAACAGGTACAAGAAAAACTTGAGATCTTTTGTTCTTTCTGCCAAAAGCATTGTTTCTTCTCTCTGTCATCACAGGAATTCTTGCTGGAAATAAAAAACCCTTTGGAAAGCACAGGAAGATGAGCTCACGTGTAAGTGTTGCGTTCACTAGCATGGAAGGTGGGTTTGCCATCTGCTGCATTTTCTAGGGCCTTCTCATGCCAGACACACAGGGACTACATGACAAAACATACTCGTTATGCTGAGCGGGCTCCGGCCTTTCCCGGGACCCTCGTGCCAAAGCATGAGCTCTGCCAGGACCCTAAAGGTTCTGTTTCCCATGTAGAAACAATCCAGAAGTAAATTTAATTCTTAAAATTCAGATCTCTGAGAAGGTCTGGATCTGTTTTCCCTGCACACTCTCATTACATTGTTGTAGACAGCCCTAAGCTGTCTCAGCTCTCTCAGCTGCTTCTTTTAGGTCATGTTCATACTCAAACATGGGGAAAAAAAGAAAAATCAAAATAAAATAAAATCAGTGCAGACACATGAGTACAAAGAACATCCACCACTGAAGTAGCCACCTACTACTTGCAAACTCTCAAACCAATTAAGCCTGCAAGCAACGAGCTTATCAGATTTCCTGTTAAATTGTTTGTCGTAGAAGCCTGGGGGAAATAAAAACTCACAACAGGAGCGGAAACACATTGGAATCAACTGCTTACTTGATTAGGTAAGTATATCATGTGACAGTTGATCAGGGACCAAGTTTAATTTTGCAGTTGTTCTCATACACAGAGTGTAGTGCTCACTTTGTAAAGCATCGCTCTACAAAAATAAGCGTCTCCTGGAGAAGGCTGCTCTAACAGAAACATCAAACAAGCATACAGCAATAACTTTCTGTATTAAATATAAATGAAGGATTTCTTTCCTTCAGCAGTATTAATTAAGGTATGGCAAAAAATCTACTACAGCACCAGCATGACTTATTAGTTATTTTTTTGGCACAGATGTATGTGCTTTTTCTTTTCATAAACTGGTACCTTTCAAAGAAGAGTAAGAAAGTGCATTAGGGTATTTTCTATCACATTCACTTCAAAATGTGCAGTCTTAAAATGTGATGGAGAAAATTACTGGAATGAATGCCTTTCAGTCCCTTGGGCTTATGCTGAACCTGGCGTTTTCTGGCATTGCATGAACACAGGATGACACTCATCACAGTACAAGCTTTCCCTACCTCTCCAATTTCTATGGAAATTACCCAAAGACGACCGTTGGAAATGTTTTTTCCGTGGATAAACTCTTAAGGATTTAGAGGAAGGAGGGGAAAAAAAACATATATAGACATGCTGAAATAGATATAGTGCATATATTTCTTGTCTGTTCCTGAGCCTGAGAACAGTTTCTTGAATAGCTGCTTCATAAACAACCAGAGCATTGACCTTTCATGCTCTGCCTTGAGGTAGTTTGCACTGCAGTACACTTTCCCATTTCCTAAAATCATTTTTTTTTTCCTTCAACTATACAAATACTGCTCTGCCACTGTATTATTTTCACTTAATGGCCACAGTAAGGTTATGAGACCCTTGCCACTGTCACAGGCTTTGTATTCAAAAATGATTTTATTGATGCCTCTCCCTTTATAGTTGATTAATCCCAAACAAAACCATATCTAGTGTTTGAAGTTCAGATAAAACTTCTACACATGATTTTTTTTGGGTGGAAATGGTTCTTTCTTGACTGTCATTTAAAGGCATCAAATCCACAGTACAAACACTTGTAGTAGCAGTAGAGTCAGAATCTTATCCTGGACGATCTTTACTATTAAATCCGGCTATCACAGGCATTTGCATTCAGAATCAAAATAGTATTTAAGATGCTTATATGCACTCCTTCCTTGTGTTTGAAGTTTCTGTTCTCCATCTTCTACTAGAACAACCAGGCATCCTGTAAGAAAACCAAAACCCATCTTATTTAGATGAGACAGGCAAAACATGCAGCTAGGAGAAAAGTTACAGAAATATTTACTTTTTGGCTTGCAAGGGAGCAATTACAGAATGATACAAATGGATGGCGTCTTCCAGTTAGACATTTGGAGACTGCACTAGTAAAACAGTCAAGCAACTATATTAACCTCACTTGAGCAAAGGAGGCTTTGCCTTTGACTGAAGCTAGAAGTGCTTTTTCATTGTAGCATTGGAGGATACATCTGTTCAACTACCATTTTTAGCCTAAGCCTGATTTTGACATAAAATAACTTTGGCCAAGACAATAAAATGGCTAGCGAACAAGAAAACTGCTTAGATCTAGTTTTCTCACCTCTCAAAATAGTCTTTTTTTAGCTCTACTACTATAGTGAGCTGGGTACATAACTGAAACATGTATGTAACCGAAATGTGTAAATGAAGGGCCACAGACCACTCTCACCATTGTGTGATTAAGCATCTTTTAATACTTCTATTGACAAACATTGTAGAGCATAACCAGAGTGAACAGTATACACTCAGAAACTGTTTGTGCACAGGGAGGTTTGATTCACTGAAGTACTAAGGAGAATTATTGGCATTTTGATTTCATTTTCAGTTAAGCAGATAGATGCAAAACAATCACAGGCTAGGATGTTCCAATAGTGCCAAGTTCTAATCAGAACCAAGTTTGTGCGTTAAAAGCCAAGACTGAGGCAAATAATTGTTCTGTATCATACACAAAAAGCTAACAGTATTGAACAAAGTTTGGTCAACAAACTAGTTTTACTTATTAACATTCTTGTTGCTAATAACTCAATAGGCACGGCTGTACCAGTAAGCATATGAACTTTAAAATGCACAGTTGTCACAGACAGTTGACTTGAATACACTAATAGTGTTTGGTAGCGACTTAGAGACGACTTTTGGATTCTTCCACTCTTAATTGATCTTGTAATTCACCATCATCTAGTCATGCACTAGAAAGGAACTCCACAGCAGTCTCCTTCTCTTCAGTTAGCTCTTTAGCAGTCAGATCCATCTTCTCACGAGAAAAATCATTGATAGGAAGACCTTCAACAAACTTCCAGGTCTTGTCCTGTTTGGGAAAAAGTCCGTATGATGATAAGTATCACGCAGGCTCCACAAAGCTAACTTTGCAGCGTAGGCACTACAAGAAATAAAGCACTAACTGTGAAGAGGATTTTGAGTTTGGTTAATTTAGAACTTAGCTTGCTCAAAGTGAAATGCAAAATTGAGTTAAGAGTCTTAGTATAGTGATTAGTGTTGTTCACCTTCACTAACTAGTGTTGACAAGCTCGTATGACAGTTCACCTAGATCTTATGGAAGATTCTTGGTCTTAATTATGGTCTAGTTACCTTAATTACAACAGGGAATGAATAGAGCAAATCTTCAGGGACACCATAAGAATTGCCATCAGAAATGACTCCCATGGAAACAAATTCCCCCTGGAAAAAAGAGTCAGATCCAAGTTACTTTTCATGCTAGAAGCTATATTATACACACACACACACACACACACACACACGTGTATACACATATATATATATACAGCTAGCATATAAAGTTGTTTATATATATAAACATTTTCTATGACATTTTATTCCAGGAAAACTGATTCTTCCCTCCTCGCACACACCCTGAGGTCAAAGGCAGCGGTATTAGGCAAACAAGCACTTGCCAAGTGCTACATCTTACCACTGGAGTGCCAAACCAGATGTCTCTCACATGATCACAGATAGCTTTGGCAGCTGACATGGCACTGGACAGCTTCCTGGCCTTGATAACAGCTGCTCCACGTTGCTGAACAGTCTGTAGTTAAAAGAGACAAAACAAAACAAAACAAAACAAAAAAAAAAGAAAAAGAAAACCTTCAAGTCATTAAGCAGCAAAACCATGGATTGGTCTAGATGCTGTTAGTAAATGCTGTGAGAAAAGATCACCTTACAAACTCCTTAATCAGTCACGTTAGAGTTCTATCAGCAAATAAATATGGCTTGCAATCTAGAAAACACAATTCTAAGAGTCAGAGCATAATGGAATGTTTCATAGGCTTAGCCAGTTCTTAAAACCTACTTTATAGCTAGCAGCCTCTCAGAAGCTACCAGATTTCTCCAGCAGGGTCCATCAGGACACTAGATACAGATCAATAGTAACAAAGTTCGTAGAGTAACGTCGGGGATTTAGGTTTTTTTTAGCTGAAAAGCCAAGGGAACTACTTGCTAGTCTCCATCCTACAATATTTAATGCATACAATTTATTTAATGCCTGAAGATTCTCGAAACTAACTCTCTGTGCTCAAGACTGTATTTAAGAACTGCACTTAGAATCAGAATAGCTGCTGAAATTTTAGTAGATGTTAAATAAATTATGGTAAGGTTCTATGTGAGCCAGAGTCCAACCCTGAAAGGAGCAATTATGAAAACTCTTTCTGAGCAAACCACTCTAGCAGAGACTAGCACTCCACTATACCTAGATGTACCTGCCGCCCACCACAGAAGGAAGAGTCATTACAACATTTGCATGTGTTTCCTAGATTTTTTAGATTATTTTTAAGAAATGCTACTGGAGAAGCCATAGATGGAGGGTGAAGAGAGAAATGCAGCTTTCACTAAAGTGAACCATTAGTAGTGCCTGTATGTCAGATAATGTTGGTCTTAGCTCAGTTGTGACTCATTATTTTACTGAACAGTATTAGCATCCTAAACACATTTCTCTATTAACATAAGTTCCATAATGTGTTTTTTCAATAGCAGAGACAAGCCTTGAGACAATTTGTTCTAGAAGAGCTGCTTCACTAAGTCTGTTTACACAGTTTACAGTAATTTTTTAAAATGAATTGAAGAGAAAACAGCGGTGCAGAAAGAACACTAAAAAACAAACAAACAAACAAACAAAAAACCTTACCAGAATAAAGTCTCCCTTCAGCCAGCTGTCATCTTTTATAGCTTCATAAACTCCAACTTCCTTTCCTTTCACATTTACCTTCGCATGGTTAACATCTGGATATTGAGTGGAGGAGTGGTTCCCCCAGATGATGACATTCTTCACATCATTAGCTGTCACACCAAGTTTCAGGGCAATCTATTAAAGAATTAAAAAAAAAAGTTGATTCTATTAACTTCAGCTTCTCAACTCATGGTTTCTTTGAGAGCATTGCTCTGTTTCTATTTAGCAGCAACATCAGGAAACATTCCGTCTTGAAGAGTTCTTGTTTGTTTTACCTGAGATTTAGCCCTGTTGTGATCCAGGCGAGTTAAACAGCTGAAGTTTTCCTTTGGTATTGAGGGGGCAGACTTTGAAGCAATCAGGCAGTTAGTATTAGCTGGATTCCCAACTACCACAACCTAAAGACGGAAACAGGGGAAAACAAACCAGGAAAGATGAAGAAGCAAAAATAAATCAATATTTCGTCAAACTGCTATTTCTGTGAAATATAGAAAAATTCAGTATGCAAGCTATGGCTCTGCCTTCAAAGAAATCGTTAAGAAGTTTTCCAAACCCCTTGCTGTCTTCAAGATTGTTCTACGTATACGCTGTTTATAGTAGCTGAATCTTCTGTAAGCGTACAAAAATACTTTCCAACTACGTGTTTTCTTTATAATATTGTTTTCAAATATGACACTAGCCAACCCACAGTGACTCAGTCATCACCTTATTATAGAAGGTTGCTCAGATGGCTGTTATTTTATTATATATATATATGTATATATATGTATATATATATAAAAAATACATATAGATAAAAAACTGCTTTATATTTATATATATTACATATATTGCATATTTACATATATTGCATATAATTTAATGTATAATTAAAAAGAAGGCCAGAACAGTTGCTTATCTCAATACTCATAGGCATTTTGAAGTACCACACCTGAACTTAGATCCATGGGAAACTTAGATCTATGGGAAACTGATTTTCTGATTCTTCCTTCATCTACAAACGTGCCTCAAATGATTAACATCCAACTCCATACAATCTCAGTCACACAAACTAATCACAAACCCCCCTTTGTATTTCCCTTTTGAAAAGGAATTCAGTTAATTTTCGCTTACTCTGCAATAGCCACAGTGATAGTTTTTATCTCAACTGTATAAGGAAGCAAACAAGTCTTTAGAATCAGTAGGAAGTTCATGAGCAGAGGAAGTAGACATTAAAAGTCAGTTACAAAGCACAGTTGGAGTCTGGGTCTGAGATTAAGAGCAGTAGGAGAGCAGCCACATGATCCCATTAACTGTGCTGAAGGAATCTGACAGAGAACAATTAAAAGCTTCTAGTGCTGCATTAAAGACCAAGACCTCAACAACGCCCATTTTTGCAACTGTTATTCCATATTGAAACTGAAGTTAAGGGTCATTATGTTAAAGCCAAAGATGCATACAAAATAGGAGAGTTCATGTGGATAATTTAGTTCTCCCAGGTAAGGCATAACAAGCAGAAAGCATTTTTTAAGAATGCTGAACAACTTCACCTTCTGTCAGTGAATGTATTTAGGACTAAATCAGCTACATATTTAAGCTGTTATCTCACTGAGCTCCAGAGAATACTCCATACTCACGATTAAAGGAAAGGAATACAAATACAGAATAGGACTGTACTTAAAGGGCATCAGTCTACAACGTATTCTTTATGTGACTCTTTAAAGCATTCAAAATTCAGTTTCTATACTCACCTTGACAGTCTTTTTAGCATACTTGTCCAAGGCCGCACCCTGGGACTTGAAAATTTTCACATTTGCCTTGAGTAAATCCTTTCTCTCCATGCCCTCTCTTCTTGGCATGGAGCCAACCAGAATTGCTATGTCAAGATCTTTGAAAGCAACTTCCTCCTTGTCTGTTGAAATGACCTCTAAGAAAAGGAAATGGGAGAAAAAAAATAAATAGGATAAGTACTTATGGCAAATATTCATGGGATTGTTCTTTGGTTCATAAATAATATATAACCTGATCTGACATCAGCAACACCTCCCCCGTCCAAAGATATTAAGTACAGTCATTTGGCCTTAACTCCATTGACTAAATATTTGTCATTGATAAATATTTGTATGGACAAATAAAGAAACTATATCTAAAATTTTAAATATAAATTCTGAAAACACAGCAGAAAGTCCTGTATCAAAAGACATCTTTTTTCTCTCCCTCTTTAAATATATATACACGTGTGTACCTATGTTCGTTATTATTTTTTAGTGGCAAGTACTAACATAAATGAAAATTTTCCTCTCCCGTAACACTTCAAATTGAAGTACATTAATGTGTATAACAGCGTGTATTGTAGCTACCCTAATAACTTCAGGAGCATCTACTGACTCCCTTTCTTGCACTTCTTTAGACTATAAGAACTTAGCTTGTTTACATGATGATTGATGAGGTATTTTGCTCTCTGTGTCTTCTTTCACAAGACATCTCTGAAGACTTAAGATTTTTGATTTAGCAAAAGCATGTAGGTATATACAACCTACTAGTTATTTTATATACAACTAGTTATTTTATATACAACCTAGTTATTTTACTGCTATGACCAAATACAATATATAGAGACAATCACCTGAGAATTTGCCAGATATAAAACTTACAACCTAGAAATAGATGATAAAAGTCAAAATGTAGACATTTACAGTTCTCTATATAAAGCTCGTTATTTGGAGAGGTAACATTATTTGTCATTTGCGGACAGAGTTTAAGTTATCTTCCATAAAACGCAAAACCATGAAAGGATCATCTAATATGTCCATCTACCTAACATTAGCTGCAGCAGTACAGAAGCTAAGTAGTTGTATGTGAACATATTATAGATAGAAGAAAAAAGATATCTGGCCACCTCTGAGCAGTGGTAGAGCACAATCCTGCAGCTCCATCACTACACCTTCCAGTACAGTCATCATGGGAGTGATGTCCAGCAGCACAAGAATGAGAGGCTGTAAAGAAAGGAATGGTTTAGTCTGAATTACAGTCATCTGCTTTTAAAAAGAATTTAACTTTTTATAAAGTTTCTAAAGATAACTTGTGTAAGGTATAGCAACTTAAAATCCATTTATAAAAAAAAAAGAAAAAAAAATTCAATATGACTAGCAACTTAAAGTTTGCACAACATACAGCAAGACTCATTTTCTCCACTCAAAGAATAAGTTACTTGCATATCGGTAAACTGTTCTGAAAACCCATAAGAAAATCATTCTGAAAACTTACAAGAAAACACGTTTCTTAGAGATTGCAAAGCTGACGTTAGTCCATTCTATGGTGTAGGAGAGACAGGTGATAATTCAGTGTGGTAGTTACCTGTTCTTTGCCAAAGACATCTCCCTTGGCAATGCTGTAGAGCAGCGAATAAGCAATCTGCCCAGCAGCTCCAGTCACCAGGACTCTGATCGGCTCAGCCTGCAGGAGAGGACAACCAAAGTTCACCCACTTTCACACAGTACACTGTCACCTAGTTTGAGAGCTGTAAAAATTAATGGCCACTGAAGAAATAGTTCATATTATTTACTCTGGATGAAAGCATGTGCTCAGCTGTGGAATACAGTGAGTTCCTAGGGTCCTGTTTCTATTCTGCTGGAACCACCAGCGGCTCTTACTTGTCTTCATCAGGAACAGACCATACCAACAAAAAGTGCTCCTGGAAAAGCTTCCAAAATGCCATGAATTAAAATTCATTTGCTCTTCTCTTTTTAAAAAAGAAAATCCTTCGAACAATGTCTTTTTGGCATAAGCAATTGTAACATGCATCCACTTATGGGATTATATGATGGCTTCTGTACTTCAAACTTACTTTGCAAGCTGTCACACTTTGCCAATTTTCTGATTCTTACAATACTGAGAATTCTTTCTGTTATGCATTTTGAATGCTGATTTGTCAGAGAAAACCTACTGAATGCCGTAAGCCAAGGAATCCAGTAAACTTGAAATCCCTGCCTCACTAAACTGCTACACAGCGATTTAGTAAATCCATGGACAAAAGCTAGCGTGTATTTGTCTATAACATAACATCCATAACATAACCATCCATTACCAAAATGACCCGGAATTTCAAAAGACTTAGAAAAACTATGTCCTATTCTATAGTCCGTCTACTTTGTTAATCAGAACTAAGACTTAGGAAACACTACAGCTTAGTTAATATTAACAAAACAAAGTATGCCAAAGGATATTCATAACCCAATACTTTGGAAGCCTGCTCTTTTCACGACCCCCCCTTTTTTTAACCCCGTTGCAATAGGGCCAGGGCAGAGTGCAGTAAAACACACACAAAAAGGCTCTGACTAGTCTGCTGGGATTCCATGTTCATTTTTTTTCCTCAAATAATTACATGATGGTCATCTGGATCCAGATGTAGATGGTTAGGGGCCTTAAGCACCTCTACAAGATGACATTGAGGGAGCTGGACACACTCTGGAAAGGCAGAGGACATCTGGACACCCAACAGCAGCCCCCTGCTTCTTCAGGGAGGGTTACAAAGGTGACACTGCCACAAACTGCAGGTTGGAAGGTTCAGCTTGAAGACAAAAAAGTCTTGACTAATGCAGTGCTGCAGCACTGGAACAAGTTACCCAGAGTTTGTGTGATGTCCATCCTTGGAGCATGGATCTAGTGTTGGCAAAAGTTGATACCAGGCTGGACCACGCAATCTCCAGACTGGGAGCATTCCTGCCACTGATACTTATGGGAAAATTACTTCCATATTTGAATGCATTTTCACTGTAGTATTCACCCTTCCAAGCACAGCTGCATCATGCTAGCGTTAGATAATCATAAAAATGAGGTCAGCTAGAAACAGAAAAAGAGGCCAACTAGGCCATTTGGTCTTACACTAAGTAAAATTACAGTATAAGTGATTAAGTTAAACCACTAATTTCTCATATCTGGAGCTCAGTGACTTTTTTTTTCCCCCCTACACTACAAGGATGGTTCTTAAATACTTTGTAAAATAACTACCAGTTACGATAGTTATTTATGTAAGTATTAAGTATGGTACTTCCATCATATATAAGAATTAGTACTATCGATCATCTGGGGCTGCTTTTGGAGGAAAGGGAGTGCTCAGCTCTCAAGCTGACAATGTACCTATGATATGCAAGTTCTTTCTCTTCTCACAGAGGTTCCATGCATTCATGTTCAGGCATTTTAATCCAGGACTTGGCTCCTACATGAGGCTTAGATAAGAATTCTTTCATGCTCTGGTAACTGCAAGAGGTGACCTTCACTCACAGTAAGATATAAACCAAACCAAACTGAATTATATAGTTTCACACTACATACTCTCCCCACTTTGTATATATCATATATATATATATATATCAAATATATAATTTTAAAAGGTTTTAAGAGACTGCATCTCTATATATCTAATTCCCCTTAATTCACACATATATATTTCCTCCCTAAATTATCACAGCTGATTAGACCTTCTAACATCAAATGATAAAGTTGCAAGTTGAATGACTTTTTTTCTTCATTTGTTTTGGCTTAAGAACCCAAATGACTAAATTATTTCTGATTACTATGGTAGTAGCAGAGCTAAAAAATTTGTATTACGCACAACGGTGGTTACTACACTGTAAAACAGGCCTTCTAAAAAAGCTGACTATGTTTCAGGAGGCTACAAAGGTTAGTAAGAGTAGTATTAAGCAACCCACAATCTATCAGGAGATGTAAGATACCAAGAGTTCTACATTCAATCTACACAAGTGAAGAAACTTCCACTTAAATATAATTACTAAACTTTGTGCCTGCAGAATGCAATCATCTTAGCATTATTATTAAACATTAAAGTCAACCAAGTGACCTTGCTGGGGAAAAATGCTTTTCATTCTTTTTAGTATTTCTTCAGCAATTTAGAGGCTGCTGAACAAACTTTCGCCCCTCTCTCTTTACAGCAAGGTTGCAGACACCATAAAAGTATTTGGAAATGCAGGAGAAAGTATCAGCAAGAGAGCTGTGCATTTCAGTTACCCCAGCAGCAGCACGGTGCACAGACAGAATTCCAGAAGATTTCTTTCCTTAGGAAATGACCTTCAGATAGGTGCCCTTTGAAAATGTTTTCCCTTTCATTTAGTTAATAGCAACTACATCAAGAGACACAGGATTTTGTTTCAGAAGTTTAATGCTTTTCCACAATACAGTGGGAGGAATAATTGAAATACAGAAAGTAAAAACAATGACATTCTAAAACAAAACCACCACTATGCCTTCCGCCCCCCCAAAGAAAAAAAAAAAAAGAAAGATAAAAAATACATTAAAGTAACATTTTCAACCACAGGTTCTTACAAGGACCAACAAATTCACAGCAGTCAAGGTAATGAAAGCTGAAGTCCAAAATAAAGTTTGTTGTGTTGTGGTCACCCTTTAAGGTCAATATTTGAGATAAAAGAAGAGTGGAAAGACAGTATAATCAAGGCTCACAGACTGAAGTACTTCAATTTTAGCTATAGCTGAAATAATTGGACAAGTGCTAAAGCACACAGGTATCTTCTCTAAAGCAAAGCACCAAAAGCAAAACAGATGTCAAAATAAGAGGGCACAAAGTGTAGAGTTGGGGATGTTTTTGCAGTCACAGAAGGAAGCAGAGGCTCTGTGCACAAGCTTCCAAGGATGCATATACATATGTATATATATCTCCCCACAAAAGCAGCAATAGTTACATGCCGCAGGAAACCAAAGTGCTTCCCATCATTTGTATGATCTCGGGGGATATCCGAGGGTCAAAACACAGGGAAGAGAACGCCTTGCAGGCGTTTTCCCCGGAGATAACGAACACACAAGGGAATTGCCCCCCCAAACCCTTAAAAGCGGGGTGAAGCTCAGGACGGGCCACTCACGCAGCCCGGCCACGGTAGAAGGTCACCGGGGCCCTGTGGCCTCCTGGAGCCCGAGGGAAGCACCCGCGGCCGCGGAGCGCGCGGCCGCCCCCCTCAGCGCCAGCGGCCGCGGGGCAGCCGGCGCCATTACGGAGCCCCTTCTCCCCCCCCGGACAAGCCCGCCCCAACCGCCGCCCAGCGAGGCGCCCCCGCGTCGCGGAGATCCCCGGGGCGGGGGGACACGCGCGGGGACCGCGCACGGTACCGACCATGGCTGGGACCAGCGGCGCGGCCAACTGCTTCAGGGTCACCTCTACGCGCGACTACGACGGCGACAGCGCGGCCCGAAGGTGCACCGGAGGGGCGGGGCGATCTCCCGCGCCGCCCGCGCGGCCACCTGGGGATTGTAGTCACCGCTCCCGCCTTCCTACGCAGCCCCTTGCCCAGGGGGACTACAACTCCCAGCGCGCCTCGCTGCAGGGCGGCCCGGCCCCCGCACGCTATTGGCGCAGCGGCAACGCCCCCCGCCGCCTCCATTCATTGCCGCGCAGCGCTCCGCAGGCGGGCGGAGCGTGCCGCCTCCCACCGCGCATGCGTCCGCGGCCGCCCAGGGCGCGCGCGTTGCGGCAGCGCCGCTCCTTGGCGACGCGCATGCGTGCGCCGCGGCGCGGGCGGGACGGGCGCCTTGCGCAGTGGTGCCCGGGGAGGAGTGCGCATGCGCGCGGCAGGAGCGGCGGGCGGGAGGTGCCCCAGCGCGCGGGGAGTACGTAATCCGTGCGCGTGCGCAGGCCGCGGTGTGTCGGGGGTTGCTAGGCGACGGTGGGGGGGGCACTGAGGTGGCGCGCGCGCGCGACCGCTCGTGACCGAGATCGTGGCTGAGGCGGCGGCGGCGGCGGCGGCGACGCTCCCCTCCCGCCGTGCCCCGCCGTCCCCCGGCCCGGTGGGTTCGGGCGGGCACCGCTTCCGCCCGGGGGAGGTGCGGGGGGGAAGGGCCCCTGCAGAGCGCGGCCGTTTTGGCAGCGCCGATCCCCTCGGGAAGGCCGCGGGCCGCTGCCTCCGGCCTTGGTTTCTAGCGGAGAATCCCTCACACGGGACAAGTTCTGGTGTTTACGTAGGTCTTTCCCTTGTGCAGACTTGTTTGGGCTGAGCCCGAAAGTTTTCTGTTTTTCTACTTTTTTTTTTTTTCTTTCCGGTCCTTAATGGTTGAAAAAAAAATGCTGACAGTCTAGGCAGAGTATAAACTGCCAGGGCAGAAATACCTTTCTCCAGCGAATGTAAAACATAGATATTTATGCTTGGCACGTGCAGTGTTCACGTTCAGGAAGTCCGATGCTTGCCATGGTTATGTCCTGTTTCCCGACTTCCTGTGGCTTCCCAGCGGCTTTTCCAAACCTCCGGCATCCTCTAGGGTACAGCGTCGGAATGGCGCAGTCTCGCTTTGCTCCTTTGAAACGCCACAGTCCCATGCGCTAGACCAATTTGCACCAAGTAATAAACACATATTTCTAGGGTAAATGGAGATTCCACTGAAGTTCCTGTCTGGGGATGAGTCTTGCAGTCAGATAGCTGCTTAACTGATGCCTGGCTTGCCGTGAAGTGTATGAAAGCTGGAGAAGTGGAAGGGAGCTTAATATCCAGGCAGGTCTCCAGGATGTCTTATGGTTGGGTTTGATGCCTCGGAGCTCTTTTCGAACCATAATTCTGTGTCCAAAGGCATTTAGCAACTGACCTTTTCCACAGCCAGTTGTGCAGCCCTAACAAACACCCACTCAGCATCTAAATTTGTGCAAATTTACCTCTCATGGGCCCACATAAGGTACTCAGCACCATCAGTTCAATTTAAATTGTTTCCTTAACAGTTTTAAAGGTAAGCATAGTGAAAACTGATTTGTGTTGGCAGCACAGTAGCTTGTAGAGCTTTAATGAATTGCTGTTAAGCCAGTGGAACTTCTTTACATAAGGACTGAATTGTTCCAAAATTGGTGAAATTAAAAACAAAACACTTAATACTAGAGATGCGTTAATCTCTATCTTTTGGAGACTGTGTTATTTTTGAAGGCCACTAGTAGTTTTGAAGGGTATTCATAGAGTTCTTGCTGCTGTTTATATTTTAAAATGAATTATTTTCTACTAACAGGTGTATGTGTTCCTTAAGTGTATTTTGGATGGGATTTTCTTTCTCTTCCTTGCCAGCTACAGAAATTGTTGATTTTTAAGGTAAGTTTTTATATTCAGTTTCCAGTTGTTTGGAGGCAATAATAAGATAATTTCAGAATTTCATACAGAGTACTATTTTTCTTTCATCTTGTGCATTTGTTTACTGTTTTTGAAACGAAAACATGTCGCCTATAGCTACAACTGTGTGATGAAAGTAATCTTAAATATTTAATATCATTAAAGATTACAAGAACTACTGAAATGGGACAGCGTCAAAAACATATTTTAAAAAATGTATAAGAAGTCTGTAAGATTAATGTTTTAAAATATTACTAATATATAAATATACATGTAAAACGAGAACTTTGTATAAGCAAGAACAATAAATATAGTAGTTTAGAAAAAATAGTTCAGTTTTCAGGAAGAATCTTTTATGCAAAATTTATTCTTTGTGTTTCTAGTTTTCATGTTCAAAGCTATTTTTTTGCTATTCACTTTTAAACTTTAGCTAATGTGAGAGAGAGAGCATTGAACGTTATGAAGAATTGTGTCCCTTGTGTATGAGAAATACTCTTAGGGGATTTTGTCCTGTTATGCAAATCTGCCCTTTTCTTGGTGAACACAGACACTCGTGGAACAATCTGTGGTTTTGCACTTTACTGAGGTCAATGTGTGTAGGAGGCTGATTTTGTTTTATAACTTTTGGGTGAATCAGGAATATCTTCCCATGGTAGGTGGGCTGAGGGGAAAGATAATAGAATTTTTCCCAGAAAAAAAGCCATCCCTGGGAGATGGGAAATGGAGAGGAGCAAAAGTTTGGCAAATAGCACGAGTACTGCAGGAGGAGCTTGTCTGGCTCTTCTGCTAAGCAGTTTTCCAGGCCAGAGAAGCCTATGTGTAATTTAGTAATTAAAACTGTCCATCTGTAGTTTGGCATCATGGATTCAACAATTAAATATTCAAAATACTTGCCTTAAAACAAATCTAAAGATTTTCTTTTCTTCACATGGAGTTTGGATAAATCATAGAATCACAGAATGCCTAAGGTTGGAAGGGACCTCTAGAGGTCATCTAGTCCAACCCCCCTGCACACGCAGGGCCACCTAGAGCACGTGGCACAGGGCTGCATCCAAGCGGGTCTTGAAGATCTCCAGAGAAGGAGACTCCACAACCTCTCTGGGCAGCCTGTTCCAGTGCTCTGTCACCCTCACCGTCAAGAAGTTCTTCCTTAAGTTCCCGTGGAACTTTTTATGCTTCAATTTGTGGCCATTTCCTCTGGTTCTGTCAGTGACCACCAGTGAAAAGAGGCCAGCCCCATCTTCCTCATTGCCTCCCTTGAGGCACTTATAGACACAGATCAGGTCCCCTCTCAGCCTTCTCTTCTCCAGGCTGAACAAGCCCAGCTCCCTCAGCCTCTCCTCATAGGGCAGATGTTCCAGGCCCCTGATCATCCTCGTGGCCCTGCGCTGGACTCTCTCCAGCAGCTCCACATCCCTCTTGTACTGTGGGGCCCAGAACTGGACACAGTACTCCAGATGTGGCCTTACCAGGGCTGAGTAGAGGGGTAAGATCACCTCCCTCGACCTGCTGGAGATGCTCCTCTTAATGCACCCCAGGATGCCATTGGCCTTCTTGGCCACGAGGGCACACTGCTGCCTCATGGTCAACCTGTCGTCCACCACGACGCCCAGGTCCTTCTCAGCAGAGCTGCTCTCCAGCAGGTCGGTCCCCAGCCTGTACTGGTGTCTGGGGTTATTTCTCCCCAGGTGCAGGACCGTGCACTTGGCCTTGTTGAATTTCATGAGGTTTTTGACCGCCCAGTTGTCCAGTCTGTCCAGGTCCCTCTGGATGGCAGCACAGCCCTCTGGAGTATCCGCTACTCCTCCCAGCTTCGTATCATCTGCAAACTTGCTGAGGGAGCACTCTGTGCCTTCATCCAGATCGTTGATAAATAAATTGAACAGGACTGGACCGAGGACTGACCCCTGGGGCACTCCGCTCAACACAGGCCTCCAACTAGACTCTGCACCGCTGATCACCACCCTCTGAGTTCTGCCATCTAGCCAGTTGCCAATCCACCTCACCGACCACTCATCCAGCCCACACCTCCGGAGCTTGTCCAGGAGGATGTTGTGAGGGACGGTGTCAAAAGCCTTGGTGAAGTCAAGGTAGATGACATCCACCGCTCTTCCCTCGTCTATCCAGCCAGTCATCCCATCATAGAAGGCTATCAGATTAGTCAAGCATGATTTCCCATTCGCGAATCCATGCTGACTAGTCCTGAGCACCTTCTTGTCCTCCACGTGCCTGGAGACAACGGCCAGTATGAGCCGTTCCATCACTTTTCCAGGTACGGAGGTGAGGCTGACCGGCCTGTAGTTGCCCGGGTCCTCCTTCTTGCCTTTTTTGAAGACTGGCGTGACATTGGCCTTCTTCCAGTCCTCCGGCACCTCCCCCGTTCTCCAGGATCTTTCAAAGATGATGGAGAGCGGCTTGGCTACGACATCCGCCAGCTCACGCAGAACTCTGGGGTGCATCCCATCGGGGCCCATGGATTTGTTGGCATCGAGGTGTCTTAGGTGCTCTCTGACCCAATCTTCCTCTACCCTGGGCAAGTCTTCCTTTCTTCCAGCTTCTTCTCCTGTCGCTAGGGCCTGGGACTCTACAGGGCTGCCCTTGGTAAACACTGAAGCAAAGCAGGCATTCAGCAGCTCTGCTTTTTCTGTGTTCTTCGTAACCAGGGTGCCCATCCCATTCACTAGAGGACCCACATTTCCCCTGATCTTCCTTTTACTGTTAATATATTTATAGAAGTTTTTCTTGTTATTTTTAACATCCCTTGCCAGGCTGCGTTCCAGCTGCGCCTTAGCTTTCCTAGTTGCATTTCTGCATTCCCTGACTACGCTCCTGTATTTTTCCCAGGGGGCCTGCCCTTTCTTCCACATTCTGTATACCACCTTCTTCTGCTTGAGCATTGCCACCAGCTCCTTGCTCATCCACACAGGCCTCTTGCCCCCTCTGCCTGACTTCCTACGCACAGGGATGCACTGCTGCTGGGCGCAGAGGATAAAGCTGAAACAATTTCTTTGAGAAATGCAAGTTCCCAATTAAAATGCAAAAAGAAGGATGGGAGATTATGGATTGGCAAAAGAAGAACGTCACTTCCTACTGATCACAAAAAATGCTACAGTTCCTTGAGCCATTTGAATTTTGAATTGGAATGAAATTATAGTGGGTTTCCACAGCATTGTCATTGCACTGCTGTTTACAAGATATTTGACCGAGGGTTTCAGATTATACCTGCATATGAGTAATTGAAATTCTAGTGTATTTAAAAACCTTTATTTGTGATAGCAAGATCTACAGACTTCTTAGTCTTTGTTCCATTTTCCTCTTGTTTTAAAAAGTCTGCTTGTAAAAGTGTTAATCATTTGCTGTTGTGTTTTAAACCTCATCGGAAGAGGAATGTGGGTATTCTAAAGAGGAAGTGATCAGTGGAACAATTAAAAGTCTACCAAACCAAATGATGAAATCTTGAGGTTAAGGTTAGTTGATTATACTGGTGAGAACAAACAAACCAAAAAAATTAAAATATTTTGCTGAGGGCCTAACAAGTTTCTTAAAATGCAATAAGTGCTCAGTCAAATGACTTTACAGTTTCATTGAAAATACATATTTTTCTTTTAAATGACTTTCTTTTGCACCTGTTCTGATATTTAAAGTTTTTATGTCTTGTCTTTTTTTTCTCCTTCTGCCAGCCAAGGAATAACTTTTGATATTGTTTTGCTAGGAAAACTTACCCATCCTAGTGATTACTTTCCATGTTTAGACTCTGTAGATGGTTGAATCCATCTGCTTCCTTCCTCTACCCTGTCTATGTCAAAATGACAGATGACTCTTCTTTGCCAAACCAAACATTCCAAGTTCTCATTAAGGTTATTTCTATGAATTATAATCACGTATTTTGCTTCAAATACTTCAACTTGGTTCATAGTATCTGTAGGTAACTGTTTCTGTATTTTAACAAAACTAAGTTGCTCAATAGTTACTATTATACAGGTTGAGTTTCTCTATCTCATTTCCTCCTTCTCTTTGTCTCCCTCACACAATCCTTCCCCTCCTCCTTTTTTGAAAGCATTGAAGGACCATTCTAATTTTAAAGAAAACATCAATAGATATTTAGATATGAGAAGGGAGAATGATGAAAAGGGCTTATGGTCTTTACTCTTTAAAGTTAATTATTTAAAAATTAGATCTTTATTAAGAAAAGGATATGTTTGTAAGGAAGTAACTTTAGTCATTGCTTTTTATCTTAATTTCATTATTAATATGTGAAAACATATTTTCAATACACTGTTTCCTGGGTGCAGATTCTAAAATCTTGTTTTAGAAACTTTACCCAAATACATTTTGAAGTGACAGAATAGTCCATGGCTCTAGCGTTGCCTGTAGTACTGTTCATATTTGGTGTATTTATTGATGTGCAAGGAGAGGAAAAATTCCCTCTGCTCACATAAATGCAATTACTCAATTTACTCAATTTCTGCACATGCTTATGTAGCATCAGTTGCCCTTAAAAGGTTGAACCAGCCCCGTCTCTTATTAAAAGTGTATATAAAAATTGAAACAAAGCCAGTAAATCCAGCCATGTAGAGGCTGATGGGCATATCCATTCTGCATAAATTTGAGTTTCCTTTGGCTCCAGAATATATATACAGACTTTGTTTGTTTTCAGTTCCCTGTGTTGACAGTAATGAGGGTTATGCTGGAAGGCACATGAGAACACGAGTGCTTGCAGCCTCACACTAAGGATGTGTGTTATAAACTGATCTGTCTGGACTCATGGTAGTCACCCCGTGTGTCTGATGCAGCCTTCCAAACCATTCCAAGGGGAAGGAGTGAATTAGCATGGACACAGATGACAGAAAAGGAAGTAGCTGCTTCTTTGCATGAAGGAAGCTTCTCCTTAAGTAACTAGGCAAAAAGACTTGTAATTCTAGTGCCTTTTTTCCTAGTTTGTTTCCAAAATGATACTGCTGTGTGCGGATACCTGCTCTTAACTGTATTGGGTAACCATAGTAATGAATTAACGCATGTATGGCAGGAAAAGCTGGATCTTATTTGGATAAAAACCTTTGAAATATTGTGAGTCCTACTGAAGAAATGTTACTTGAGAGCATAGGGGAATGTATTTTTAATATAGGCAAACCCAAGTACATTTATTTCATGACAGATAATCCCATTTATTTGCATTAATGGACCAGATATTGTTTTTCCCATGTTGCAGACATGAAGCATTGCTATGAAATGGCCCTTTCCTTTCATAACTGTCCAAAATACACGGTCTAGTTCTCTGTGTATTAACCAAGAGAGCAAGAAATCCACTACAGTTAAATTACGGGTTTGAATCTCCAGGTGGTGCCTGAATTCACAGTTGAAGACTGTAGAAATTAATTTTGCTAAAGCAAGAAACAACAGGACATTAAGCTACTATGCCAGCTTTAGATATAGGCTTCAAAAAAATTTGCTGCTCAGCATTATTCAGTAATCTTTAACTCAAATTGCAGGAAAATATTTGAAATTCCATTCTAACAATATCCAACAGAGAATATTAAAGAAGCATTAAATTTCAAATGCCTGATAGAAAATGTTCTCTTACAACACCATGGGCATTTGGATCTCACTAACATGTGCAATATTATAGTCTAATATTATGCTTTATTTGGTCTAAAATGAAAGCCCAATTTTAATTCTATCTCCAAAAACTTGGTATACTGCAGTGAAAAATAATTTATTTGATTTTTTTTTTAATACATTGAAACTAACTTTAAAGCTTCCTCATATAAGACTCCCACTATGGCTTTTTGTAATCTAACTTCCATTAAAACTTCAAATATATTCCTCAGGAATTATCCCAGTGCTTTCACTGCTCATTTATGAGCTGTAAGATCCTAAATTTGCTACAGAAACTTGTCCCCAATCTACGCATTTTTTCACTTTATAAGACAAAACCTTACTACTTCAGATTATCTTTGTAAATATATAAAATACAGCAAGAGAAGGTGAATACGCACACGAGAGGTAGGTAATACACAAACCCATTCAGGGTTTGGCAAACCCCTTGATGGGCTTATCTCAGAAAAGTGCCAATAAAAATTTTATGTTTTTATAGTCTCTGTATGGCATATTTTATAGCACAGCTATTTGAGTAGTAAGTCTGCAGCCTAAAAATTCTGAGGAAAGAATAGAAGAGTAATCCTAAAAGTTTTATAAAACCCCAGGATCTGACAGAGTGAGAGCAAGTGCCATGGTTCTACTGGGAAGTTAAGATCCACACTCCCCAGAAATAGTGTTTTTTTTTTTTTTTTTTTCCCCTATAACTGCGTGTTTTCCTGTTTTTACTTTTGACTGACACAAATATGAGCAGCATCTGAGAAAATACCAATATTGTGATATTTTCTACTTGTTTAGTGTTTCATGACAGGCATTCTTTTTAAGCAGTAGTGGGCCCGTTGCCTGTGCAGTTGTACCAGTGAGACTTGCCTGACAAATAAGAAAAATCTGAGAGCATTGTACTCAAGATTATCAAGATTTGTGATTAATGGACTTCAATAAAGAGTTTTTGTATTTTATCCTGTGGTTAGCATGTTTGTGAGTATACGTATTCACATATTCTGTATACGGGAGGAAAATACAGTAGTTTTGAAACTGCTGAGACTCTCTTCCCTTACAAATGAAAGACTTGAAAAACACACTTGAAAGGGCAAGCCTATATGGACTTCAAAAATAGTTGTATTATACAGCTTTATTTCCAGTTTTTCAAATTTATTGTCATAAAGATTTCGTGTAACTTTCTTTGATAATAGCCATGATTTGAGCAAGCCTAATTGAGACAAAATTTTGGGGAGAAATAATTTACAGAAATACAGGAAAATGCCCTTATTATTATATCAGTTTTGTGGAAAACACTTGTATTAAGTAGCTCATTTCCCTCTCCTTCCCCCAATTGAAGCAGTATATACCATTGACATATCTTTTACAGGTGTGGAACTTGAAAGATCCAAATGTTGCATCAAAAAAGAGCGGTCAGATATGGCTCTCACTTAAGAGTTCTTAGCAAATTGCTTGGAATTGATGTGCTTTTAGGTAATGGACTTAATAAATGATAAATCCTGGACTTGGTTAAAAAATGCAGCTATGATCTTTGTGGTTAAAATCTTATGCCAAATTTTGGAGTCAAATGAGAAATGGACTGGTGGGGGGACTTGATCAAACTGAAATAATTAAAATTAGAAGACATGCAGAATGCCAGAAATTTGAAGGACGTGAACACACACCTGAAATCATCTGTCCAACTTTTTTTCTTTAGTCTTTTCATTCCAATTTTTGTTTTTGTGAGGCAGTAAGGTAGAAACCTACTGGCTGTAGGAAAGGCTGTCAGAAAACTGGGATGCTCTCTGCAGGAAATGGCAGACAGAACATGCAGCATTTTGATGGCTGTTGATAATTTGGGGCTGCCAAACCAATGCTATTCACACTGACATCCTGTCTTTTCAAACAATAAAGTAATATATTGAGGTAATTAAAGACAATTGCTTGTAATAGCTGAAAATTACTGTTATTGTTTTGTTTTCCAGTTAACAAAACAGTTTTATAATTTGTGACTACATCCAGAGTTCTACTATTAGAATTCACAGAGAAACCTTAAATACTCATTGTTCCATTATGCTTTACGTCAATTATATGAATTGAACTCTGTTTTATTTAAAATATTTGGTCAGAACAGCTTTTGTTAAAGTGGTCCTTTGTACTAATCTTAGGAGGATCTTTCCCGTAAAAATGTCTTATTTTACATGAAATTATTAATTGAAGTAATGTTAAGACATTAAGGGAGAAAGAGGTATTATGGTCTGATTTTGTTCACAGGGCCTGGATTTCCAAGGTTCTCCATATTTTGTCATGACTCTTGATCACAAACTGTAGCACAAGTTCAAATAAACATTTTTGATAGTTTTAGATTCATTTTAATTTTCAATCTGACAGTGAAAAGAAAGTAAGCTTCAAAGTCCTTCTATTTTGCAGTGATTTCATCAGGTATCTCCAGGCTTATTAGAAAGCTTGGTCACTTGTATGCAGCTTCCTTATGTTCAATGTCATTTATATAGTGCCCACAGAGAGATTTTTCCCTCTAAAAGCGGAGGGACCTTTGCTAGCAAAAGAATTTTAACTCCATCTGCTATTTCTTTTAAAATGTTGACCAGTTGTGAGACAACAAAGAGATGCATGATCTTTTCAGGAACCCAAAAAGTTGTAGCAAAACGTGCAGCTGTGCTTCCTGTGCTAAGAAGTTGCTGCTCAATTGGCATTTGTTGTTAATTATAGATTACTGTGGCTGAAAAGATTCATCGGAGTTTAAATAGCTGTCATTAACTGTGAGAAAATGTACATGTGTGTTTGTTGCTTTCTGATGCTGTGCTGTAAAAGAATAGGGACAGTAGTGATACTACCCATGTTAAGTGGGCAGTTGCTTTGCTACATTATATTGTCTATTTAATTTTTTTCAAATTGCCTTTTTCTTGTCGCTTAATTACTTTAAACATCTGAACCCTTGAAGTGACATACAAATACCCATTTAAATTTAATTGCAGCATTTTGTTTAAAACATTTTAGCAATCTCCAGTTTTGCTTGTTGACTAGTTCTTTTTTATTTTAAGAGGTTAAAATGAAAGACAATCACATACAGGAAGAATAGATGGGAAATTCTCTTAATGATTGTGAAATAGAACCTGAGAAACCTGAAAATGTGTGATAGAGGAGTATCCAGATGATTCTCTAGATGCTAAAGCTCTAGATGGGCTCGGAGAGGATATGGGGATAGAGACTACAGGAGAGAAAATTGTAGCCTCAGCTCTTGTCCAGTGATTCAAGCTGAAGTCCAACATGGAAAATATATCAATTTCCCACATAAGCCTGGAATACCATGGGGATGTTTATATGTATAACTCATTGTAGCCTTTTGATAGTGGCATCGGGGATATTGAGGGGTAGTGCAGACCACCACGGAAATAAATGTTCCTTAGCCCGTTGAAGGCCCTGCTTTTGAAGCAGTGCTCATTGCTGGGCAGTTGTCCTCCGTGAGGAAACTGCTTCTCTATCCTCATCTCCAGATTTTCTTGCTTGGCTTCTGAGGTTGCTTTTGCAGTGGGTTATCACCAGATGTCATCCATGACACCAAGTGCTTGAATTTGTAGGTGGGAGTACGACTAGAGTGGGTATCACTCAAGTCATGCTGCTTCTGAGGCTGTGCAAGCACCAGTAGTCTCCACTGGGAAAGACAAAATTGCACAAAAAGTGCTAGGAATGTATGTAACCGAGGGCTAGTGCATTAATATTAAGATGCACTAGAGGGCCCAGCCCACACACACATATACATATGTATAATTTTTTTTCCCCCAAGAATAAAAGTAGGTAGTAAACTGAAAGAAACTACAGCAAAATAATATGGAGGAAGAACTGCCAGAAGCCAAGAGGACTCAAAACAGCCTGAAGGTGCAGAAAGGTGACAGTGACAAATGCACCCAGCCTGGAACTGGAAGCAGGCAAGCGTGTTCCTGCACCAGAGAGGGGATTTAGAAACTTTGAACTTGAAATCGTGTGATTCCCTCCTCCTCCTGGCGAGGTTAGAGAAGGGAGTGATGTCTTCAGCATTGTATCACCCTTCACAAACATTGCGTGCCGTGTCAAGTTCATTTTTCACTATGAGCTCTGGTTAAAAAACAATACTATCTGTAGTCTAGCCTGGAGGTGACAAGAGATTTGAATCATTGTAATTGGGCATTCATCATACTGCAAAAAGATACAACCATCGATGAATCAGTATGAAAAACGTGTCTTCCCCCTCCCACTTACACTGCTCTTGCTGCCTGGAAATGAATGTGAGAGCTGCAGTGAGCTCAGCAAGAGCTGAGGAAGTTTCCTAAGAACAGCAATGAATGTGCACTTCTCTGTGCAGAAGAAATTCAGGTGCTTTTCCCTTCCCAGGACACCTTCAAGTGCTCTCAGGCCTTGACACGTATTTTCATGGACCCATTTCCTTATGATTTTGAGAAATGCATGAGTTTCCATTGTCTACACTGAAGGAAGAGCTATGAAACGAGCTCTTGTTTGCAGTTCAGAGCTGTAGCTCCAGGGCATGCTTGTTGCTCTAAGTATAAGTGATGAAAAAGTGGATCTGCCCAGCAAAATCAGGATTGTGGTTGGATGTGCCAGAATGCAGCATAAGGAAGTTTATCCCTCTGGGGAGAGGCATTTCCATACACCCTGAAGTGGCTTTTGTGACCATTTCAGAGCTGCCTTGAATCGTAATTAGCTTTTGTGCTCATTTGCATGTATATTTTAGAAAAACAGTGTAGAAAAATTCCTGAAATACATTTGGCTTTCACTAGGTAGAAGCCCATTGCAATCTTTCTCCTTCTCTCCTTTTTTTTTTTTCCAGGGAAAAATGAGTTAGTCTTCATACATTTCTCTGAAGATGCATTACTTTATCTCATCACTTATTGCTGCATCTTTCCTCAAAGCTCGCAGAGCATTCCTTGTGATTATTAAGATGTTAAATTGTTCAAAAATGAATCAGGGAATGGCATTTATTGCCCAGTAGCATGCTTGCTCTGCACTGGAGCCTTGTGATAACCACAAATTGTTCGAATTCAGGGTCCTAATGGCAACCTCTAAGTGCTCTAGTTTGCAGAAGTGAAATGCAATAGATTTGGAGTGGATGGAAAACAGGTTTCAAGCTGTTTCGTGAAAGGAAAAAAAAAAAGATCTCTCCTAGAGCGAGCGAACACTAGTTCTGGTAATCATGGAAATGTTCCGTTTTCCTTCCTGAGGTTAGGAATTACATCAGTTAATCTGCAGTACTAAAATAGATTATAAAAACCCTGGGTTTACAATCTTAGATATTTAACAAGAAGTGTAATATTTTCCTGTCTTCAAATCCTGAACGGGAGGTTGAGTTAACTCTTTGATTACACTGTGAGCCGTGATTTCCAAAGAAGTCACAGAGGCATTTCTATTTGGAAGACTGTTATTTTTGCTTTATTATTGACTACTGTAAGCAGGAATTGCTGAAAGTTGAGGGAAATGTGAGGTACCTGGTATGGAGCTTTGGGAATATGAGGATGGCATAATAGTGTCAGGCTTGGAGATAGCAAATCTATAAAAAATCAGATTATATATATATGTATATAGTGTTAATACTGAATTTAACATGAATTGCAATTCATGTTGCCATTTTGTTCTTAGCTGTATCACTTAATCGTCTCAGGCAAGGGTTGGGGTTTTCTCCCAAAAGAAAAATGTTTCCTTGTTCTTACATGTTGATATATAGCTTCGTTTAAGGGAAGATGTTGGTGTTGCCTTTAGCACAAATGATGTATGCATTTGCATTTCTGGAGCACTCTCAAAGTTTCCTCTTTCCTTTTATCTTCTCCATAGAATTAGCATCTGTTTTCTAGTTTATCTTTTCTGAAGATCAGCACAGATTGTTGATTACATACTGTAATAAATTAACTTGTCGACTTCTGCCATATTTCATGTTTATGTTATATATCTGAACAAGGTTGAAGATTTATAGAAGACTTAAAATATTAATCTGAGAATTACATGTTTGAGAACAAAACAGTTTTTTTCCTGGCTTCTATTTCTAAAAGCCTACTACATAAAATTGTATGTCTTTTTATAATGATAATTGTTTTTTTTAATTGTTACCGTGTTTTTCTAGTGATAGAGCAGATTATAGTTTTCTCTGCTTGCCAAAACAAAAAAGGAATATTTGAAAATAAGGAGTTTATTAAGACGAAAGTTAGTTTTTGTTCTGTTCTGTTCTTTAGTTTGATGGGAAAGGAATTTTCTCTCAAGATGATGGTTCTGCAAAACACCATTTTCTGTAGCTGCAGTCTAATTCTTCATTAATGCGTTATATAGAACTAATAAATGTGCATATCCATAAATTACGGTTTTGCAGCAGAATTGCCTGACTGTCTCTCTGCTGTTAGTGGTTAGCTCACTCAAATTTGCCGGTGCAGTATATAGAAACAGTTTGGTTCTCACCTCTTCCACTTCAGTGTTCTGCCCTACATTTACGATACCCCCGTGTTTTGAGCTGGAAATACAATCATAATTAAACTCTTTCTTAAGCATACCCTCAAGTTTGCCTCCTGAGGCAGCACTGGAGGCGTTCCTGAGGGCTGAAATGCAGGAGCCAGAAAGCACTGAGATACGCCAAGCATTTGCACAGGGAGAAGCTGCCCGCTCTCCGTTTGTGTGACTGTCCTCCAGGCCATGCTCCCTCCTCAGCAGGTATCTGCTGTTTCTGCTTCTTCGGGACTGACAAAAAGTACACGTCACTTAAAGGTTTTTATTGTTCATTTCCTTGTTTCTTTTGATTCACTAAGAAAACCTGACCACTGAGTGTCCATTTTTCTTGAGGCTATTTGATTTGTAAAGGAAAGACTTGGGCTCTCCTACGGTGACACCCCTCCAAACGACAGATCTTCACCACATCTGTGTTTATGTTGGGACGGCTGTAATGCATAGTATGCAAATGAGTTACCTATACGTCTGAATCAAGTATGGATCAGTGCTTTATAAAAACATGCAAGCATCTTCTTTTTTTTTTCTTTTCAGTGTGATGATTACATTATTGATGTATCAAATTATGTTGCAACTTTACTAGACTGTTGGATGATGTAATTTTCCAGGCCACTCCGTATCCCTGAGTTTTTCCAAACTGTTTTCTCAGGCTTAGTGTGAAAGAAGGTCAGTCTAACCCCTGGTATTTTGCAGTATGGGATCCTCTAAAGAACCTGAAATACTTCCCAAGTGCTGGTAGAAGTAGCTGCATTAAATTCCATACTAGCATGTGCATAACTTAAATAAAAGACTGAAGCCTGCAAAACCTTCCTCAGAGAGATCTATTTACACAAACATTTCAGAATGAAGACGTTGATTTTTGTCTGCAGTGGGTTAACAGAAGAGGGATTCAGCTTTTCGACAGGGAATGTAAGTGAAAATTCTGTTGCGTGCAAAGTTTGAGGGATGGGGAGTCTAAACCTACGGCTGGGCAGACGACGTTGTGTAGATCATTGTATTGATTTCATCATTTTACAGCAGGCACTATAGAGAGAGATGTTTTTGTCCAAATCACTACTGTTCCTTGTCAAAACAGGCAGAGTGCAGAGATCAAACTGGTCTCCCATCCATGTCCTTGTGTCTGTTGCTATGGAAATCCTTTGTGGCATGTTTCTCCAGGAGCCACCGGAGATGGGTTTTTTGGATACTTTGCCCCTCTGCAAGGTGGAGCTGGGCGGGTTAAGGGGTATAATCCAATCCCGTGGTGGCCCTTGGCTCCCTTGTGGCTTGGGGTGCGCGGAGCAGCTGAGCCGCCCTCGCGCTGGCAGCCTGCGGTGTCTTTCGTTGCCCACGATGGTGCAGCCGTCCCCGGTGTCACCGTGGTTGGGGACCTGGAGCCATGGCCAGGTGCCCTCCCTGGCACGCCGCGAGCCTGGGCTTGGCTGTGCGCGAAGCACCCGTGCTCAAGAGGAGGCTGTTAGAGGCATTTAGATTGAGCGCAGTCTAGTTTTGTCTAAAATTAATGTTACAGAGGTGCTCTGCAGAATTATGTGTGCATCATGGTAAAGCTAATTCTCTTTATTTTTGAAACAAGATTTAAAATAAGCAGAAGCATTAGATCATACCTCATGGCAATGTGGAAACAAACTGCACAATCTTTCTTCACTGAGACTAGCTAGGTAATTTATCTTCCACTTAATTATAAGATGCGAATGCCAAGTATTTCCGTAGGATTTTTGGAGTGAACTAGATTCTACAAGAAGAAAATCAGGCCAACCACCTTTAGCAGACAAATTTTGCTCCTCTTAATAACTAACCCCAGTCAAGCCACCTATTTTGCCTTTCAGCACGTGCCTTGGTCTGGCAGTTCAGGGAAAAATCCAAGGTCCAAGGAAGCCTTTTCAGGGCTTCTAAGGAGCATGAAGTAATAATGAAAAAAAAAAAAAAACAAAAAACCTTTAATTTTTCGTCATATAGACAATTTCATATATGTCCTTTTAGATTGTAATACATTCCAAGGTATTTTTTCTACTTGATTCCTGTGAAGTGATAATAGGCCCTGAGTTTCTGCTACAGATCTGACCAGTCCTTTCTGCATGTGACCTTCTAACCATTTTATGAGCGCAAAGGTTCCTTCTCTTCTTCTTCTTCCCCTCCTTTGAATAGTACCTTCCTTTCGGCCTTGGGCAGTTTCCCTCATTCCTTTACCATATAAATTTGGTTATATGTCCCTCAATGCTGTTTAAGGGATCCCTAGAGAAGGGATTGGTTGGACCTGAGAAAGGGAGAGGATCACTGTTCCCAAGGAATGAGATTGGAAGTTTGCCTGTTTTCTCAAAGTAATTTTTGTGTCCTTTAAAAGCAGCGTGTAATTTTCATTTTGCGCAGTTTCTCTATATGTCCTGGAATGTTCACCCCAAAGTACATCATGTTTCCTTGCCCATTCAAATTTAAAATCTCTTCTAATTGCATTTTCTCTGCTGGTGGTAGTTCTTTCCCTATGGCTTCTTATTTCTTATAATTTGTCTTGAATTCAGACACTTTCAGAGAGCTCAGTTGTTTCTTTTGAACAAGATTGAGAGCCTGAGGTTCTTCACTGTAATTATTTCTTAAATTGTCATATAGGCTCTTTTTTAAAAAAAATCAGTGCTTTTTCTCCATGTTCTTTGTGCTGAATGCTCAGCCAGTATATATACTAGCTGAATACTGTTCAGACAACACTGCCTGCTCTGGAGCTGTGTTTTGCCTTGGCAATTGATTTCTCATTTAGCACCAATGATTTCCTAATTGTGCTTTATGGTAACCACTGCAACAGATAATTTATGAGCTTCCAAGTGGACTATAGAGCATGGTTCCTCATGGACTTTATGCCATTTTTATGAGGAGTGGTAGTATCCAAACTTGTTATTGCTTGACGACCTGTAAGAAATATGTGTCATGTTCTTGCTCTGGTTTGTTTGGAATCTATTAAACAGAAAAATCAAAACAAAAACTATCCAATAATTAACAAGAATAACTGGTAGCAAATGTCTTCTGAGCAACTAGAGCTGAAACTAAGTAATTCTTCACTTTCAGAGGTAGCTCATCCAAGTCCAGATTGAGGCACCTTGGCAAGCTGAATGGGAACTGCTGCTTTTATGATACACATGTTCTTAGCCTAAAAACACTGTGGACATTTACCTTGTGCACTTCTGCAGCAAAGTGACCCTGGAAGCAATAGCAGAGGCACCTAAAAATCTTTTGGAAGATTCAAGCAAATTGGGAAACGTAGTATTCTGTTCAATTCAGGTATCTAAATAAATATAGTCTATTTAGTAGTCTTGTGTGAGGATATAAAAGTACGAATTAAATATTACTTTCTTGTAAATGTTTTGTTACAACACCCCATACTACAGGTGAAGTTTTTTAGTGAATCTTCCGCATGTCCTTCACAGGATCAAGGGGCCGGGGCTGATGCCTTCAGGAACCATCTGGAAAATAAATAGTGAATTCTTGTTCTTCCCAATTCGCCATGCAACAACATTTTTTTTCTAGTGCTATGATCAGTAGTGGCTCTAACTTCTAGCTGGTGGCAATCGCAGCAGCAGTATTTGTAGTAGATATGTGTGCCTGTGGCTCTGCAGGGTGCACTTGTTGCCTTCATGCGTGCAGAAGAGGTGGAGGAGAAAACTTTGAACAAACCTAGGCCCACTGTTGGTTATCTGGTTATCCACATAACTCTAACAAGTCGGTTAGGTCTGATGTGTTGGAAAATAGAGAAAAAATGGGCTTTACCTTATAATGGATGTTAACTTTATGCTCAAGGCTGCAATGTATTCAACTGGGAGGTGCACAAATGCTTGGGACTACTGCAGTACATTTAAGATTATCTTAAAAAACACACAGAAACTGTAACAAGTTTAAGACATAGAACAGTAAGGATTTACATAAAAAACAAGAATATTTATGTGGTCTGTGGTAATTCAGGTTGAGCACAAATTTGAGCCTGGAGGAGGAAGTTGGAGATCTTTACAAAGTAGTGGCCATTTTTACTGTTTTTCAACATACAAATTCAGAATGTTCATACTGCTCTTGGTTTTGGTTTGTTCTGTTTATTTTCACTATAGCTTTCTTGGGCTCCTATTGCACTCTGAGGCATCACTCACCAACTAGAGTCTGGATTCTTTGTCCTTAAAATGATAAACCCAGCTTGGCAGGTCTTGTTCTGCTCATGCTGCCACTTGAGAAGTTTTCCCAGAGGCTTCCATGCCTTTTCCACCATAGGGATATTGGAGTGTTTTTTTCCCCCTTCTATCTGCTGATGGTCACATTTCTCAGTGTTTTCCACACCATTGGTGAAGCTGAAGGAAGAACTTGGCCTTCTCAACATAGCTGCTGACATACATGCCAAATTTGCTTAAAATACAGTAATAAAATAAAATCAAAACTTTCTTATGTAACTCCTTTCATTTAAAATGTGGGTTGTTTTGGCATTTTGATGTTGTGTTGAGGAAGGCAATGACGATGCCATTGATACCAATGACTACTGAATATTGATTCTGGTGATTCTTTTTAAAGCCATCTTTGTGTCATGCAAAATTCCATAGAAATTGCTTAAAGATCAATCTTTTGCATTATTGTAACTTGAAGGTGTTTTCTGATGCAGCTCAGTTTGATTAGATGAATTATCATGAATTAGCATTAATGGTAACATTAAAAACTGTATTATAAGCTATGTTATAAAATATTGAGCATAATCATTTATCTCTATTCTCACTGAGCAAATGGCTGTCTTAGAAGATTTGAAAAAAGGAATTGCACTACAAAAAATGTTCTATATAAATTTAAATTGTTCTATATAAATCTAAAAACAAATATCGCTATTTAAATGCAAGACTCTTGGTACTGCTTGGTTTCCATATAAATGCTGGCTTATGGGAGACATACCAAGAACTGAGCAGCATAAATGGGTGCTTTTTAAGGCTTAAACTGAGAGCAAACAAGAATGTGCAGCCTGCCTCTTTTGCCTATAATAGGGTCAATGTTGGGATCCGTGATCCCTTTGATCTTTACATAAAACAGACGAAAATGCATAAATTGCTTCTAATCAGAGATGAATTAAAGGAAAATAGCCTCCTGGAGGACAAAGCACCCCAGGCACCCATCAACGGCCTTACCAAATGACAGACCTAGACACGACTTCAAAGCTGCAAACGTAACTGCCAGGGAAATCCACCAAGAATCTAGATGCCATTTAAAAAAAATAATGGTTTTCACAGTTTACAAGTGCCCAGAACTCTCTTTTTATGAAAAAGTGACAGAAACATACTACAAGGACTTACTTCTTAGGCTGCTAGATAGTATTTTCCCTTGAAAAGAGTAGATGAAGGCAAGACATACTTGTTTAATTTTGTCCAGAAATGTGCTTAGACGTGACAAACATTAGTAATTTCTGTACGTGTCAGGTAGGGTTTATTCTGTTTGAGTGGCATATTGTTTTGAAGCTGGGATAGATGTTTCCAGTGGAGGCAGATCAGACGCTCATTACAATTGCTTCCCTGGGTGTCACCGTATTTGTCACTGGGATCACAAGCTGGGTTAACATTCCTCAAATGGGATTCTTCCAGGCTTGGCTGTGAGTTTGAGGCAGTTATTTTGCTGTGAAGCAGTTTTCTCCTTGTGGAAATGGACTAGGCTTACTTGGAGTTGCCAGACTTGAGAGCTGCTTCTTGTCCATGTAATTTGTTTAAACACCTGTTAGATTTTAATACTAGTAACAATAAGCAACTTGAAACAAAAATATTCCTTACTGGGGTATTTGAACAGAAACTTAGCTTAGACACGAAATACTTGCTTTTTTTTCGTTAGCATTCTGTTCATGACCAGATGCTGAAACTTCATTTAACATTTTTGAGAGTAAAGGCTGAACACACTTTTACGGAATACTAAAGCAGAGCTTCTCAATAAAGACTCTTCAGAATAAACATTTTATCTGGGAGCATTTCCCCTGCTGCCAATTATGTACTTTGCTTCGGTGTTGTGTACAACACAGTGTTTATATCCGAGGCCACATAAACCGAAGAATCACTTGGGCGCATATAAACAGCACCTGGCGTGCCCAGATGTGTAACTATACCTGCAAGTGTGCAGCGGGCTGTTGGTCTGCTGCAGGTGAGGTCAAGAAGGTTGCTTAATTCCTTGTTGTGAGAACGTATTTTTGATTGCTTATTACTTTAATTGCTGGAGCTGAGGTATGTGTTGTGTGTGTCTTGGGCCACCAGCTCTCGGGAGAAGGAAGTTCAGCTGGTGCCACCAACCTGCCTAAGGATGAAGCCAAAGTGTCCCAGCCTCCTTTCTCCTAAGTAAAAACCTGTACATTTTTTCCTACATCCAAAGTCATTGGTGCCCCTATGCTGCAGATCAGGAGTTTTCCATTGGGCTTTACAACATCGGAGTTTGCTGGTGTCTCCAGATTCAACGTGAGCTCTGCAGAGTTTGTGTCCTGAGCGAGTCTGCCTTTATGTGCTGCTTTTGGCACTGACCAGGCTGCACATGGATCTCCTCATGGAGAGATGAAGCGAGATGGACTCCCAGGACGTGGCTGGACCTTCTCCATCCTGACTGCTCCCGGCTGCTCCGTGCTGATTGGAGTTATCTGGAGCTCCTTCTGCTTACTCCACTTTCCTGCTGATAGCCCATTGCTGTGAAAGCTGTTCAGGGCAATGACTCAGCCTCAAGGGACAAAATGAGGACTGAAGGAGGTGACATCACGTGGTTGCACCAGGAGTCATGTGAGATGAGAGCTGGAAGAAAAGAAGAGTTGAGTCAGAAACTAAAGAAGTGTCAAGTGCCCTGAGCAAAACTTAGCAAACTAAGCACGGAGCATCGGGCTGTCTGGCTGCGGCTCCCTGCTGGGGTGAGCTCTCCTGGGGTCCGTGAAAGGAGGGAAGTCTCTGCTTGGCCTTGCACAGGGAATCGTGATTCCCTCTGAGGCTCCTGTCCCCTTAGCTTTTACACTGGCACTCAGAGCAAAACCTGCTCCGAGTCTGAGTCTGACCTTGGGAACTGAGGAGCACACAGTCTGCAACAGGCACCCTGTGTTTCTCCACGCCCCTTACGTGCCTGGAAGTATGTTGCGGGTAAAAGCCTTTAGCAGGGGTGTTTGGTTCTCCTCCCTCTTAATGTGATCACCAAGGATCCCTCAAATTAGGCCATTTGCTTTTGGGACCTCCGTATTTGTCACACCTGAGGCCACCAGGAACCTGAGCCACCTGCTCATGTCATCAGTTAGTGGTAGCATAGGCTGTAATGTCTCCCTGTCTTTTGTGCAAGATCAGGGGTGCAAATTGATACTACCAGGCAGCACAACAGCTATTCAACACCCCCAAGAAGTTAAGAAACTAATTTCTCAAATCTCCTTTACCTTTTACCTTTTTTACTTTCACATTTGCCATAAAGTCTGCCTGGAGAGGAAAGATGATGCATTAAGCAATCAGCATGGATAGTCCATTAAGCACTCAGCGTTGTCTTCAGGCTCCCCTGAAGTGGGGATGTGTATTCCTCAACCAGAGTGCCAAGTGCCAACCAGCTTCTCAACTAGGTTTCACACAGGAATGAGATCCTTCAGGCTTCTGATTCGCAATCTGGGACAGCTTACTCTGGGAGGGGTGTTCTGGTTATTGCTCTGCCACCACTTTGGGGACAAATCAGGTGCTTACGTAGCAGCTCCTGACCTGCCGCAAATTACACGTTGGCCAGTTGGTGCTGGTGCAGCTTCGGCACAGGGCTCTGCCTTACATCAGTTTGGGAACTGCAAAATAACATTTCACAAGCAGCTGAGCCGTCCTGCTGCAAGGTGGGAGCCTCTCCTGTCCCCTCATTCCTGAGAGAGGATTTGGGGAGCAGCTGGACTGAGAGCCGTCCTGCAGCAATCTGCCCTTTGCAGCCCTGAACTGAGCACTAGTCTTTCCCCTCATTCTTTCCTTTCAGTGTCAAAGCGAAAAGGGAAAATGTATTTTTCAGAATCAAGAATCGGTTCTGATATGATGCTGTAAATGCTGCAGAGGAGTAGCTGGTCAGAAAATGTCCAGTTCACCTGGACAGACCCACTTTCCCAGCAAAAAAAATGTTTTCAAACTACTTTTTTTTTTTTTTAACAGGATTCCTTTTATTGCTTGCAGATTTGTTTTTACAACCATGGAATATTTCTTCTTATGAAGCATCCAAACAGGTCTTCTTAAAGTTCACAAGAGTTTGAAAGCCTCTTCATGAGGTTATTTGCGCTGGACTGGAGTCCCATATCTGGCATACCTGTTTGTGTGCAGTGAGTGGCAGTTCTCTCTGATTATGAAGATTTGGTCAGGAATATGTATTTTGACCTTCTGCTGCTTCGTATTTTCTGTGGGAGTTGAGTCATGGCAGTCTTGGGTGAGAGGCCAGCGTCCCAGTGGGGATTCTGCTGTAGTCCCTGCCATGCTTCCAAGTTTTGCTGTGCAAGCCCAAGCTTGAACAGCCTTTAGGATATCTGCCTTTCAAAATACCATTCTTATTCATCGCTGTTATCACGTCAGGAATCTGCTCCTTTATGGCCCTTCAATCCGTGGAGATAAAGTTGTCATGTGGCATTATGCTTATTTTGTGCCTGAATTTCCCTTTGATGTTCCCCAGGCACAATATATCTCACCTTCCTAGGCAGTGACCAACCACGGCAATGACTTAGAACGGAGCTTCCATATTCTCCCATTTCATTTAGCACAGATTATGCCTTTGGGGTTTTGTGTGTATGTCAGGCTGTAGCTGGTGGCTGTTAACGCAACTGTAGCATCGCAGAGCAAGGGCACATGCAGCGGGGGAGAGGTACAGATGTCTCCACAGGGATGTCTGCAGGTAAATCAATGATCTCTGCACAGTCAAGGCTTTCAGGTAGTAAGTTGTGGATGGGTTGCTTGGTGACACTGCCTGCTCTCAACTTCTGCCCTCCTGGGAAGAAAAATAAAGCCTGTTCTTCCAAGGTATCCTTCAAGATTGTGTCGTGTCCCAACTGTTCTCAGCTGCAAACGCCTCGCGGAGATCAGAGGTTTGCTTTGTGTCTCTCCTGACAGTGCAGTTTAAGAAGTATCTCTTTTGGCAGCCCTGCCAGCTGACACAGCTCTTGCATCACTAAAATAATTGTGCTGGTAAACTATTTGCAGGGATGCCTGATGGGCTGGTTCAGGGCATTGAACTGGTTTTAAATTGAGCATTTTTTCGTAATGCTTGTTCCTTGCTTGATCTTAGAAGCATCAGTGCCATCCCAACTGGAGGAGAATCTGCAGAGGAGCCAGTTCTCTCGGCCATTCTTTAAACGAAGCACCATTCCCTGGACTTTTCTGGGCTGACATAGTTGCTAACCACCAGTTTCGTGCTGTCTCCTAATGATCAAGCTAGAGCTTTATTTTTAAAGCTGAGAGGGTTTTGCAATTTAAGGAAGTTGCTCTGCACAGCATCCACTAATTTAAGTTTCTTACTAGAAATCTATTCCTGGGATTTTTGTGATGCCCATAACTAATGCAGGTGCTACCCAAGCCTCATCTGCTAAAAGCAGGATTGGTGCTGGCTTTGTGATCTCCTACATGCAGAGCAAAGCCCTGATCCCCGCTTTGCCCTGCTTCTCCTGGGTTCCCTTGAGGGTGTAAAGCTAACAGATTGAGACAAAATATTTGCAATGAATGCGTACAGAAAGGCTACCCAAGCAAACTCTAGAACTAAACTGGTATTCTTGTGACATTGCTGACTCAAGGGGATGTTGAACCATTAAACCCGGGGGCTTCAAACAGTATCTACTGCAACTAACTCATAAATAGTTGAGAAAAAAATGTAGGTTTTTTGATAAAATTGGCTTTTATAGAACTTTCTTTTATTGAGTGTAAAATGAGCATATTTAAAAGAAGATTTAACTGGTTTTGGAAATGCATCATGTACATGAATGTTTGTAGAGAGGTCAGCAGGTGGAAGGGTAGAAAAGGGAGAGGGATTGTAGCTGAAACAGGGATTGGGCTTATGGGAAGGGTTTATGAGAAGAGATGCAGGAGAAATGTTAATCAGTTGAAGTCTGTGGCTTCTCATCTTGCTGTAACCATGATCCAGGGACAGAGACTGTATCTGTGCTTTCTTTCAGCAGCAGTTAAGCCTTTCAGAACTCTCCTGGAACTGAAAACACAGTGTATGAAAAGGGTATTTGGGATCAGCTGTAGAGAGAACAGCCACTGAGGCTTAGGGACCCTCCGTCTGGGTCTGCGACCCGCCTTGGTTAGCAGATTCAGAGGGTGAGCCTTCGGAAGCAGTCTCATCCCAGCGCTAACTCGGGAAGGCCAGGCTGAATCTCTGTGCTTCTGCGGGGCGTCCAACTTGGCCAGCGTGGGAATGATACAGTGGAATGGTAGGAATAGGGATGGTGTATTAGTAAAGGTCAGAAGGTGTAGATACAGGCTGAACAGTGTTAAGAACTAGGAGACTGGAACATCTGCTGAGCAACATGGTTTTCTTCCCCGCTGAAGGCCAAGTTGTTTTTTGCTTTTTTTAACTACAGAGTTCTGCTTAGGTATAGTAGGAAGCATGTTGTTAGCATGAAGACCACCTCAGAAGTTGAAGAAGAGAAAAAGAAAAAAGCAGAGTTTTAAGCAACTGAATCATTTTTGCTGCAATGTTACCTCACTCTACCTCCAGAACAGAAAAATCAACCCATTGAAGGTAGCTTGTCTGTATTTTTCAGCTCACATACAAAGGTTGGCCATATAGTCGTAACTTGAAGCACACCTGTAAGGATAACAAGGTAGTTTGACAGGTCTAAATGGCAAGGCTGCCAGCCCATCTAGAACAACATAAGGCAAGTTTGGACACCGAGAGGTGCATTTTTCTAATGTGATAATGCATACCTCTAATCTTCTAGCTAAACATTTTTTTAGGACTTTCATTTTTTACAGGAAGTTTACTTCTTAGGAAAGTGATTTGAAAGGCGTAGAGATGTAGCTCAATTCTTGCCTCACCAACCTGTTAAAATCTGATTCATAGCCAAGTTTATTGACTTTGATCACAGAGCAGTTCTTCAGCCAGAACCTGAATGCCTCTTTTAAGTGAAAAAGGAAACGTAAGAAAATTAAGAATTTGGAGGTCTTGTAGGCAGTTTTGATATGAAAGGCATGAATGCAAACTGTCAGGGAAACAGATGAGCCTGTCACTGAAGAAGTAGAAGTGGCAGAAGTAGTAGTAGTAGTAGAAGAAGAAGAGGAGGAGGAGGAAGAGGAAGAAGAAGAGGAAGAAGAGGAGGAAGAACAACAACAAACATGCTCTATTTTAGACATGTGCATTATGTTTCTCATCTGTGAGCAGAAGGAAAGTCGCCGTGATGAGTTACTGTGTGGATGGAAATTGGTGTTTCAAGCGCTAGATGGTGCCATTGTGTAAAGTTGTGTTTCGGTTAAGTTTGGCTGTCAAGCGAGAGGAGGTGAAAACTGGGTTGAAAAGTCGGGAGAACTGTGAGCAGAGGGAAGTCGGCAGCAATGGGAGATGCGTAACACAGCCATAGTTCTTGCATTGCCTTAGCTAGAAGAGGGAGAAGAAGAAGGGATATCTTGTGAAGGAAAGTCGAGTGATAAATTCTAAAGTTATTTTAAGTCTACTTGGAAGAATTTACCCTTTTGTGCTTCAAAGGAGAAGGGAGAACTTAAATCGTGCTCTGTGAATCTAGTGGCCATCTCTTTGCAGCTTTATATTGTGGATGTATCAAAACAAGCTTCCCCTGTGTTACTTCAAATACACCCTAAAATGCCTTAGGATTAAAGCAATCATCTGTAATACAATATTTGTGGCTCTTTGTTGATTGGCTCCAAACATGAAATGCAACTTTTTTTTTTTTTTTTCTTGGAACAGTGAATGTGCTTCCTTCATTGTCTGCTTTACCAAAATTCTGCATTCCTTGCTTAATCCTGAGATATTAAAATAATTAAGTGGGATAGTCACAGTTTCCCTAATTAAGCATAACTGGGGTTTGGAAGACTTTGATATTAAAATTAGAAAGAAAATACAAAAATGATTTGGCTGAGCACATGCATGTTATTTCTATGTATTGCTACCTGTTTTAAGCAGTAAATGGGAAGCCAGCTTGCCTAAGGACAGTTGTACTGTTCTGCTGACAACGTTTTAGCTAGCAAATCTTTGTCAGAAAATGTGCACACCTGTGTATATTGGAGCTGTGAGAAGGGTCAGCTGCAAAGTCAAATTTAAAACAAATTTAAAGAAAAATGTGCTGAAAATTTGATTATGTTAATGCTTATTCTTTTCGGTAAGGTGGTCAAAAAAAGCCCAACTTTAGCAATAGCCAGTCAAATGTAACTGTTGTATGAAAATGATACATTTTTAATTAACCTCCTGGGAAAAAATGTATTTAACATTATTCAGCAAATATTATAAGATGATTGTTTCTATTGAGTCAGATAAGATACAATTTTATGTACTTTGTTATTTAAATATATCATGTCCTAACAATTTATGTGACCTAGAAAACACCGAAGAGTTGGCATCAACTTTTAAATTACTTATTTCTTTCAGCCCAAGAACACCATTCTGTAATAATATCTTGCACACAGGATTGCTTATTATAGATGTTGCATGTACTTTAACTGCTGTGCAAAGCACCTCTCCCATCTAATTACACAAACATATTCTTAATTAATATGATCTGTGTTAGCGTGATCGAGCAATGGGATGGTTTTTAGGTGTGCGTTTTGCAATCCTGCAAGGCTGGCAAATGAGGAACGGGGTTGCTAAATATCACTCTTATCATGAAGAAATCCTTGGAAAGGACAAAGGCCAGGCTACCTGGGCAAGCTTCATCATAATGAATTGCCTTAAAAATCCCTAAAGCAGGCATTGGTGTAGGAATTGCAGGATCTGTGTGGAAAGGTATTGCTAGGTATAAAGAGGCGCGTTCTAAATGTATGAGCAATTTTGGCTTCTATTTGAAGGTGCACTTGGGGGAACCAGAATGGCTTAACCAGAAGAGCTGGTTTACTCCAAGTATGACAATTTAACTGTAACTGAAATGTCTCCCTCCCTTTAGCATCAGGATCCTCGAGGAACGTTTCTGGTGCTCCCTACTTTTGGGAATTAACCACCGAGTAGTGTGGAGATAGGACCCATCGTGCCATATTACACGGCTTCATTTGACACTTTGGATCTATCCGTGGCTTCCATGGTTGTGCAGGAATTTTAGAACTGGGGATAAAGCCGAGAAGCATCCATGTTTCCTGACCCCTGTCCATTAATTTTGCCACTGCATTTTTGAAGTGCTATAACAAGGATGTGTCATAGCTCCTGATAGTCATTAATGCGAGTGCAGTTGTGCACGTGCGTGAGTAGTCATGCAGGGAGATGGTTTTGGCTCCGGGATTTCATGAAGTGTTTGAAGCTGTGGCCGTGCAGCTGAGTGGGGAGCACTTTCCATCTGCACGCTCACCCCAGAGGACGTCCAGAGGATGCCCAGGGGGTGCACCTGCCTCTGGCCATGCAAAGGGGCATTCTGCCCGCACCATCTGAGAGCACCTGACACTCACGTGGTGCCAGCTGCAAACCGGTTGGATACTGAGACACCAGCAGTGGGGATTGCTGTGGAAATTTCCGATGCTTTAAGGGAGGAGACTGCTACGAAACGTAGCAATAATGGGGACTTTGCATGCAGAGAGGGCTCAACATATTCAGCTGCTACTGAGATGGCGGTGAAGACAGAAGTACCCTCCCCTTCTGCCCTTACTTGGTGCAAATAAAATGCCCACAGGAAGGAGTATTTTTAGGATGCTACAAGTGGAGAGAGTTAAGTGCAATGATACTGCCAAGTCACTACAAATAAACCCATCCAAGGTGTCTTGATGCTAGGGTATGTTATTCTTAGGGTTTTTTTTGATATATGAAATCACGTTAAATAATCTTTCTTGGGCAGGGAGCCCGTGGAACAGAGAGGAGCGGACACAGCACCTGCTCCCAGGAGAAGCAGGGTGGTGTGGGATGCAAGGTGGAACACAGATAACAGCATGGCTGGGAACAAGCAGAAAACCAACAGCTCTGTGAAGTGGAGCTGCGCCGTGCCCAAAAAAGGTTGTTTAAGGTGATTTCATATATCAAAAAATCCAGGCCCACTGCAGGCCGGGGCTCCAGGGAGGTCAGCTCAAGTGGTCTCTTGGAATGTCTTTTTTTCCAAGACAAACCCTGTGGTTGCCCTTCCTCCTCGATGTATGGCTTCACTAGAGCTACACTCATTTGGCCGAGTTTTCCCATGACTGCTGAATAATAGCACAGAGTGGAACCCACAGAGCATTAATCCAGTCATGGTCCTGCTAATTTCCAAAGAAACAAGTGAAAATGAGGGGAGTGTGTAATAAATGCAATCTAAAACCTGTTTACATGACTGATTCTCCTCCTCAGCCCCACACAGGCTTCCCTTGACCTCCTTCTTTGACCTGCTGAAAGCAGGTTCTAGCTGAAAGCATTTTTCAAAGAATTCCACCACGAAAATTCCCTTGTTTTGGCTATGAAAGACCTATAAATGTTTAAATGAATTGCTATTGAAACAACATTAGTTTATAGTCACATAGCTTGATGTTAGAGGGAACTGTATATTTAATCTTTGACCTGGAAATATTTTTAAGAGTTGGCACATAAACCAAGTTCTATCTAAATGCACCTTCCTCAGCTTGAGGTATAACCAGAAGGCTTAAAGGTCCTTTCAGAGTGAATTTCCTCAAGTATTTTACTGTGTAATTCCAGTAACTTCATTTAAGCGGAGTACTATTTCCAGAGAAAACAATTGCACAGGCTGCACACAAAAAAACTTCACTTCTGCACTCAGGGAAGGAGTAGGCTCTTTCCTTGGAGGCTGCAGTGCTACGATTCAATTAAACTATTTCTAGGTCCAATGCAGAGAATTAACACGTTGCGCTGATCTACAGGAGCAGTCATTTGAAGGAAGGTATCGTGAAGCTTCATGTATGGAAGGTGTGTTATGGCAGATTTATTTCCCAAATTTCAACGTTTTTGTGGTTTGAAGCAGTTCTCTGACATTCTGAGACGTTCTTAGGTCAACACTACGTCTTTACGAGCAATTGAAGTCCTCAGATAGATGAAGCACTTAACCATGTACTTTAGTACCAGCGAGGTCAGGAATTTATAAGCATCAGTTTAAGTGCTTTTCTAAAGCATAATTTTGGCAAATAAGCAATGTTGGCCTTTTTTTTTTTTCTTTTAAGCTATTACGGAACTTGAAATGAGGTACTCGCCTAGGCAAGTAGGCTTTCAAAGAGTAAAAATAACGGTATGTGCGAGCAAGGGGGAATCTGTGCCCCAAATGTACCTTTCAAAACTGGAGGTAGCTTCTCTTTATCATCCCAGAAGCCTGTTCCAGCTTTTCCTTTCCAAGTTGTCGTAGCACTCGCCATCTTTCAAGGGTGCCGCAGCCACAGCTTGCAAAGAGGTTTTTATTGACCTAGCTGAGCTTTGCCTTTTGCAGGACTGTAAGACACCTTCCTCTCCAATTGTCAGGTTAACGACTTTCTTACATATTGCCTTTCCTTCAGAAATGTAAATATAGAGGTGCTGCTGTTATGATCTGCTTCATGTGTTTAACAGTGGAGAAATCCTTCTCAATGTATGTATTATTTCTGTAAAATAGTTAAATAAACGCAGTATTTATGCAGTAAGCGCACACTTTGGATAATCTTTTTAAGGAGAATAATGCAGACATTATACCCATTCTGATAGTAGATGATGATCCATGGGGGAAAAGATACATATGCTTAAGTCAATTATTTGAGAATAGAGCCCCTAATTTCTTCAGGCTTTGCAAAAAAAAAATGTGGGCATCTGAACATATTTATTTTAGAGATATAGGGGTAAATCTTCAGCGCAGAGCATGGGGAGTTAACCATGGAACATTCATTAACGTTAATGGGATTTCTATGGCTAATTCCCCACACACTGGCTGAAAATTTAGCCCAAAGAGATTTGAAAAGTGATGTGGAGAAGCAAGTTGGTCGGTTAGCCTCATTACTTTCATGTTATTAACTGCTCTATCTGCCACTGGCTTTCTCTGAATACCAGGATATTATACTTAACAGTTAATAAGAGACTGTGTGCCAAATACAAATTCTAGTAGGCAGGTACGGTGATGTAGTTCTAGGAGCAAAATTAGAATACTCCTTTTGGGTATCAGAAAAAAAAAGTCAGTAAAGCCATAGAACAGAAAGAAAAAAATATTAAGGTATACTTTTAGACTGTAGAGCTATTTTACATTCCCCCTGCTAGAGCTCTAGCATAAATAGAAAGAATTTTTGAATTTAATATTCCATTATTGGGATCTAGCTTCAAATCTGTCAGCTGAGCAGGAGGTTGAACCAAACAACTTCCAATTTCCTTCCAGCCTAAGTTATTAGGACTTAAAGCAGCGTTTGTCCTAAAACCTTCTTTGGACTGATTTACTTTTGTAAACATTAATTGAGGTAAAATAGGAAAGTCCGTTTCTGTTCGTCCTGAAATGCTGAAGAATGCTTGAAATGCTTGAAAGCTAGGTAAGGTCAAAATGCTATTTCCACTACTCAATTAGGAGTATTTTCTCAAGGAAATCCACAATCTAATGAAATATTTGGCTTAGTAAAAATGTACATTAAACTTATGTTGCTCCTTTCTGTTGTGTTTATGCTACGCAACAGAGAATGTATTCTGGTGTGTGTGTATATATATATATATATGTAAACATACAGACATATATATGCACTCGCATTTCTTTCTTAGTGTTTTTCCTCCCTTTTTAGGGAAGCTGTTTAATGGTTTTTGCAGCTGTTACCCAGAGCAGTCGTGGCCAGCCATTAGAGGGTGCTTCTGCTCCAAGGACTTCTCTTTCCTTAAAACCCAATTTATTTAACTTTTCTCTAGGTGTTTTTAGGTGTAAAGGGGAATCATTTTATGCTTCCAAGAATCATCCAGTTTCTTGTGTGTTTTGCGCTCCCTTTTCTGCTGCCATTCCTGGAACGGAAAGGTTGAAATGAGGATAATTAACAAAGCAGCAACATTAGCACATGTTGTAATTGTTAATGTAAAAACAAAACAAAATATATGTATGTGAAAAGCAAGTGAAAATGGGGCAGTCTTTTCCCATCTTAGTGATGCAGAAATGAACATCTGAACTTTGCACCACTTGGTTATTATCAAATTGTCTCTTCTAGGAATATTTTTTACATTTTAGCTCCACTGAATGTATTTGTAGCAGAAACTGTAAAGTAGATGTAATTTGTACCTTCTGTGGATGCTAGTAAAGATTTAAAGCTTTTTTTTTTCCTTTCTTTTTCTCTTGAAATCATCAGGACCCCTCCTTCCAAAGCAAACTTAAAAATGGCCCATCTGTGCTGTAAGAATCTGCAAACAGCAGAGCTGGGAACTGGTTTTACAGACGCTTATCCCAGGAATGACACTGTAAAGCCTCCACTCTGGAGCCAGGACATCGGTGCAAGCTGAGCGAAGGAAAATGAAGATAGGTAGGAAAATTTCTGAGAGAAAAATCTGCTTTTCTGAAATCAAGGGATGTGTAGATGAGGAACACTCAGCAAAGAAATCTGCCGCCTGCAAACCGTTGTCTACACCAAGCTGTGGAGCTGCTGCCTTTGCAAATAATCCCTCTGGAGGAGTCAGGCCTTCCTCCCACACATGTCCCGGCAGTTGGGGTGGGCTTTTCCGATGTCCAGGTGCTCCTGAAAGCTGCCCAAGCTTCCCTGGATGCTCTCCAGAATGTCCAGGGGCTGCTGGAGGCGCTGCACTGGGCACAGAAAGAGCAGGGATGAAAGTCTTCTCCAGGGGCTTCTTTAGCTTAGCCTGAGCGGCCACATATTTATTGCACCTGTGGGTGCCGGTCCGTTGCCTCTGCCGTCTCTGCAGCAATGGCTAATGGCCCTTATTTTAGTCATTTGTCACTTACGTATCTTTCCTAGGTGATAGAGCCCTTCTCTTGTTAGAATAAATCCTTTTGAGTGTTTACATTGCAAGAACCTGTGGAATTAAGTTCTGTAAACACCATCCTCCCTAACAGCTTGGCAATTTAATATTTGCATATATATTTAAGTAATATAAATTTCGACATCAGTGGGTGTGCTTTGTAGAGTCGACATGCCTCGCTGGATAATTAATCTGATTCTTATGTTTCCAAGTGATTATATGAACCCTCTTTCTGGTTCTCTCCCGTGTTAAAACGTGTACGGCTTTTCGTTAGAGCCTGGACCGTCTCGTTCCAACTGACGTCCAGTTGTCTGGAATTTGGGAATAGAGTCTAGACAAATAAGAGTAATCTGTCTTTCGGTTAAATGTCTAAAACAACAGAATAATTGAATATTTTGAGCTTCTTGTTTGTTCTATATAAAATTCAGGGATTCTGAATGCATGCACAGAAAGACCGGTGAAATCTTTGAAGGTATTAGGTGTGGAAGGTTATGTCAAAGGTATTTTTCTGCAGGTTTGCTAATAGATTGTTTAGCTTAAACCTATGACAACAGTGTAAGGAAGTACTCAGAATCTCTATAACTGTTTATACAGTGCCCAGAAAGCTTTGCCCCTCATCTGCTAAGTGTTTAGTATAGTTCTTGTGCAAATAATACTAATACTGTAATTTGGAATAAAATTTATTAGTCTATGCAGTCTGCTTACTGGAGGCTTGGACCATTCCACGCAGCAGTAGTTTTTCCTCGGAGTAGCACGACAGTAGGATTCAGTTTTAAGTTGCAGGTTTTTTAGCCTTAGCTAGGTGAATTTTTGTGCTGGTGATAGATTTAAGTAACTGTTGTGATTTACTGTTTGGGTCTGCAACTGAAATTTAAAAATCAGAACTAAACATGTATCACTGCCTGGTTAAATAACAACAGGGCGTTTGCTTGATCTTTATTAAGATATTTACAACTTCTAATTAGGTAATTTTTTTTTTGGATGGGGGCTTCATAATTGTAACCATTTTGGTAAGGTTGATTCCTTCAGTAAACAGCTCATATATTAGAAGGGGACACTTTTTACTACTCTATTTAGCAAGCAGCATAATGTAATAATCTTAGTCATGAAAAGAAGGGTTAGAAAGTAAAATGTATGGCATGTGTTAACTCCGGAGTAAGGATAGTCGGGGTGCAAATATTCGGTTTATGTCAATGTTGATGCCTTCAAATCTATCCACTATGAGAACAAATCAGATATACAGCTGGAAAAGGAAGGCAGTAAGCTTAAATGTGGTATATCACCAATATTACCCAATAAAACACGTAGTTGACAATGTTTGTCAACGCAATACAATATATCTTAATTGGTCAAAGTAAATTAGTGCATCAAGCATTTTTAAAACAAAGCACAATTGAAATATCGTATTATGTGGTTATTCTTTCAAAGTGGTGAGGAAGGATATGCAGTTCACGTACTGCTGGGACACTACCTGGCTGGATGTTAACTGATAGCAGGAGGCACGTGGGGCTGTGCCAGCCCCATGCGCTCTAGTAGGGTCTGTACGTAACACTAATATAAACACAAAGCTAAGAAAGCCCTGCTGAAGGGTGTCACATGGAAGAGGATCCATAGGGATATGCTTATGGGCACAAAGTCTTCGGGTATCTATAGGAGTTGCGTTCTTCTTCACCCTGTGAACCTTGGAAAATAAAGGAGTTTTTTGAATTTTCTAAGCAATAACCATGTATTGTGCAATGGGCCTGTGCTAGTTATTTCTGGACTATTAAGAGTTGACTAAACATCCATTTTGCCTTTAAAGACTATAAAGCATAACGAGCAAAAAGTGTTATTTTCCAGAAATTAAACACTAGTAGTGCACAGTGGACAGAAATTCCAGGAATCCCATTTAAAATCCTTTCAAGCCATGAAACTGGGCTCGGCAAAAGAAATCACCTCTACGTCGTATCAATATGCAACATATCAAATAAATACGCTGTAATTATCAGGTTTCGGGTACAGGCGAAGCTGACCTCACGATAAAACGGGACTTCACGTTTCCCATGCCGTGGTGACCGAATTCCCTCACGAACAGAGGGAGCCGAGCGCCTGGGCAGGCCGGCAGGTGCGGGCGCTGCGCGCGGCGCACTGCGAGCGCCGTGGAGAGCGGGAGCGACCCAGCGCCGCCGCGGCGGCCGGGNNNCCGCGGGATGCCCGGCCCCGCGCCGCCGCCATCCGCGATCGTGGACCCGCGGCGGCTCCCGCAGGGCACTGCTCGGGGAGCGGGAGGCAGCATCGCGCCGGAGCCTTTGTGGGCGCGCGCCCCGCCGCGGCCCGCGCTGCGCGGTGAGTAGGGTCGCCGCGCGTCCCGCTGCGGCCTGCCCCGAGGAAAAGTTGCTTTTGTTCTGGCTCGCTGGGGTGACGGAGTCTGCCTTCATTGTTGTCCAAAACAGCGTTGTTGGCGCGATGCTCTGCTCGCCCAGCTCCCTCCTCCGCGCCGCGCCGCGCCGCGCGTGTTGCAGGCGGTGGACTCGAGCGGTTTTGTTCGCGTTTAATAGGGCAAATATCTCAAATTAGCTCTACTTTCAGGCAAAACATTTTACTGTCGTGGCTCCTTTTCCTCTCTCCACACAGCAGCAAAAATTGTTCGCAGTCCACTATTCAAATCCATGTGCCTTTTGTTTTATGCACAAGCAACGGCTGAACTGTTGCAATCGTGATTATAAAAATGTTTAAACAAATGAATTTTTGTCTTCAAAGTTATTTTTCCTAATGCGTATCTGTGTAATTAGAGTACAGCACACGCTACGCTGCAGCGTTACAATCTGGAATTAATTATTGTAACATGCAATTTTCATTTTTGTTTTCCCTCGCTGCAAAGGTGAGCATGGTTTAGAACTGAAATAATGCTAGTCCTTTTCATAGAAACCTGTTTGAAGATCATAGAGGAGTACAAAAGAAGAAAAGCTTTTTGTTTGCGTTTGCAATCAAATCTTTCTTAAAAGGAAGCCTGACACACAGGCATTGTAGCATTTTTAATATTGTATTGAAGAGAGCTGGATACTAGTCTCATTGGATTAACTGGAATTCAAGTATAGCGGCAAAAAAATATTTAAAAATAAATGCTAGCAAACAAGAAGCTCGATATCATATGAACCTCCCAGATGTCTATTCTAAGGTGATTTTCAAATATTAATGAAGCTTAAGTTATTGGCTGCAACAGAGCAAAAAATGAATCAAGGTAAAGAAGAAGCTGAATATTATTTAAATGTCAAAATAATTTTAAAATAGAATGCCAGAAATGCATTTTAAAGACATGATAGGTCCAAATATAATCACTGCGTTTGTTCATGTAAATATATTCAGCTTATATAATATACTCAAAAAATATTCTGTTTTTAAAGACAACTTGTGTTTGCAAGATTTGTGAATCAAATCCATGTGCTTGCCAAAGTGCTACTGAAATTTATTTGAATAAATTCCCTGATCGTTAACATTCAGGGTGTAAACTGCAAAAGGCAAGAGCTGAACAGAGCAGGGAAAAATCTGTGTGTACGTCACATACACAAACAGATCCTGCTTATTCGGTGCTGCACTTGCAAGGATTAATGGTGAGATCCTCACAGACCTGGGTAGCTAAACCTGAAACCTTGCACAGAAATGTGTAAGAATCTTGGTTGTGCTGGTACATTAAAAGTCAATGTACCAGGAAAGTTAAAATGTAAGGTAGAATGTGGAAATGGATTGCTTTGGCTCTAGGTGTTGTTTGATCCCTCTTCCTAGTAGCAGTAGCCCATGCTCCAAGACCAGTAGATAAACTAGAACAGATAAACTAAAATACCTGTGCGTGCAAGTATAAGCCTTTTGGATCTGTTATTGCTGTCAGGAGTAATACCATGAACACAGAGATTCATTTTAATATGTGCACAAGTGTCCCCCGCTTAAAGAGCTGCTGGTACGTGAACTTCCATGCCCGCAGGAGTTGCAGTCATGGTGGGGCAATGGAACCAACCGCTTACATTTTGCTGGAGTATTTGCAGGTCCTCTTGCCTTTTGCAACTCATTTCTGCTTGGCTTAAAAAATAGGGATTTTACTCTCTTCTCTTTTGGGTTACAGGAGGAAACATTACTGTGAAAACTTACGACCTGCGAACCTGAAATATTAAAGAATCAGTTTATTTACAACAACAAACAGTATCTAAAAGAATAGCGTGAAACAGTCTGACATTTACTACTTCTATAATTTCCTTATGTCATGTATCAGCTCCGGTTATCTGTATTTTGAATCACTTATCTACTATCCGGTTTATATAAAGGCCTTCAGGGTCTTTATCAAAATGTGTGTATGAACTTTTCACTCTATGAAGTAAAAACCTGGGTCAATTATGTCTCTTTTCTATGACCTTTTTAACTTTTCACACCCCCTCTCAGAGGGTTGTGGGAGGTGGTAACACTTCCTGCAGTATCAGCCGCGGAATGCCTGCTAGCTTCATTAGCGTTGTCAGAGGTGTGCCTGATACAGAACTAAATATTTTCTTGACAAATAGCATTGCCGTCCTCATATTCAGTCTGCTTTACTGTTTTTAATCTTATTATCTGCTTAGCTGATCAACAACTGTCTTTCAAAAGTGTCCCAATAATATATATTGAAAGTGTTTATGGAGGTAGGAAAGACTGGCGTGTAGTTTGGGCAGTAGAATTCATAAAATAAGAATTTTGTTTCTGACCCTGTCATCGTCTCCTTGTGTGACAAGTCAAACAAAGTCTTTGCCCAGGTCGTGACACATGAATGAGCAATTAGATGGGAATAAGTTACCCCTTAGAGATTTTCTGCAATATTTCTGCACCCATCCTTGAACTTCAGCACTGTCTAGTTGCACTAGTACAAACCCATTTTGTAGTTCCCAGCGCATAGAATGAACCAGGCGGCTTGGAATTCATCCAAGGATTCACATTTTGAGCAAGGGCCTGCATGGCCTTTTGGCAGCACGTAGCTTTATAGATTTAAAACAATATCTCAAACAGTTGTGCTTATTATTAATATAAATTAAGTCAGGCTACATTTTTATGGTTACTGTCTCATGGCGTGCATGATCCTGCTCTTAGCTCAGCCAAGGTGTGGCTGTAACGAGCCCATCGGTGCAGAATAAGCTGTGAGATCGAGGCCTCAAATGCAGTTAAAATAGTCAAATATAACTGTATGAAGCCCAACGTAATTGCTTAAGAAGTAATCTTGATTGATAGCAACTTGGACAAAGATGTTTGTTCTAATTTACAGATGAATTTCAGAGTGTTAAGATGTGTTAAATTGTCTTAATGTTCTTAAAGAGCTATATAATGAGTTATATGATAAGCTTAAGGAGCTTTATGTAGTTTAATATACAAATATCTTCAAATATGAAAACTCAGTAATTTGAGTTTTTAATACAGTTTTGCATTTTTACTGCAAAAAAAGATTATTTACAGACTCACAAAATAAAAAAAAAACCCCAAACTTTACAAAAATTAAGTCAATAGAGCATGATACAAGTTCATAGCATATGGGAATAAATTTACAATGCATAATTTTCATGCCAGAATTCTTGGGTTATCAGATAATGTATTTCCTTTCAATGATTATTCTGCAAGCCATATTTAGGCCTTTCTTACAATAGAAGCTTCACTGTGTGTTTCAATACAGACAGTATTCTGTGTGTTCTTCACCCATCTACATAATAGTTTTCTTGCTTAAATTGGGGCAGTTAGAATAAGGAAAAGAATTTGTTTCTTTCTTGTGTTCGGCAGAAATATTGCCAGTCCCTGAAGTCTCTCTACATTAAAGGTAATGGAAGTAGCAGCAGGAATAAGATTTGTCTATTTGTCTAGAACTAAAGACTTGGGGTAGTTGAACAACTTGCTAGTTGTACTAGTTGGAAAGATTCTTAAACCGATATTTTAATATGAATAATTATACACGGAATAGATTTATAACAGCATGCCTGTATTTCTGCTTCTAGTTACTCTTAGAAGCAGAAGTACTCGTCTTCATTTACAGGAAAAGTTCTATATTTTTTTTTTCTTGGAGAAAAGCAATTTAAAGGAAAAGTAAATATAAGAATACGGCTCATTATACAGCTAAAGGCAGCAAAAAATTCAGGCAAGGAGAATTCCCAGGCTCTGGAGATAACAGTTGCAAGGAGCAGCAGACAAGTAGGATCTGGGCTCAACAGGCATCTCGAGAGAAAAGGGAAGAGAAGGAACAAGGCCAAGTCTGCTCGCAAGGAAATGTGATATTCTGAAATGTGGAAGCAGCAAATTGGAGCAGAAAAGGGTTGCTGAAACACCCTGGGTTGGCTGCAGGAGGTCTGCTCGTGGATGCCACGAGGGCAGAAAGAAGGGGACTACCAGAGCCACAGTTATAATTACAAAGGGATTTGTAACCCCTATCATCCAATTTATAGGTCAGTCATTTGCTTTTTGTAGTCGTGGCACTTTTGATCTGGTCTTCAGTGATGAAACAACATTGACTGTTTGACTAAGCACAATTTCATTGTGGATGGGCCTCGGACATCAGCTGTCATGCGCTGTGTCCCTGCAAGCTTCTCTTTACTTTGCACACAGCTCAGATTTTGCCAGTGCAAAGTGAAAGCTGAAGACTAAAACACACGCTTCTTAGAAAATTAAGTTCTATTGCTGTAATTAAATGAATTAAACATTTAAGAATGAAGTAAGAATAACTTTTTTTTTTTTTTGCCAGAGTTTCTCGGTGATATAAATTCTGAATGGTGAAACCTAAAGAAAGGGTTGTGCAGTGGATCATCTAGATCAGTGTGCCACCACTGCAGCCCATAAATTCCTAATTGCCTTCTGTGCTATTCGTACAGTGTCAGAAGTCAAATATTTCTGAAATATAAAAGTAAGGGTTGGGTCCAGGGAACCAAGGCCTTAAAACCTGATTGGGATGCTCCTGCATCGCTGGATTTCTGCACAGGAGCAAGAATCTCTTGACACACATATTTCACAACATCTACTGTGAGCGCTGGGGCCACTGTCACAGATGGGAATTAGGCTGCTTACTCTCTTGTATCCATTTGTGAGCAACAAATACATTTGGGAATATATTTATGACAATTTATTCACCAAGCAACAGAACTAATGAAGTCCAATTTCTGAGGAATTTGCTCCACAGCTCCCGTGACCCCTGCTGCGCAGCTCGCATCGCTTTGTGCTCCTCTCTGACACGGTGCTGGGACACTTGAGCTCCTCACAAATTCCATGTCCACTCCTTCCCTCCACTGTAGTCCCAGTCTCCCCCTTTTCCGCTGCATCCTGCGCTCCAGGGCTCTCAGGTTCCTGCTGTCCTTTCTGTCCCGTTTCCTTTCCGGTTCCTCCCGGCGTTGGCAGCGCTTACAGCCATCGTGCCACCACGTTCACTCCTAAGCTGTTCCCCCTTCCTTCCAGCTTCCACATTGGCACAAAACAACACAGAAGTAGTTGTGGGGTGGGTTGGTGGCTTGCCGAGTTGGCTGGACATTGGATGATGTGATAAGATACAAAACAGGCATTGGAATGAGCTCTAGTGATGCTAAAGATACAATGGTCACAGGATGGGAGATAGAAACGAGGGCAAAACTAGGACCAGTGGTAGTTTGTTCTGAAATCTATAAATAGGAGAGCTGTTGTGTAACCAAGAATATTTTTTCTGGATTAGTGTCCAGCATAGCTACTAAATTTTGCATTTTCCTCATGCACACTACACAAAATGTCACAATATTCATGCTAACAGAAACTGCTTTCATATGAATACGAAGACAGAAAATCATTCGGTTTTAAGGTATGACCTCGTAAATTTAAGCCTGTCATTAATTCAACTAATCAAAAATAGGACAAAACAAAGGGTGATCTTCAATGATTCTTACAAAATAGCATTGTTTGCCAAGAAAGCAAATATTATAACTAGTGAAAATTGATTTAGTGGCTTTTTTATTATTATTTGGTTATTTTCTGTATTCAAGACATTGGAGCCAGCTAAGCACTGCTGAATATCTCCGTTTGTCAGTGAGCTTTTGCAGCCCCCAAACATTCCTGTTGTTTGTGGGAATATTGCAAAAGCAGCCGGGCAGTGTTGAGTGAGCCAAAGAAAGGAACTGGCTATTAAATTGAATTCCAGTTTTACCTTAACAGTGGACTGACTTGATCCCATTTCCCCAGTTGTACTCAGTTTCAAAGGGTGGGGATCAGTATTTTGGGGCAGATGATAGAGCAAGAGTTTCCACCGTTCGTATACATGGCTTGGTCTGTGACGCAAAGAAGGGAGAAGCAATGAAATCAGTTGTTCAGTCCTCAAGGCTGGAATAATTGATAAAATGAATCTTATACTCTGTTGGAGCTATCCAGAGGATTTTGCAGATTGTTCAGCACCAAACTGAAATACACTTTTTATGAAGCTATTTTATTTTTAACATTTCTTTGCAGCAATTTCTTATTTTCTGATTTCTGAGTTCAGGTTTTTAAAACTAAGAGCCTTGAAGAGCGACTGCTCATTTGGAGCTTCCTTCTGCTTTTTGGAGGCCTGGCCCTGCCACTCAGTGACAAAAACAAGGACGTGCAGGGCCTCTTGGTACATACCCCTGCGCTTTCCTGATCTGTCAGCTTGGAGGCGGTGCAGGGTATTAAAATGTAGGGGCCGACTTTGTATTCAGGAAGAGGTCAGAACCGCAGGGAGCTGTGCGGGGCCTGGAGGCGTTCTGGGAACCGCTGCTGCTGTCTGCTGCGCCCGAGGCTCCGTGCGGCGCCTTGTCCGAGCCCGGCTGCCCGCCCGCCCAGGGCTGCGCCTGAACTCAGCCTGGCATCAGGTCCTGAGGTGTTCTCTCCATTCAGGGACTTCCCCTCAGGGAGAGATTCTAACCCAGCGTCCTTGGGCCTTGGCGGATGTAAGTTTTGTTTCGCTTGTTAACGTAAGAAAGAAAGAATGAAAAGAAGAGAATGATAATATACAGGCTCCTTTTTGCATAGTCCACATAGGAAACGAGGGGCTGCCCTCATCCATATTAACAGCAGAAGCACGTCCTCAGGTTCCACAGACCACCATGCCATTAAACTTGGTGCATTTTTTTTCCCAAACCTCATTCTCACCCCGAACAAAAGTATATTCCATTTACTCAATGTGTGTATGTGTTTTGTGAGCTTTTCTCTTTTTTTTTTTGATAGGACCGTGGGATTTAGTAAGTCAGCAAGACTTTGTACATTTGGGGATCAGTGTAAAGAAAATGCTATTTCTGCTTGGTGCTATTTCAGTGGATTAGTCAGTGCATCAAAACACACGTATTAGCTGGAGCGATAATACCTCCAGGTCTCATAGCTCTGCTGGGACTGCGCTGCGTTTCTTGATGCTACCTGAGGTTCCAGCACATGGTTTAGTCACAGCACCCGGGACGTTTGTGTCTGACACTCGTGATGTGATAGGAATTCTGCAGTCTCCTACTAATTGCTTCATCCCCCTGACAGCATGACCTGGAGCGCCTTATGGAAAGAAAATGAAGAGCCCCCTTCGGAAAAGGAGAAGTGTCCGTGCCCAGCACCAAACCAAGAGCGACTCTCGACGTCTGTTCTGTTTGCTCAAATTCCCCTTCAGAGTTTGGATTTTAGTGGCATCTTGGGTTTAGCCAAAGCCACTGGTGTCGCGGGGCACTAAGTTCTTGGTGCCCTGGATGCTGCTCAGGACACTCTATGCGTTCCTGCGTTTCCGAAGATTCCCGGTGCTCCCTGGAGATTTAACCCCTTTGCAAGAGGGGCTGTTCAGACAGATCGCTCCAAACACGCCCAGCAAACAGTTAATAACTGCAGTCATTGCACATAATATTTCAATTCATAATTTTTACGTGCTCCACATCTGCTGTTTCCTTCCTGATTTAACCCAAGTTTTTTGTCTTTATTTAGAAAGACATCATTTTTGATATTTAGCATTATATCTAGAGCCTGCAAGAACAAAATGCTCAAAACTGTTTCTTGACCATATTGGTACCTCCCAGTGTGCAGAGTATTAAAAAGCCAGATCTGAAAATAGTGGTTTAACTTTTGCATGTGTCGAGGTAAGAAGCACACAGTAAAAAATAATTATGGCATGTATGCGAGAAGCACTGAGCGCAGAGTTATTCACTATGGTGAGATTAACTGTAAATTCAAGAGCAGATATTGCTTTGGCATATCATATATAAACAAATACACCTTTTATCCCGTTTATTCATTCTCGGTCATTCATTTTGTTGCTTTTGAGAATTACAACTTAAAAGTAACAAATCATAACCAACACTAAGCTTGTTTCCTACTTAGTTTCTGAAATACCTGCAGTTTCACTGGTGTTAGAGAGTGATTAATCTGCTCATGTGTTTTTTTCCCTTGTTTTGATAGTGCTGAGTTTTCATCTGCCATCAGATGTCTTTCTTCCTGGCTGAGATGCACCTTTGGTCACTGAAGAATACCTTACATATTAGAGGTAAGTGAGCTATTACCTGGTACTAAAACAAAACAAGAAATCCTTTTGGTGAATATTAAATTGATACAAAATTCTGAATACCCAAATGAAATGCTTTCATACTTTGGAGAAAAAAAAATAGAAATATTATGTTTGAACCTTCAGTTATGTCATCATAAAGCTGGAGCACCATTTCAAGGCTAAAAGGCTGTGATTATGCTGAGTGCCTTTTTCCTTGTAGGAATCTATAGCCTACTTGACTGTAGGCTTCAATGTAATGACTAGTTTGGGTGAATGAAAATCAGTAGTAGAGCTGATTTGCAGAGGCACTGTGATTTCTACTTTAACATGAATAATAAAAATTGCTGCATGTTCTGGGTGTTTTGCATGGTTACTGGAAAATTTAAAATATTTATTTATCTTATTCACCGATTGTTCCAGCAGGCATGTGACTAACTACCAGCCTTGTGGAAATTACATATATGCATCTTGCCTTGTTCCTGGTAAAATCTAATGCTCAAAAAAACCCCACTGATTTAGAAGTAGATGATATCAAATTGTTATTTCAGACATTTCAATCCAATCACAGTGTACTATAGTTTTGCTGCAAACCATACATGAATGTGATTATTGAAAAATTGACTCAGTATATCTTAGCATTCCACTTCTACATGAAAACTGTTCTGTAGCTGTAGTATAAAAAAGTCAAAAATCTCTATTTCATACAAAAATCTCATGGTTTAAATAGAACACATAGTATTGCTTCATTGCAGTTAAAAGTGTCCTGTGGCCTCCTGCTTCCAACTTCCTTGCTTCCTCTGTGCGCATGTATTCATTTCCCACAAGTTTAATTCCAGAAATCTGTGTTGTCAGCAGCTGGAAGAGAATCAGAGTGTATGTGAAGGCAAGGACAGCTTCAAATTATTGTAGGGATCCATCACGTACCCCTTGGTGGGTCTTGAAGGTCTCCTGGCATGCAGAGAGTATGTTGTCTTATCCTCCCACTGTGGCACCCTGCTCCAGCCAGCAAGAAAAGGGAGGTCGCCCTTTGCTTGCTACGTTGTGTTTTGTTTCTTATAGACGAAGATATCGGGACCCACCAGTACTATGAGAAGAGTGAACCAGGTAAAACATAAATACTTAACTAGAAATAAAACGAAGCGACGTTCCCTACGGTCGAGTCTGCCTGGATGCTGGATGCTGCATCCCAGCAGAGGGCATCGCAAGCGCGCGCCAATGCCGCGCACAGCACAAATGGCCATTTCGGAGCGAACGATCCATTTTCTTTATCTGATTAATCCTGTTAATCCTCCAAGTTTCCCGACGGGCCAAAAGGCCTTTTCAGCTGGAGTCACCTCCCGGCCGCGGCAAAGCAGGGGCTGCCGTGGGCACCCTGCCCTGCTGCCGGGCCCACCTGTAGGGCTGCCGGAGCCTTTCTTTCACTGCAAATTTAAGATATCCGACTTAGGAAGTGAAAACATCAGGACTGCCTTAATTTTTTGTAAATGTCTCTGTTTTATCAAAGTGCATGAAGCTGCTCTCAGATATTAATATTTGCTGACAGCTGTTGTAAGGATTATCATACATCTTTTCATCCTTCCCTTTAGTGTCACAGATGAAGCATGGTTACCTAGAAGAGAAGCAAAAGTTTGCAGAATGTAAGGACCTCTCAGAGTTTCTTGTTATAGTAGGACTGAATGATGAATATGAATTGATGATGCCCCTTGGCAAAGCATTGAAATAACCTCCTGCTGTTTCCAGTGTCGCTTTCTACACATCCCATTTGCTGCAAGCCAGACTAGCCCAGAACTACAAAGGTCAAAACCTTGGAAAAGTTGTAACTCCTCCTTCCTGATGTTTTTGCAATCTTCTTCTGTGTATCACTAAACGTGGTGGTGCTCATGGCTTCTCAAAGCACAATCCAGGGTTTTCCTTACAAAATTCAGTCTGCAGATGAGCAATAAACATTTTTTCCAGTCGGCTCGTGAATTGAAATACCAGCAGCCTCTAAACTGAAAATTGTAACTAAAATGCTTTCAGCAGATATAGAATTATGGGTTAATAATCAGCTGTCTTCACAGAACGTTTTTAGCTTTGAAACGTTTACATTGTATTCTGAGTTCCTGCCTTATCTGTTTAAAAGCAATTTCAGTTCATACTATCACACCACAGTGCTGTGACAGGTATTTTTTTTTTTAATTTTTTTTATGTTAGTACAACTTTTCCCTGGCTCAAGTTTTACAGCATTAAATATACACATTAATATTCAAACATTAGTGCCTAACTGCTCTGAAAAATCTAATTGATTTTTAGAAGACTTCACAAGGTAATATATATGCTGTTAAAACTGCATTAACATTTCATCTGATCAGAATGAAATTCCCATTGGAATGCATTGGGAAGCAAAATTCACTCCAGAAGGGCAGGTTGTTTGCAGCAGGTCAAGGAGCGGGATGAAACCCCGATAGGATCCTCTTAAGGAGGAGCATCGGGTGACTATTCACAGCTGCTGATTCGTAATTTTAGCGTGGTGTCTATACAGGCAGTTTCCCATATTGCGTATGCGGATAAATATTCGAGTATTTATGAAGGTACCTATTGAAAAAGTGACCTTACATGCATAATTAATGTTAGCATAACAGTTCCACCAATACTGTCTTTGGTCCAATAAAATACAAAGAGAAGTTGTATGTTGGTGTGCTCTTCTGTTCATATATGGAATCCTTCTTTTTTCACACCATAGCTTTTCCATTGTAAGCTACTTTTTGTGGGGGGCTGTAAAGCGTAACTCTGAAGTTATTCAGGCTGGAAGTTGGTCTATAAACTGACAGCTCAGAACTCAAAACTTTTCATCAGGTTTGTTTTAATTAAGCTAGATAGAAATCTATTAAAAAACGAAATGTGTTTAAGTGTCTCATGGTTTTCATTGTACACTTAGGAACAGACAACTTTTAAATGATGAAATTTCTGAAATTATTAGAGTCTGATTCTCAGCCACTCCAGCAGAAGCTTTGCCATCCTGTGGGTTTCATAATTATTGTATTTTCCAAACAGTTTGCCAAACAGCACTAAATAGGCTAATTCATTGTAGGCATCGAGGAGGACTGTGACCTGAGTGAGCTTGGCAATTGTGCTCAAAAATTTTCCCTTTCTTTACAGTTTTTTGTTTGCTTGACTTCGACCAACTTTTAAAGAACAAATACTATAAATGACTGTACTACATAACATAAGTTGTGGCATTCACAATTTATTACCTCTATATATGTGTATGTTTGTGCACATATATTTTGCAGATATATTTGCACCTGCTCTTTGAAGTTAGGCAGTGAATTGGTAATTCATGAGAATAGTACCTGTGTAGGATTTGGTACCTGGAATCTGAATTAAAGGTACTGAATGTGCAAGTCCTTCTCCCTGCAAATGCTTGGCAGCTTTTTGTGCACAATTGCCATGGTGAAATCGTGGTGGGTATTTCATGCTAAGTGTTTCTGCAAGAAAGCCTTTCAAAAGGCTGTCATCTGACAGTGGAAAACCTACCTGTTTCAGTCCAATTATACGTTAAGTTTATGTTTAAGGTGATTGCTAGGAGTCTGAGTTTTGTGTTTACCACAGAAAAAGAAACATTTTTACTGTATACATATATAAGCTTGTGCAGACAGGTGAACACACACATACGTATACACATATTTGTCTTTTTTTTTTTTTTCTTTTATTTGCCAGCTCGAGGTTATCCTTGGATACTTAAAAACAAACGACCAGAAAAACTGCGAGATACCCTCAAGGAGGTAGAGGTATGTTTCAGAAACTTCCAAGTACAGCAACATGTAATCTGGTTTTCAAACGTCTTTCAGCAGCTTTAATTTTCATGAAAGTCCAATCCTCCCAGGGACGATAAATGTGCTTTTGTTTGGTGGACTGTCCAAAACAGCTGCATCTTTCTGTGGCACTCTTCATCTAGAAACGTAAATATGAAAAATACGTTAACCCAGAGTGACAATGTGCATGCCAACTCTGCTCTCTGTTTTCTGTTGTCCTTCAGGACTTGATGCAAAACAGTCAATGTGTGCTGAGCAAATGGAAGAACAAACATATCTGCCAGGTAAAATGTTTTGACAGCCTCTTGCAGCTCTCAGTCAATGGAGCCGAACAATCGCTCAGTGATTGATACAACCGTGTTAAAATGTTAACCAATGCAAAAAGTCCAGTAATTAATAATGCATGTGTTATTTTTAATATATGTTGCTCTTATTACCTAGATTGTGTTTGCTTAAATTCTTAATCTGAAATAGATTCTATAAAATGTTGTGTTTTTTATTGGCCTGATTTTGTGAGGTGATTTTTTTTTTCATGGAAACTGAAAGCATCTTGAACCCCAAAAGATGAGGCCAAAGGAGTGGCTGAAAAAGATAAAGAGATTTGGAATCTATGTTATGTTACACTTATTATATCTAATTATTTACAAGGCTGTCACAATTCCTTCTTACTTTGTGCTTGTGTAACATGAGAGAGAGGCCATAAATCTAAGCCATCAAGTTGCGCAACAAGAGATAATGTGACATGTGGCACACGTAGCTATGTGCTCTGTCTATAGAAGTTCCAGATATTGTGTAAAAGAAACAGCATTTCACGTACTCATTAGCACAGGGCAGCAGGGGAGGTGGGAGGTCTGAACATTAAACATATTCCAGCTCTTTAGTTGACAGCTTGTTCTGCAAAACATGGGCAAAGTGTTGGATAAGTTTCTACTGCCTTTATTATTCCTGAGGAATGTGTACTATACTGCAAGCTGCTCTGGCAGGGAAAATATTTTTAAGTGTTACTAATACTGTTTCTAAAAAGAAATTTGGGATTTTAACTTCTATACTTTTTCAGTTTCAGAATTTTTTTTCATTCTAACTCAAGTAGCTTCAGATGTGCATCGGCTGAATGAATCATAGCTGAAATCCCAAAAATGTCTTTAAGAATACCAACAAATGTAAATATCTGACATGCCAAAGAATATAAAGTCTACTTTTTTATATCAGTAATAAAGACATTACTGTCAGAACTACCTTTGGCCAACAGATATTATCTCTAGTAAAAGTATATCCCTCTTCTGCAGGTATGCATGGTACACATCTGTGAATGTTCATCTTCTAGAAGTATTTTAAACATCAATTTTCCAATAATTTAGAGGTCTCTCATATTTTTTCTGATTAGAAAGGGAGTTTGATAAGAACCACTGAATTAACCACAATATATTCATCCATTGCATTTTCAGCAGGTTTGCTGTCTCTTCACTTGCTTTTTCTGTCCATTCTCCCCGTCATTCTTCCTCCCCTCCCACCTGTGTCTGCAAACACTTGCATTACTTAGCAATACATATCTGGGATGGGGAATCCTTGCCAAAATTTGGTTGTCCTGCTGTCACCTTGGCTGACTATCAAATGCTACAGAACACGTTTTTGGAGTTAGAATTTCCTAAGTAGTTTCAGGCATCCACAGTAAAAAAGAGACAACACAAACTAGCTTATTTCTTTCAGAAGATGGGAAACAAAAGAGATCTTCTTTTTATCCTAACATATCTGGATATCTCTGGTTCTATATTGAACTGAATCATATAAAGAGATAGATTGATAAATTGACTATAGGAGTTTGCATAGCTTATGCATAACATAGCCAGTTAAAGTTACAGACAATAATGATTTCTCTGCCACCAAATTCTACTTTTGCTTTCTCAAACACAAAACAACATGGTTTTATATAATAATGGTTGATAGTTGAGCTCTCCAAAAGGGTTTAGAGTGTTTTGCCCACACGATTGTGTTACTCTGTTGTTGGTTTTCCTCAAAATGTAAGCTCTAACAAATGAAAATAAACAGAGAAATAAAGAACAGTTTGGGACATTCTACCATAGAAAAAGTGTTATGCATCAATTTGTATGTCAAAACTCTTTGTTTTCCTAATGCTCATCTGCCTTTGAGCTTTTTGTAGGATTATTTGGTCTTCTGCCTTTTTAATACAGATGTTCTGACACTTCTGAAAAGGAGGTTCAGAGCTTATGGCTTAACTGTTTCAGCAGGAATTTCTTATCACATAATAGTGTGATCTATGTCCTAGCACTGCGGCGTGGATACCAGAGCAGCTGCTAATGGAAAAAGAAGAGGCCGTGTTTGCATTAACTTAGGGTAGAAAGTAACAAATCAGTCAAACAGCATTGAGAGCAGGTAGTGAATTATCCTGCAGATTGTCAGAATTTTGAGTGATTTGGGCCAGATTTGATTATATGATTGAATTAAAATATCTTCATTTTTTTAGCTTGCCTTATTATAGTAGCGAGAAATGTCAAATACACTCAGTTATAGAAATGAAAATATTTAATTCAACGGTCATCATATTTTGATTAAATGGTCTGCATATCCAAATCTGGCATATCTTGAGCTGAATCAAGAAGAGTTCCTGTTCTTTTGTAATAAAAAATACTCTATCCTAGAGATCTTCCCACTGACTGTTGTACTTTTAGCAAGTCAGGGAAAAGAAAGAGGGAAAAAAAAAGAAAAAACAAAAGGGGGCACAAAGGCAATAGGACTATCATTTAAAATAATAGTGTTCCCCTGACATTTTCTGAAAAACAAGCATAGGACTGCTGCGAATGTGACTCCTGGTAAATAAAATCACTATTTCTAATCCCCTCGTGCCTTCCCTGGCCCCTAGCACTTCCAGGTTCGAATTATCCCACAGGCAAAAAACTAGGGGCTACAAAATGAAATGCAAATCTGCTGAAAATCAGTGTGTTGGCATATTAACTGTACATGCAAATGGCCAGTTAGACTTCATGCATATCCCTCAATTAAACACCTAGTTAGTTTGCCTACAGGTCATCTCATCTATTATATCGATGTTTTTCTCAAAATTAGCTCTTCTATGTGAGTTTACCTAGATCTACTTTAATGCTGGCCCAGCTCTCTACCTATCTTATATTTCATTTTATGCATCAAAATTTCTCCATTTACTTTTTTCTATAGAATAATCACTGCATTAGAAGTTTCGTATTTACTTCCTTGCTTCTTGCCCCCCAAAATACACTGACCTTTATTTTTACAGTCCTGAGACTGCACTCTAATACTGCTTAGAACTTCTGAAACAGAAGATGTGCCAGTTCATGTAAACATAACCCAGGCTGCACAGAGATTTTTGTCAAGGAGTTTGCTCTCCTATTTAAAAGGGCTTAGTTGAGCCCCGAAGGACTGAGCTGTGCTCCTTAACTCCGTTGCTGCTTGTTCCCGTAGTCCTCGACCGAACAGCGTTTCAGCGTGCTACTTCTAAACCCCACATTTGATGACCTATGGTGAGCTTGGGAAATAATCCTGTAATCTGCTGGTAGTTGTTGTCAAAAGAAAATAAATAGACCATAAAAGAAATCTGTCAGAAAAAAAAAAAAAAACAGAGAAGAAGTCTTTACAGTAAGATGCCACTGTATTATTTCTAATTAAATTGGCTTTCCCTTTCTGCTCAGCCCAGAGGAAATAATTGGAGGAATTAATTTCACCAATATTGTTTAGTTTACTAGGAAGAAGCTCTGACTTCCTCTTCTCTGGTCTCCTCCTCTAATTCTTTGGAATGCTTTTAAGTTTTGCCACAAAATCATGAAATCATCAGTCTTATGAAATGGTGGTTTCAGGCTTGGTTTTACAATATAAAGTAGTAAAACATAATGCAATATGGCTGAAAAAGTTGATTTCCAACTTTTTTTTTTTTACTTTTACATTTGCATTATGATGTATTTACACACTAAACACATGCCAGCACTGAATTACTTTATTGTGTAAAAGCCAAACAGTTGACATGAATCATATCTGTTACCTGCTAGTGAAGAAGATTTATATATTCTTTGCTTAATTACTCTGATTTAATTTGATTTGTGTTGCAATTTACATATGTATATGAATGGGCTTTTGTTACCATCTGTGACATACCTAGGACTGGATTCTGAACTGAGATACACAGCCGTATATGCTGACATGGTTTGTTATATTTGCTACCATGCCCATAAGCAAACTGATTTAGCAAGATACGTGGCGACACACACTGGCACATCTGAAACCAAAATCAAGACATCACGGCTCGAATGCATGAGAAGCTAGTATCCATCCCTGGATGCTGAGAGCAACACTGCCCTCATATTAAATTCTTCTGGTTGCTTTTGATCACGGCCATTAGTGTGTTTTGTGGTTTTCAAGATTTGGAGCTAGAAGTACAAATGCATTGATTATTGTGTAACAGTAACATGTAACAACAATAACTTCATCTGTAATGAGGCATGCAACAGAATAATTACGGTAGGGTGGCTAAGAAAGCAATCTGGAATGAAGAGGTGGGGAAAAACCCTGGGAACCTGCTTGAACAAGAAATGCTTTGCAACTCTCTTCTACTTTTGCATATTTCTTTGTAGGTTGGGCTCTGTGAGGGAAAACAGTTTGCAGCACTATTTTTTGCAGGCATATTTTCCTTCTCTTCCAATTTTAATCAGATAGAGGCAAATCCTGGCTTTGCTCCGTAGGTATCTTTTTAGGTAGAAGGGCTGATAAGCAACGAAGCAGCATGAATGAGGAGTCAAGGGCTAAGGCTTCCGAGGATAAAGGAATCCACTTAAGGACTTGTTTAAGTTCTACTGAGGTCCACAAGTGTTAAGTATGTATGTGAGTGCTGAGGCCTTTCAGAGAACCATGTCAGGGTACGAAGTATGGAACCCCCTCTAGAGCCTTCGCCTTCCACTCCCCAAGACCAGAGATTGAAACATCCCCCCTTCCCAGCACATCAAGTCACCAGAAGCCCAAACGTTTTGCTCAGACTGTGTTGAGGCACAGAAGACAAGTCTGTTCTTCCAACACCTTCACGTTTTGCTTAGGAACACTTGGAGGTGTCGAGCTATTTCTCTCGATTTCCATTTCTCACATTGCAGTGCTCGTTTTGAAGGATACCTGAGGTATGTCATTAGCATGAGTTTCTTTCCCCAGTTTGATATCAGTTTTCCATTTACATCAGTTTTCCATTTTCTGTTTTATAGATCATTTTTGAGGAAATGATAAAGTGTTTTTCCTTCATTTAAAAACCTGCTTGTATTTCATGGTGAACATTAAGAAATATTTTTGAAAATATTCTTTTCCTTATCTCTGTTGCATTGTTTTAAACCAAGGCCTTCTACATAATGTGTTTTTTTTTTCTTTTAATTTGATTTTCTCAGTGCTATTTCTCCTATCACTGAAATTAAGGCGTTCTTCTGTAACATCACATTCATTTATTAGAGAAATCCAGTTGCAGTTGTTTCGGCTTCATTTGAGAAATGTGAAAAGAGAGTACACAAGGGTTTGCACCCAATAATTTCCTTCACATATATATAACAACATAGTTTATTCCTTCATGCCGCCATCTACACACTTACGGACTCCGTCTTGGAATTACCTTTTTTCCAACACATTCTTTCCATCTAAGATGCCTTTCCCTACAGGATCCTTTAAGAGACCCCTAAGCCAAAGGATTTTTATAAGGGGGTGAAAGAAATACTGTCCCTATATAACCGTATAGTATGTGAGGTCTCCGTTTTACTTGTTTAATTCAGATACTTCCTAGAGCCAAAGACTTAAACCTGTGGAGCACAGATATACTGACCCTCTGCCACGAGGACATCAGAGCAAAAAACTGTTAAAGTTCAAGCTTTATTCAAATATCTAAACTGTGTTGTAAAATTAAAACTAAAAGTGGTAGAGATTATTGTAAGAAACAATAAAGGCCATGCAAATAATGCTAGTTTACCCATACTGCGTCCTTGTATCATGCCGTATTGAGCGAGGACTCTCTTTAATATCCAAAATACAGAGCATTAACTTAATGATTAGTTTCCTACCTCGTCAAATAAACCAAGATGCTGCAAACAGACTTCTGATTCAGAAGTCCAGGAATGCGCTTTTACCTCCAGGATGCTCTTCTCACTTACTGCAAGGAAAAAAATCCTGCTGTTACAGTTGCATTTCCTGGGGGAAGAGCCAGCAAAGGTCTTGGGGAAGACACAAAGTGGAGATTCATTTATGTGGCTGCGCCAGCTCTCTAAATGATCCATAACACTGGCAGATTTGGGGAGTTTTACTCTTCTGTGGCAGGCTGATACTCACGGAGTAATTTAGAGCTGTTTTTCTAGAGTATTTTATGTAATTTTGCTTGGTAAGTGTGTTCTTGCGAAGTAGGTCTAGGTTTCAGCCCTCACTTTTTCAGCTGGATTCTTTGCACAATTACAGCTAACCGTGGTCAAACCTTGCTGGGCTCATATTATGAAGTAGGGGATAAACTGTGATTTTATCTAATCTAGCTCCAACATAAGGATAAATTGAAGTTTTGAAAGATTGTAGTAAAAGCTGTATGAGTGTAACTGTGTCTAACAATTTTACTAGGACAAAACCTTAAAGGACGTCTGTCATGACAGGGAATAGTGAAATACTGAATATATGTGTATTTTCAAACTAATGCAAGATTCTAGTTTGGCAGGATGGGAAAAGGTGACCATCTGTTTACAGCAAATTTATTTTGCATTGCAGGTAGTTTGAGTCTCTTTTTCAAACATCATTAGGATTTGTTTTCAAATACCTGCTGTGAATTGGCAAGAAAATAGATTGAAAAAAGGTTGGTTAAAGATATTGGTCAAAAAGGTTCATTATTTAAATATTCTTATTGTGTTTTTTGCTGCAGAGAGCATAAAACTATAGTAATACAGCAGAGTATGTACAACTGACATTTGCATAGCTGAATAACTGGGAACAGAGCTGAGAACAAAAGCCAAAATCACTCAGATCACTACACTCCTGGCCCCAGCACTTATATTATTTATTTCCTCACAGTCATATGCCATTTTATGTCCTCTTGACTTTGAAAAAGAAACATGTAAAATAAATACAATAATTGTAATGTAGCCATAGAGCTGAAGGAGAGTCATAGAAATGAAATTATTACTTCTGATGTGTACAAAAGTCATGGAAAAGATACGGGGATGTCTTAATGCCTCTTCCTCAGGATTGCTCCCAACATTATATTTTCTTATCCTTGTGCTATCCATTGTAAAAGGCTACTAAAATGCGGTTCCTGACACTTGTCTTGCAGATTATTGTATAATCCAGTAGATCTCATTGCAGGAAAGTTTGCCTGGTGTGCTGCACACAAGTATATTGTACTCTGAAGTACATTACAACCAAATTTGTCTCATAGCTGTAACACAAAATAGATAGGATTTTTTATGCCAACTTCTACTATAACAGCAACTATTCATCTTATGTCCATTAAAAAAAAAAAAAAAAAAACAGAGTATTTAAATTTTGGCCCAGTGTTCACTTAACCATCAGATTCTGCCTTTGCTGAGCGTTGGGTGGGTTGGTTTGTTCTTAGACACAAGAGGTTGTAGTGGAAAAAGCAACAGTTAGTGTTTTGATAATGAAGAGGGATCCTGATGCCCATTCAGATCAGGCTGTCAGTCAGTTTTTACCATACTAACTCAGTAAATTTTAATTCAGTAAATTGGGAACTGAGCAGCCATCATCTTCAAATGTTCACCATTTTAGTTCTCCTACCCACATAATTCAGTGTTACATCGCACTTATTTTTCACTGGAAAAGCTTTGAAAGTCCTTACAAGACATTGTCACATCTAAGCTAAAAGTCTCCTTTGTAAGTCTGCAAATTAGATGACTACATGACAGACAGCAATAAATCTGTACCTTGGAATGTTTCACTTTATTATTGAGTCTTGACGTCTTGTTTTCTTGCTCTTTGGCTTTAGCTCCTCTTTCGTTCAGGTGTACTGGTGTCCCTAAGCCTTTGTGGGCCACAGCTGGAGAAGGTGGTGATTGACAGGACCCTGGTGGGGAAGCTCATCTCCGACACCATCAGCGACGGTAATTACACCCACGTGCAAATCAATTGCCCGCATTAACAACAGAGAAACAGTGTGTCAACAGGTAGACTAATTATTGCCACTGGGGACTTGCAAACACAACAAGTAATTGCATGTAATGCCATAGTTAGAACCCTTAGGACTAAGAACGCTTTAAGAATAATATTTGACATCAAAGTTTTCAGGCTTGTCAAAGGAATGGATTTCTAAAATTCGGTTTCTTGCACATTTTAATCACTACGGACATGTCACTTGAACTTGTCGTGTTGGTATCATGAAAGGAAAAATGGGACAGGAACAAACATTAGCACACAGATTAATTACAAGGGATACTTGGTATAGATAAGTTTCATTTATTATAAAAATATTTACTTATTAAAAATATTGGATAATGTTATCTCTATGGAGATGTTTACTTTCTGGATTTCCAGCATCTCACTATTGACCAGTGATTGACTACTGACTGCTAAAAATCAAGTTTTTGCATATTGCAGAAACAAATTCATAAAATGTGCCTGTTCTTAGCAGTTTTATAGTGTGAACTTAATTTTTACATTGTCTCTCTACAAAGCTCCACTGAGAACTCATCCAGATGTTAATATCCTGTTATCTGCATGATCAAGAATATGGAATTTTCATTGCAAATTTTATCCCAAATTCCTCCAAAATGTACATCCAAGTTACAGCTTTTCAATGTGAATATATGCTCGGTTTAGTTTTGATCTTTAGTGATATGTTTTAGTCCATTCACGAGGCATCTGTTGAATACTGGCCTTGCTATTTAACAAAGATGCAATACTGTGTTTGTCTGATTTTTCCCTATTTGTATATTGTAATTAAGCCTTGAAAAATAACACTCCTATGTTGATAGAATCCTTAGTATTTGAAAAACTAATCACACAGCAAGTGTAGAATGCAGTTTGCCTCTTGACTCCTGTTGTCACCCTTAGCCCAGCACTCCAGCCTGACTTGTTTGTTTTCAGATCAGGCCCCCAGTTACTTGGAGCTGCCAATTTTAGCAGAGCTCCCTGAATTTACCTGCTGGAAGCAGCCATTTGCCTTAAAGCTGGTGCTCACCAGCTGTTCTGCAGCCACGTGGAACTAGGCTGTTTCATCCTCAGAAATCTGCTTACAGGGATGCATTGCTTGACCAACAGGTAGTGCCCGGGGAAAATAATGCTGGCTAGTATGGATTAATTCATTTTCATTGTCAAATTAGTTGTTCTGTTTTGTATTGAACTGTTTCAGTCTAGCACTCTCTTTATGATCACAATTTCCCCAACACTTTCCCGCACTTCGAGGAGGTCTCTTTCTTCTTGTTACCTGTTTTGTTTGGGTACCACATATGAAGTTTTCAGCAAGTTATTAGCCCATCTAAGGCACAACCCTGTGTTAGAGTTAGTGTCTGCAGTAGCACCTGGAACCTTCCTGCTGCTGCACCACTTGCTCCCAATGTCAAAATACCAAATATACCTCAAGTATTAATTTGTATTTATCAGCCTCATCACAGGCAATGCTGTATTAGGTGCATTTGCAAAATATTGGGGGATGTTACTGTAGGCAGAAAGAAAAAAAAAAGAAAATGGAAATGCAACAGAAGAACAAAACATATATTTGAATATAGCAGTAACTTGATCTGACTTAATTTATTGAGGTTTCTGTAATCTGAGTGGTCCTTAAGCTTTATTTCTCATTTCCAAGAAGATCCTGGCAGAATGAAACACTGATGCCTTTTAGGAGATTGCAGAGCCCCGGTGTAATATTTAAGAAAAAATTACTTTTTGCAATGTCTCAGTGGAGTCTTTGTTTGCTTAGCAGAAACAGGTATTACAGTGGTGACAATTTTTTTGGTTGTTTTTTTCAGCTGTTCTCACAGATAGTTTCATCATCTTGTCATTTGGGGACCATAACCAGCTCTGCTTTATTCAATTTACAAAGAAGATGGAGTTTCCTGATGTAAACAAAAGACTGGAAAAACTCTCTTGTTTGGATGTTAAGGTATATTTGTCGATGCTGGCTGTAAATACCAACATGAAGTCAAGTCTGTAATGGTAAATCTCAGTGTAAAAGATTCGAGCTAATGCGTGTAACCTTTTGTTTGCTGTGGGCTATAGGTGCATGCACAGTCAGTTACAGTGGCTCACCTGATACACACCAACTCGTGAAGCTGGGATAATTCAGTCATCTCCCTGAGCTCCAAGACTGCTGTAATTTTTGCAGAAATCTTCGTTTTCCCTCTAGTTACAGTAGTCATTGTTGGGAGAGCTGCTTTTGTAATTAAGGCACGGGGGTAGGACACAAGACAGAGAAGCAAGTTTCTCACCACTGACTAACTGTGAACTGTGTGTGTGACCTGAGGCAAGTGGCTGGGCACCGCTGTATCTCGATTCCTCCTTTATTTAGTGAACATCAGAATACCTGCTTTTAGCTGCAGCCTTTAACTGTGGTTGTGTCTGTAGCACAGCTTTAAAATGGTTTGGTTGCCTGCAGAAACCCAACTCGAGTTAAATTATACTCTGTCTTGGCTGGCTTGGGCTGTGTAGATGTAACCTATGTGGGTGGTGACACTTTGGGTCCAGGACAGTGCAACTGTGACCTTATCTGGGAATGCTTGGCACTGTGGCAGGGAAAAATAACGAGCCGGTGGCAGCTGACTTGGAACAGATAGAGAAGGAAAGGGGCCACATGCAATTCCCTGCAGGAATGAAGAGACCAGCCTTTACCCAAGGGAGAAGGATACAACGAGCAAGAGTTAACATTTATCCACTTATTTCAAACTGGATAAATGTTAAGGAAAAGCAATCTTGTCCTAGCAAATATTTTCCCCCTCACAACCCCTCAGTAATTTGCTTCCTCACATAAGGGAGTTTGCATTTTTCAAGGCAAGCCCTTTAAGGATGTGTTTAATTTAAGTTTTGCCATATTGCATTTGAACTTGCTTGGTAGAAATACTTTCTGCTAGGATGAATATCTAATACATTTTCCAGGCTGTTTCAGTTCAGGGCCTCTTTTCAGCAATGACTTGTATTTGCGAGATTGATCCAACCTCTCTAACGTGGATTTGAGACAGTTCACTGTTCACCAGGAACCGAGCTGATACATAGTTTGCTTTAAAATGATGCTCACGTGTGCCTGGCCTAAGGTGTTTGCTAGGGTTGTGCTTTAGAAGCAGGGGTAGTGGGTTGTTTTGTTTTGTTATTAGCTCTAAACTTCAACTAAGAAATTGTGGTGAGCTGAAGCCTGCCTTCAGCATTTAATTATAAGGCCCATAGCCTCTTCATTTGTGTTTAGAAAATACATTTTCATTTTGAGTATTGCGATTTTGGACCTAGTGGTTGTGGCATTTTTTCGTGGAAAGAAGGAAATTCTAATCCATAGAAACCTCTCTCTGTCCTGGGAAACCAGAAATAGCTCCTGCATTCTTTAAAACGGTTGTTGTGTTCAGTTCTTTGCTGACACAGCTGCACTTCTAGAGCACATCCATGTGCAATGTTAACTTTCGTTTCTCTTGAAATCAGTGGGAATCACCATGGATTATGTTTTTGCCAGCCAAAAAAAAAAAGGCATTTGCATTTTTTAATTGTTCTTTTTTGTGAGACTTGCTAGTTAGGCAGCTAAAAATAATTCTGGTTATCTTCAGAACTGCACCAGTGTGAGCCAGCAGAAAGTATTATTTACTGCTGCAATAATATTATATTAGTTGCTATCAATGGCAATAAAAGCATCAAAGATGTTCTTCACCTGGAAATGGGCAAAGTTGTAACATTTTCTTTTTAAAAAGCAGTTTTTCTTAATGTTGATTTCTTTCTGCAAGAGAGTGCATAAAGGGAAGTTTGCTGTGGCACAGAGCTACCTCTGGTCTAAAATATGGATCTATGATGCAGGGAATTTGAGTTTGTAGCCTTCATCATTGCCTCTGAGCTCCAGTGTAGCCTTGGGAAGTGTCCTCTGTGTCTGGGTTTCAATGCATGTTTCTAAAAGAGCAAAAGGCTTGCTTGTGATCATATGTAATGATATAATTGCATTTCTGTTGTATTTAAATTGTATTTTGGTGTGTAGAGAAAAGCAACTTCACATTGTGCATTGCTCCCCATAAAGGTGGGTAGCGCTGGTGAGGAGCTCAAGGCTGGGCTGGGCTGCCAGAGAGCAGGTAATAAGAACAGGTCTACCCCACTTTTCTCCTCACAGCTAGTTCCAGTACTTAGAGGTAAAAGCAATTGGTTGGTTTGTTTACTTATTTTATAGTATACTTCAAAAAATGAGAAATCTTCCCTTTTTCCTTTCATGTTTGGCATGTATTCTAATTTTATGATGAATTAGGTGGTGCAAATGTTTGATATCTAGCCTAAAGTTGTGTGTATCTATGTATCTAAATGGACAATTGCTTTCTCAAGCCTTTTTCTCCTTAAACAACAGCACCTCGGATTTCATATACCCTCTCAACAAAGACAGCCCGACTGTATGAATCACTACAATCTTGGAGTTCCCCAGAACAGAAATGATCATTTGCCTTTTCTCAGCGATACTAGTCTGTGCTTGGCAGTGTCATGTCAATGCAAGACACGAAGGTTTGCAAAAGACTCGTTTCTGTTGCGAAGTGCTAAAGTGGTGTGGCCTGGTCACCCTGCAACACAGCGCTCAGTACTGCCTGTGACGCTGTTTGTGCCTTCCTATCCGAAAGGTGTTGCCACCAAATCAACTGTTTACGTGCAGTTTTAATTCAAATGCAGTTGCCTCTTAAGCCCCGTGTTCTGTTTTATCCTTCTACTTTTAAGTAGAATTTTGGCAAATAAAACACAGGATACTCTGGAAACACCAACCTTTTGCAAGTTTTCCCATATATCTTTTTTAATCCATTTCAATTTACTGAAGGAGGAGACAGCAGGAGGAGTTAAATGTTTACCATGAGAGAACAACATTGGTAATTACTTTGATTTCAGTTACTTTTGATGTGTATTCAGGGGATGAAGAGGTCAATAATATTATGACCATGCAAATAGAAAAGGCTTCTTTTGACCATATAAAAAAATAGCAAAGGATTATTAAAGCATTAACCTTGATTTTAATGGCCTTGGTTGAGTGGTGAGATCACAATTTGGATGAGCCTGATTATTTACTAAATACAATACATAAATGCAACGGGTTCTTAACACCCATTGCACTCTGGCATTATCGCATTACTGCCAGCCTTTGTTGCCTTGCAGACAGGAATATGAAAGCAATCTGTCATGTAGTGAGACTGGCTCCAGAAGCATTTCTCTGATAAGAAGACCCCCTGCCCTTTGCTAGTGTCTGGTCCAGTAGGCTTAGCCATGCGCTTAATCCCCAGAAAGTGGTTCAATTATTGCTGACCAGCAATGGCAAGATAGTTTTTTTTTCCCCTAGCTATCAACCTTCCATTAATTCCTTAAGCAGAAATGCGGTGCAATCTATATTTCCTTGGCATGTGTCATCCAGATGGTGCACTGCTCATGTTTTCAAATAACCATGCTCCAAAATAACAGAGTTTGAATAATAAATTCCACAAATCCTTCCTGAGAAAGAGGCACAATTCTCAAGAGCTGCATAAAGTTTACGCATGATGCTGTAGCTCATCCACATTATGCAGAAAAGTATATATTCTCTTGCAAAGTGGCTGTTTGTGTCTGGATTATTTAATTTAGGCAGTGAAAAGAGAAATGTATGCTCATTCGAACACTGTAGAATATATTTAATATTTGACTGTGCCTTAAACACCAGCCTTAGCTCCCTGGTCAGCTTCACAGAACTTGTCATTTAATGTGGTGAGGCTTAAATCCTATGTGTAGGTCGATGCTGTCAAGCAACCATGGCTGTACATTTTGGTATTGATTGGAGTCATTGCAGTAAATTCCTTCTTAACTCACATTCCTTCCCAATCCCCTCCCCGCAGATAAAGGTGTGAGCATGTCTCTGTCTGAGGAGATATTTTTTACATTTACAGACAGCCTATATGAAGATATATGTGCACAGCCCTCTGTGTATATATACATTCTCTTTCACACATCCAAAGCAAATGCTCCCAATTGCACCCACCATGATATTTTATCACCTTAAATATTTACTGCATTTTTTTTTCCTCCATCAGATTTCTTACACTGATATCCCTGGACCAGAAGGTAGAAGGATGAAACGACACCTGGCAATAAACTGTGTTCAAGATATGGTTATTTGCTGGTGGTCAACAGCTAATGATGGAGCGTGGCCTTGGTCTCCTATTTCCTGTGAGAGGGACAGAGCCAACTTATTGCTATTAGGCTGTGCACATGGCAAGCTGGAGGTAAAGTTCTGAACTCTCTTGTTACGTGATTTTTCAGAATTGCTAAAGAAATAAGGATTCAACTTATATGCATGTTCAGGTAGATAAAAATAGCAACCGCATTAAAAACATAAGAAAAGATCAGTCATCCTAATTTTAAAGACAGAAATTTGTTATTCCATTCAAAAATACTTATTTAGTGTGTCTAATATTTTTCACAATGAAATTGGCAATGTGAGAACTGTAGCAAGGAAATTAAGTCTTTATAGCAAAATTGTCTCAATGCTGTTATCACTGGAAAAAAATAGTATCAGAGTACCACTAGAAAGCTTAGGTTAGAATCTCTAGCAGTTGTGTTCTTCTCCAGTGCAATTATTTTACATTATCTGCAATGTTCCAATCTATCCAATTCCAATCTATCTTAAGTAAATGTATGGTTTTATTACAATTTTAAAGTGTTGGCTCTACTCAAATTCTGCTTAAATTGTTGTGAGGAATATTGGTCAAATCAGTAACTATATTTTGTCTTGAAACCCCAAATTCCTCTTCTATGTGTGGAACATAAGCTGCAAGTTAGAAAAGAAGTACAAGCTGACCCTTTCCCTGACACTTGCTTAACTTGCTTTTTTAGGCAGATAATTTCCCTTTGGCTAGTTCATTTTCATTTCATCTATTTAAGAATACTTGAATCCAATTTCTTACGTGAAATTTTTTAAATGAAACTATGAGAGCATATTCTGAACTGAATTTAAGATGTAAAAGCTGTTCTGGACTAATATCTTATATAGATGCTCCTGAGTTTTATTTTCAGTTTAGCTTAAGCCATGTCTCATACAGACTAAAAAGGCACCGACAGTGAGGGAAGTGCATGAACTTGAGTCCAAACTTGAACAAACTATTTTCCTATAGGGAAAAACTCAAACCTCCTCTTACAAACAACATTCTACTCTCCTTAATTTGGGAAGATGCAAGTGTTTTAATTTTGTCGGAATTACTACATTAATTTAACTGAGGATATTTTTCCCTTGGGATTTTCTATATATTGAAAGCAAAAAAGAAAAGGTAGTTGAGACAGCTTTTCTTTCACGTTTCAGTCATTAATCACTATAGACTTTAAGTGCAAATTACCTCCACTCTCTCTTCTTTACTTTTCAGTTCACCTCTCTCCACTTGTGGTCACCTTCAACTCATCTCCCTCCTTTGCCTGATACTCACCTGCAGCTCTCAGTTCCTCCTGCAGTTTTGTCCAGTCGGATGTAAAATGTGACTATTCCTAACTCAGTAACTGCAAAGCGTGTTCTGCTTTATTCTTTTCTAGGTTTTTGCCACCAGGGCTCATGTGCTATTTTCTTATTATAAAATTTCATCCTAGCAGCATCTCAGATTGTACTTCGTACCATGCCTGTCTGTATGTCTTGGTTTCACAGTGACTTTCCCATGACTTTCGTTCCTTCTCGCACGTCTGTTCTTCCATGATGCTCCCTAACAATTCCCTAATGCCGACTTCCAGCATCTCTTTTCTGAGATCTCTTTTCAAGAAGTATTATAGGAAATTCACAGAAACTACCTTGTCAGTTTAAGATTTCTCCATTTCATTTTATACATTATAGGGAGATTCCTAAATTACAGCCTTTCTCTGCATCTTTCAATGCACTTTGTTTTATCCTTTTCTAGTTTAGACTAAATTTCACAGGGCTGGGGCTGTCTGGTCCCCAGAACCAGAGATGTGCCTCTGGTTCTTAACTCAGTAATGATAATAAACATTCACTGCACCTTCAGGCATATACTCATAATCCTTTTAATTTAGCCTATAATGTAATATAAATATTAGGAAATTATTTATAAAAGCCGAACTGCAAAATTTAACTGTTCCGTTGCTTTCCTTCTTGTGCTTCTTTGTGTGTGTGCTTGTAAGCTCTTCCCAATAAATTTATTTTCCTCCAGCATCTGGGAGCACACCCTTTAACTTCGGAGGGTTGTGCCACAGCTTAAACATGAGCAAAAATGTAAGTGGTATTTCTAGATAGCTTCTAAACAGTCACTTTCTAGGTCAGATGCCACAAAAAATAGATTTTCTATAAATATGCCTGTTTGCATCTCTGCCTTTTGTTTTTTTTGCCACTGTGTAGTGCTCTTCAGAGATACACTTGGAATAACAACAGGACATCCTAGTTTTATGCATGGAAGTAATCCTATATTTAACTTGTTTGACCACTAATGTACTAAGTGTTTGCTCTCGTGAAATAATTACTGCCAGTAATAGAAGAATAAGAGTCAAGGAGTGATTCAGTTTGGAGTGGGTGTCTAAGAGAAGGGTTATAAAATAATGCCATGTTCTAGGGTGCCTTGTCATTTACCAACATTTTGTTCAAAAATAATAATATTAGCTGGGTTAGACAAAATTATTATCTAGAATCAAGCTGGAAGTGCTGTGTGTCAAGCCTGTAAAGAGCATTTGATGCGCTGCGTTCATGAAACAGTAAGCCAAGCCCGAGGAGGTGAAGGGGTGCTACCCACAGCCGTTCTCAGCACATTTGGGCTGACCTACCAGAACCCCGGCTGGCTTTGCCAGCTCCTGACACATGTTGTGGCCCAGCAAATATAAATGCTGCTCTTACGTGATGCTGCTTCCTCCCTGGAAGAACTTTTTGAGTGATTATGTGCTGCCCACTAGAAGAGTTGCCTTGGGACAAGCCAAACCAACCCTCATCATGATGATATCCTGCAACTACACGTGATGAACTGGGATTCCTGCGGCACACAGGGTGTTTGGGATGTTGCCTATCTAAATAACACTTCAGCTTAATGGAAGAAATACATTTAATATTTTAAATACACTGTAAATATGATTTGAATCGTGCTATGTAGCTTTATGCTTTTACATTTATTCCCATTAGGGCTAAAGGTAGGCATCATTTCTTTAAAAACAGAAACAACTTTTTGTTAGCATATTCTCTGAAGAAAATTGTTGTTACTAAATGACTAAGCAATACTTCTGTGCTTATTTTAGAGGAAGGTCTTTTTCAGTTTCGCTGTGTCAGTGCCCGCTCTGTTTAGTTACATGGCAAAAAATATCACAGATGACTTCAGCTGCAGGTGAACCCCCAAATTAAAGTCAGTTAACAGTTTTAAACTCTCGACTGGTATTATTTGATTTGGTTTGTTTTTCTGAGATCAGTGTTTACCAAGTTAGAGAGTATGGGATGTGGTGAGGAATCCTCCCCTGAAGAAGAAATAAAAGAGCTTTTCTCTACAACATCGCTGTGCAAATGTATGTTGTGTGCCTGCATGCCTGCTGCTGCTGCAGGCTTTGTTGAATCTTTGTCAGCTTTCTTGTATGCTTTTATTTCCCGCAGTAAACTCATCCATTCTCCAAAGTATTTATTTATTTTTCTTTTTTTTTATTTTCTTCTTTGTTAAAGTACAAATGATCAGGGATGTTATTTGCCTTGTTTCCCTGTGGAGATAATGCTGGTGTTTTGATTTTGAAAACAGAAGAGGAATCTTTCGGAAATCATTTCAAAGTATTTTCTCTGAATAAATAAGCTCTGATGTGAAATCATCCCTGTAGTAAATGTTTTGAGGAAAAGTCATGGTAAAATGAACATGAACTTCACTCTGCAACGATAAATTAATAGACAATGATGATACCAGTGCTGAGTTACCGCGGTACTTTGCATTTGTTTCACCGTGTTTATTTTGCAGCAGTTGGTACTAATATGAATCATTGAAATTACACCTCATTCCTGTGGAAAAAAATAATTTGCTTGGGAGAGAATATTATTTTCCTTTCTCCCCAGAGCCGGTATTTAATAATTATTGTTTCCACGTGGTGCCTGCAACTTGCACAGCGAGCCCGGTACCCCTTTTATGAGTGGGCTTTTCTGCTCTGTAAATTCCGTGATGATAAGTTTCGAAAGAAAATAAATACTGGCTGAAGACCAGTCTTAAATAATAAAATTGCGTGGGGGACTCTAAATACAATACATCAAAAAAGAAACCTGGAGTATCACCTTGAGTTTTTATTTTAGAAGGGTTTAAAAACTGGGGATTTTTCCTTCCTCCTTCACAGTGCTGTATTTAAGTGATTTCACTCCAGTGTGCACTGCACTTTCCACTCAACATTTGTAATTAAAGTGTTTATTGTTATTTGGAGCCTCATTGTGTGAAATTAAACAAGCAGTTTCCTAACATCCATAAAATAAATCAAACATTTTTCTCATCTGAAAGACAGTCAATTCAGTCACAGCAAGCCTGTTTTTCTGTTTCCTTTGTTTTCTTTTTTATCTGCTTGGTAAGCCAATTTTCTGCTTAAGAACTACTATTTAAAACTCATACGTGGTTCGATATGCGGGCTTTATCCTTTCCCAGTGCTCAGTGCAGAATACTTCCACTTCAAGTGTTCAAATGTTTGCACGGGCGAGAGTGATGCTGCTTAAACAAGTTAGTTCTGTTATTTCTTTCACACAGCAAACTGAAGGAAAAGATCTGCATTATAACTCGCAGATCTCAGCCCTGCTGTGTACAAGGACTAACAGATTCGAAGATCCCTCGTGCATTCTGCCAATAGGTAGGCATAGGTGACTCCTGCAAGGGGGAAAAGGATCTAAATGCCATAGTGCCGCATTGCTATGGCTTTAATGCACTTAATGTATAAGTTATGTGCACAGAATTTGGGATATTTTAGGATTTGTAGGACATTTTTTGTAGTGTACATGTCACAGACCTAAAAAGGAGGTGGAGGGAGGCAGTCAGTGAATAGTTGGTTTGCCTTCATACAAATTACCTCCAGAAATTTTCTGGAATAAAAACAAAAAATAAAAAAAAGGCCATTCTACTTGTTCCTAGATTTTTGGAAATCCCTTAGCCGTGACTGGGCCTGTGCCCTTCGCCCTGGGATATTTTGACTCTGTCTTCGTAGCTGCACCGCCGGTCCCCTCCTGCCTGATTCCTGCACATGTCCTGCCCGCTTCCCAGGGAACTTGGCAGCTTTTCCTGCCTGTTTCCCACGCAGAGGATGGGTTTTGTCAATTGCAATTACCGTGTCCTCCTTTAGGGTTCCAAGGAGGTCAGTACTACGCTCCAAAGCATCATCTTAGACTTATCAACCTGCTTCTGTAGCTGTGTGTTTCTCTGCTTTAGTTTTCCTGGTAGTGGCATGAAGAGTTGTTAATAAAAGCCCTTCCTGGCAGAGAAATTCAAATCACCCTTCTCAGATGAAACAGAATATCCTTTTTTTTCCTCACCTTTAGAGTGCCAAATACCAGTTGTATTCAGCAAAGCTGGAAGCCAGAACAAAGAGATCTCAGGGCTTGGGATTCTTTTCCTGCAAGAGGCAAATGAGGCCACTGATGCATGAGGAGTAGCGTATCTGTTCCCATCTGCGGAGAAATGTCTTTTCTCAACCAGTGTTCTGTGTGTTATCAACAGAATTCTCTAGAAGACTTTCCTTTAAGACTAATTCAGTTAAACTTGATGTCAAAGCTTCTCTTTTGAAAGACGGCAGATAGAGTCTTACTCTCGCAGGAACTTCTGCTTAGTCTAGAATTGCGTTACTTGCACCAACCAGCTCTACCCTGGACTTCATTTCCAGGATCTGCTCACAAAGCTGTGTGAAACCCAGCATGTTTCTCATCTCAAGGCTGATTAAATTAGACCTTTTGAAAGACTAGGTTTTACTTTATTCTAATTTCAGTGGAGTCAGTGGAGTCGTGTCCCACTCTTGCTCTTACAAGGCAGAACAAAACTATTAATTGGATTCAGTTTGGTGTTGACTCTCTAATAATCAGATGACAACATATTTTTTTGGTGACTATTTCTAGTGCCCACAGCTATTGCTCCAAGGTGTTTCCTATGTTTTTTTTATTTCTCCACTGCCTCAACCTTCAGGACCAGTCATAGTCTTTTAGCCCTTGATAGTTGTGTGGCTCGTCATGACTTTCTTGTAGCTTGTGAAGAGGTGTCCAGAGAGGAACTCTGTTTTTGTATCAAATATGTAGAGGAATACTGCGGTTCATTGAAACCTGCCACAGGAAGACAGAAATCTGAGTCCCAGAGGGCCTCAAGGCTTGTTTCACTGAAGTTATGGAAGCTTTGAAGACTTGCTTGGGCAGGATTTCTGTTTCACATATTTGAAAGGCAGCTATATATACTGCTATACATGCTTCTAGGGAAAATTGCAGAACAAATAATAACACTTCACCTTGTCTTTATTTGGGGTTACAGAGCTCTGTGGTCACAGTAATCCTTTGTCCACAATAATCTTTTACAGGTTTCCTTGCAATGCAATTTAACACCCTAATAAGTTGGACGTTTCAAACAGTTTTAAGAGCAAACCACTGCTCAGTAGCCACTGTACTTATTGTGAGAGTAAAGAACTAGCCAAATGGAGGCAGGTGAGGAGAAGGTTTCCAGCCTGTATTGCTAATTAAACCTTTTGTTTCTGATTTAATATATGTTTTATCTGATCACCATTTCTCTTTTGGATGGAATTGGCTTACTTGATTTGCACAAGCTGGTTGCTTTGCCTTCTGTATCAGACGCTTTTGCATCTAATACTTTGTTTCTTGATTATTAACTGGTTGTCCCTAACTAATCAGCTTAAACTAGCTAAGACATTTGTATTAGTAGGCAGATGTTATGCAGTCACAGAACTGCAGGAAATCTTTTTCCTCCCCTTTTGAATGAGAATCTCTTTTACTTGTAGAATGAGCAAACTGCTAGAACAAAACATTCTCATCTGATCAACATCCAAGTAATTTCTAAATGCAGCAATTACTTCTGAGATCATGGGTGGTATGTCCTCCCCAACACGTGTCACACAACATGAATCTTCATTGGACTCTTCTGTTACCTGCATCATTTCATGGTGCTTCCAATGTTTCCACAGTGCAAACTGTTGCTGTCTTTGAATCGTACTCTGTGTTTTTGTTATTCCAGTTCATTCAACCTTCAGGTACCCCCAGCTGGTCCTCCCTTTCTGCTATCACAAATTCATTAATTTTGCATCTTGAGCTGTATGGCACCGAGGAGCATCTACCACCTACTCACCTGGCAATCTGCTGTACACGCTGTTTCAACATGCCACTGTTTCTACCACTGCAGTATAATATTTTCTGTTACCATGGCCAAGAGCAAGCGATCAAAAATTCTTCACATCTAAAACTAGTGTAACATCTAGGATATTTTGAGAAATTTCTTATTTCTCCTCCACCCACCCTTGTTAATAATCAGCTATTCTTTCGTTTCAGGGAGCAGCACAGTTCTTCTCTCATTAGGACCATCTGCTCTTATCTTCTGTTCTGCTAACCTTTTATATACTCTAAGTCAACAAATATTGTCAAACTGCATTGCAGGGGTTTTAAATAAAACGAGAGTAGCCCTTTTACAGCCTAAGTAACAGATTCTATAACTCCATTTCTAAAATAGATGTTTAGCTTTGTGAAAAAATGCATTTTCAGCAGTGTAGTTTTCTAAATGGTCAAAATAAGAATGAACTGTTACAGATGATACCATAATGCCCTGGATTTTTTTTCAGGTTTTGAGTTTTTGCCGCACAGAATGGGATCCGCTTGATGCCAGCTTTAGCACTAAAGAGCCCTATCAGGTTCACACTGTGGAGCGCTCGATCTCTGCGGACAAGGAGCCCATGGCTGACAGCTGTGTCTACAAGTGCGTCCGGAACAAGATTCAGTGCGTGGCGGTCACCAGAATCCCGCTAAAAGCCAAGGCCATCAGCTGCTGCAGGAACATTGCGGAGGACAAGCTAGTCCTGGGATGCGAGGACTCCTCACTAATTCTCTATGAAGCCTACAACAAAGTGACTCTGTTAGCCCAAGCACAACTGCTGCCCGCTTTCGTAAGCTACCACCCCGGCGGAGCAGTTTTCCTCATAGGCAGCTCCCAAGGGGAGCTGCAACTTTTTGACACAGCTCTGTCCCTGGTTAAAATGCAGCTTTTGGCAGAGGACTTGTCCCCGGAGACAACTTTGCAGCTCAGTAAGCACTTCAGCGTGCCCAACAGCCTCGTCCACGTGGAGTGGCCTGCTCCTCGGGGCGCATCTGCCAGCACAGATGGCCCTGAAATCCATGATCTTCTCTTGGTTAGATTTGACAAAGGACCCTTGGGCGCCCTTCACTTTAAACTTGGTAAGTCACTGAGTGCATGGATGGAGTCTCATGCTCTTGAGGAAACGTGTACCTCACAAATTCCTTAGTTTTCAGTTCCTTAGTTTTTCCTTCATAGTTTTTAAACCCCCATTTTAGCTCTCTGGGCCGGTAGCACCCAATGCTGTTGATCTTTGAAGATGTGAACCAAGCAGTTCCTTATGGTTCACACAGATTTGGTGTCTTTCAGTTGGAGCTTGATGTAATAGCAGCCCAGTGTGGTTAGTTGGAAAATTTCTTTGCAATTATAATATAAAAAGTAATTTCCCATATAAAAAATATTTACATCTGGATTTCTATTCATTCTATAGCTACTCCTAAAATACACTATATGTAATAATAGCATGAGTATTTTGTCCACAGTGTAGCCATCCTTTGCATTACAATGTGTATTTGTCCCAGTACTGTCCTTTTCCTGACTTGAGTGCATGAAACTACAGTATTTCCTTCCTTTAAGACTCAGCACAGGAAGGAGAGGTTTGCAGCTATCAGGGAAGGCTGCTCTCTCAGGTAATTTGACAGAGCTGTAAATCAAAGAAATAGTAATAATACTCATTTTAGAATTTATGTAGAACTTCTCACTTTATACTTTAGATGTAAAAGACTTTCAGAGAGCAAAAGGTCCCCAGTTTCCCATCTCTGTTCCATTCAAGTCAAGCAAGTTACAATGATGCAAACCCAGCATGAGAGCTAAAAAACCAGTCACACTTCCATCTTCTGACTCTCAATTTAGTGTTTTCAGCATGGCAAAGAGCCACTCAAATATACTCGTCCTGGAAAATTTCAGCATTTTAGCCATTGTCTGTCCAAGAAAACAGAATTCCCTTTGTAGAGACTTAGAGGAATTTGGAGGTCATTTCATATATTGAGGCAGAGAAGATTTTTTTCTAAACTAGGTGACACTGTGCTTTGAGACCCTTCTTTAATTCTTTTTTGTTGTTGTTTTTTTAATGATACACATATATGCTTTTGTGAGGAAAATCCTATTTAAAAGTACAGCAGACCTAAGCATATGAAGGCCTGAATTTTTAAAAGCTTAACTAAATATGCCAGTGCAAACAGGTAAATTAATATCATTGGATGTTAGCAACACAAAATGTTGGGTTGACTTACAGATTTCTAAAAGAACTGCTCCAGATTATTAGTTATCCAAAATACTAATAAAAAACTGTTTAGAACTGTTTTGAGTTGTTCAGCTCCATTATATTCAATGCCAGGTTTAACAGTTGCAGAGTACCCCAGACCACCAATTAATGCGGCTGTTTGACATTTTTGTGCATGTTGGCCATTAAAAAAGGAAAAAAATAAGTTACCTCTTACCTGTGGAACAGAAGGCACTCTAGTCACATCTACCTTGCTTTTCTTCAGGCCTCCCGCGTGGGGCTTGCTCACAGCAGCTTTCCAGAAAGCCCAGCTTTCCCCTTGCTATCTTTCGCGCATTTATGTTCCTCCTACAGCAAACAGGCTCTCAGTGCAGGGATTTAGAGGCCTTTCCTGCTAATTGCCAGCTTGTAAACTTAATTGGACCGTCTCCCTGGGCACCGTTCCTAAATCAATTAGGCAGTGAGTTGGAGGTCGCCTCTTTCTCCCGAGGAGGTTGCCTGGAAGCGCAGCACCCAGGAGAAGTCAAGCATCCAGATGGGAAGATGTTGACCTCTACCGCTGAAAGTTACCGTATTTTAAAATTCATTCCGTATAATTACTGGGAAATCTCATCAAGGAGAAAGCAAGGATCTCCCTATCTGCCTCAACCCTTCTCTGCAGCTCTTCTCTACCGCATCCCGGTTTTCAGTTTTTCCTCTTTTCGCTCAGTCTGCTGGACTACTACTGCTGTGCTGATTACTTAGCCTGGCTTGCCAAGCTCAGCAGCTTTTAGGTGCATGGTATTTAATAAATAATACAAATGCAAGTTATGCAGGAAATTTAAGTCTCAGTGTCAAAAAAAAAGCAGATGTCAAAAAAAAAAGAACTGAAATACAGTCATTAATGACTCCTAGTTATGTATATCTACAGTATAGCTCATGTGCTGCAGTAGAGCATTCATTCCATAAGGCAGCCCAGCAAAGTAACTTGACCAAATAGGTGAAAAGTGACTTTTAGGACTCTGGGCATGCTTAAAATCAGATTTCTGGTTAGGACCACTGCTGAATCAGCAAATATATTCCCAACTTTTGCCTCTAGCATTGTAAATACACTAGTAGTGCTGCTGTAGTCTTTTTTAACATGGATCAGCAGATGTCCATACAAACACACAGAAAACTTTCAAGGAATCAGTTTATTTGATTCTGTCTTTGCAGTCATTTTTTAGTCCCTTTTTATAATAAGCTACTGACGTTAGTACTTAAGACTCCTCTATTTTTGCCCTTCGAAAACAACAGGATTTTTGGATCCTACCACCCATCACTGCATCCTGCATAGCAATTTTCAGAATTTCTTCTAGCAAGGAAAGATCTTCCACAAATACAGTTGAATGTAACTCTTGTAATTGATGTAGTTTTCCTAAATAATGATGTACATATGTATTAATATATGGTACCACAGGTAACATCTGTTCTCTGGGATATGTGCAACTATAAAATCCCTTGCCTTTATCAATAATACATTACATAGACATTATTCGAACTGTTTGAAAGTTGTTCTGATATCTGGAACAATATTAATAAACAAGCTAGAAGTAGGCTCTAGGGGAACAGCAATATGCACAGTTTGAGGTGCTGTAGATTTTATTTCTGTACACACATAGTTATTTTTAAGTGTTGTCCAGCAATATTCTCCTACAGGAAAGAGGTGCTAGAAGCCTGAACTTATGAGTAGGTCAGAAAAACTGGGAATAAGGTTTTAAACTGCATTTGCAATGCTAGCACTAGTAGGTACTGAACTGTATTCACCGCCCTCCATGTGTGAAGTTCACTGATAGTTTTTCTCCACTGCCCCAATCACTCTGAGCCCAAATATACCAAGGTGAAGAAGAGCTATATCCCATAAATACCAAATAAATATTGAATCATGAAACCCACTAACTTAAACTTTTCAATTTTAACCAAGCCCAGTTCTTTTCAACAACTTTTACTTTACGCACTCGTAACGCTGTTGTTGCTGTTAATGTTTCCTGTGGCAGGTGTGATCACAAGAGGACAGCTGGGCCCCGTGGAGCTCATCCAGCAGTACATCCGCTACGACGAGATACGTGAGGCCATCGGCGTCCTGAGCACCATGAACTGGAACACGATGGGGCTGCCCTGCTACGTGAGCCTGACTGCCATTGTAAACCACCTTCTGAAACAGAAGCTTACGCCAGAGAGAGAAGGTCAGCACGGGTAATTTTTCTAATATATTTTTATAGGGTTTTTGTAATTGGATTATGGCAGTTTCTTTATTGACTTTAAGAAGAAGGCAGTAGCGAGAATCCAGATAGAATTATGGTACTCTCAAACATCATATGTAGATGAGTAAGTAACAGTTGTGTCAGTGTGTTGATTGTGCTTTAATTCATATTTATATTTAGAGTAATCCTAAAGCAATGTATATTTGAATGTATATATTTTGTAGGCGTGACTTAACAGGTGTATAGCAATATCTTGTACATGCTATATTATCATTGTATAAACTTTACTTATGTAATTTTAGCTGGTATAGGACTCAAATATGCATTTTATATTCACACGGAGCACCAGCTTAAGGAGGGGCATTCTTCTGGACAGAGACAAGAGGTTTTAGTGTGGTTTTTAAGGTGCTTGAGAAGGGTCTTCTATAGAATGCCCAAGGGCTCTGAATACACTATCCTCTGCTGCCTCCTTTAGGATCAAAGCATTTGTCCTCCCTGCAATCTCCTGCCCCCCTGCAGTAACAGCTTGTGTCCCTAACAAGAAATGAGGAATTTTTGTTTCAGCCCCATTTCTGCTTGCCTAATGTGCTGCCTCCTCTGTGTTGCAGCTCAGTAGGCTTCCAGATTTCAAGTGCATTGCTTCAGTGGGAAGGTGCTGTGCCCCAGGCTGGCAGGAAGGCAGCTGGGGACCTGCGTCGTTCATGGCAGGAATGAATACTCAGGAATACTCAGGAATACTCAGGAATGAGCTGTGTGAGATGATAGCAAATTCCAGTGTGTCCCATATTGCTGCCGAGCCATCAGCTATCCCATTTTACAAGAGCAGATTAAAAAACCTCTGCATTATAAACGTAATTATCAATTTGAAATAAAACATGCTTTTAAAAGCACACATGAAAAGGTCTGAGTGTTGTTTACAACAGCTCTGTTGTAAAAATATGCATGTCGTGAATAGATGTCTGCGTGTTTCCCCCCGTGCAGCTCCCCAATACTGTTTACAGCAGACAGAATTTTATTTCATCCAGGATTTGTTCTATATGAATCCAACAAATTTGACATAGTAATTTATTTTCTTTTTATTAGCAGAGCCCAGTGAAGCCTTTTTTTTTCTAGTGATATGGCAGTTATCTTTGAGATCTTTATTCTGCCTTCAACATCAAGCTGGGCTATCTAATGAATCTATAACTGTACTAGTAGTTACTCGTATTCCATGTAGGTTGAAACATTTCAAAAATACAAAACATGCTGTCAGGAAAACAGCAATGGCAAGAGAGTGTGGCTTGCTTTTGCAAAAGCACTGCTGTATTCAATTTTAATCTAAATTGCTGCTTTGAAAGAAAATGCCTCGATAGTTCAGCTTATCTTACTGTCTAGATTTAAGATAATGCAAAACGTAATTTACTAACAGTTTGCTATGTTACTAACATGGTACTAATAGCACATTCGGCGCTATCAAGCCTAATAAAATAAATACAACCACACTTGGAACTAAAGAACCCCTATCACTAAACACAGAAGTGGCTACTTCAAACAAACTTTAATAACAGCAAATCAGTGAGATCTTTTTCTGCCTAATGAGACAATAGGTTGGTTTTATTCTGCTTTTAAAGCCCACGCAAAGTTTGGGTGAGCAATAACAATTTGCTCCTCCACTTTGAAAGAAGAACCTATGCTGATATATCATATTCTCCCTCTGATTTAAGAAAGACAGACTTCTATCAGTCATTTTGTCATGCATGTCAGGACAAGGAACCACGCATTAGCTTTCAATCAGAAATCACATGACAATAAATTTTATTGATCATTACATTTCCTTTCTGCTAGGCATTTGCAACACAGACATGTAGTGTATATTTTCACTAATTACTTGTGATTTTTTATTAAAAACATGTAGGAAAATACGTAGGAGTCACAGTGAAGGAGTAAAACAGGTCAGAAATCATTTAAAGTGGAGAGTAAGGGAGGTTATAAGGGAGGTTAACCTTTCTCGCACCACTACAAGCTGTAAAAAAATCAAACTTATGGGCCCTTTTATTTAAAGTTTTTAATGAACAGCAAGGGCTGAGCAAGGCTCAGCAAGGCTGAGGGAGGTTCCTTCGACATGAAGGTGATCTCAAGAAAGATTCTGTCACCTGCTGACCTAACACATTGCAGTAATCCTCCCCCCAAAAAAAAAGAAAAAAACTTTGTTACTGTTTCCTTAAGAGGGCAAAAAATTGGAGCTGAGAGTTGATGTTTACTGGACAAACTTGTTCAAATTGTGAGTCACTCTTAATTGGACGCTTCTGGTGGGAACCTCGTGCAGTACAGAGTTCTGCTCCCTTCTGACAGCTTTGGCTGCTCAAAGTCAGCTCTGCCTCAAGTGGAAGGTTATATGCACATTTGTGTTCATGCAAGCTGTCACAATTTAATTTCATCTGTCCTATAACAACATCACATTTCATCAGTGTTTGAGGCGTTTGACTGACTGCAAACACGAACAACCTGTTGTAACTGAAAGTTTCCCTTGTTTCATTGCTGTGTTTGAACTCCACAGCGCAGCTCGAGGCAAGCCTGGGAACCTTTTATGCTCCAACGAGACCCCTCTTGGATGCAACCGTGTTGGAATACAGGGACCCAATCAGCAGATATGCAAGAAGATTCTTCCACCACCTCCTCAGGTGAATGACAGTTTCAACTTCTATCAACTTAAAATTAATTACATATTTCAATAACTGTCTATTTCAGTGTGGTTAGCGCTTTCCAAAAGGACCACCCATGAAAAAAATGCATTCATTGTTATTGTTTGTTTAACTTGCACGTCGTTCCTTTCAAATACAGTATGGCAGATAAAATGCTATTCAGAGCTCTTTTATCATCAATACACTTAAAGTGAATCACCCTTTCCCTTCTAGCTTGATAGAAAAAAGATAACCAGCTTCTGAGAGATCTATTCACTGACTGCCTTCACATTAACTATTGAAAGAGCTTACAAGCAGGAAGAAAATGTTGAGTTTAAATAGATGCTAGAAAGCAAATGAACAGTATGTGGCCCAAGCCATTTTTTGCCTTTGCAGCCGCGAACACTGAGCATTTTGTTATTCTCACCTCCACAGTAGTTTTCAGTAAGAGGAAGCTGTGTTCTGAATGATAACCATGATGTTTGTAACACCTTGTTGAGGACAAGTCTAGATGGACATGGTGAAAATAGCTTTTAATGCACTGCTCTTCTATGTTTTAACTAAATGATATTCATCATGTGCAGATGCAAAGTTAGGAACTGGGAAATGGTACAATGGGTGATTCTTTCAGATCTGAAAGAAAATTATATAACTTTGTCTTCTAAGTTCTGAACCTGCAAAGGATGATCCTCCTGGTAAGCCACTCCATACCGAGTGGATGAATTCTCACAGCATCCAAATAAGAGGTACTAACCACTTGCTGGAGCTTCATTAACAGCTGCGGCCTCGATGGTGGGTAGAAGCTCTGCTTTGCCCTTCTCTAGAAAGCAGCAGGGCAGGTCTGCTGTGGCACTGGCCGGGGCAGAGGATCGATGCAGCGAGAACCCCGTGAGAGTGCTGAGACCTGTAACTGTAGCTGCTCGAGCAAGGTCCTTCCCTGTGACGCAGGCTTTGCTTCCAAACGCCAGCAGGCATGCAGAGGCACGGGCCCTGGCTGAGCCTTCGAGCCCTGGGGCTGCTGAACGCAGCAGAAACCCTGACTCAACCCCCCAGCAATCCAGAGGCTGCCTGGGCCGCGCGGGGACAGGTCGGGGAGTCTGCACCCCGCAGCAGCCAGCGGCCTCGCGAGCCACGGGAGGCTCCTCTGCTGTCCCCTGTTGTCAAAGGGATTTGTACTCAACAAAATCAAAGTGATAGGCTCATGCGATTGCTGCAGAACAGATGGTAATGCTTAAAGCTTATCTGAGAAGACATAATCTAAGTACCAAATGAAATGCTGAAAAATGGGCACTTTATCTGATAAAAAGCAAGAAAATGATGGCCAGAGCTGATCCTTATTGTATCAAAGTAGTTCTTCCTTAATTGGTGTTTATTTCCTTTCAGATGTTTCCTTAAGTGACTCAAACCATTTGCGTGTAGGCTAAATGAAGTGCAGCGGGGATTTGTTGGAGGGCTTGTAACGCAGCCGGGCTCTTCCAGCTGGAAAATCCCATCCAGGCACGACCTCAGTGTCTGGGAGAAGCAGAGGGACACACAGTGCTCCCTCATCCCTGTGGACAATCCCGAGCTACACCCTCTGCTTTTCCTTCTGTTCCTTCCCACTGCGAGGAGCTGGCGAGGTCCACCAGGTCTGCTGGGTACCACTGATACCTGTGGGCTCGAGACAGCGAGGAAAGCATGGAGAAGTGTGCTCCTGGCTTTCTGGAGAACTGTGCCGTGCCTGGAATGGGCACCGGAATGCCCATACCAGGTGACATCTGACATTAGATACATGCTCTGTCTCAAACCTTATTTGTTTTATTCACCCCTATTCATTGAGCACTAAATATCAGCAGTTTGACTGCAAATCGTTAATGAATCTCTTCACGGTGAATTTATAGATGTGCATATGTGTGCAAACAAAATAATAGTAAGAAGACTTGAGTGCAGGTGCCCTCCAAGTTGTCAGCGCCAAACAGAAGCAAGTGCTTGGGGGCTGTTGTTACTCTCTGGTGAGCACAAGGAGACCAAAGCAAAGGCTTTGGATCCTGTCATAGGAAGAAGTGAAGGAAACGTGGTGCTTCCCAAATCATGTACACTGCAAGCACGAATGATACTCAGCAGATCTTTCCTGGAGAATTGGAGAGCAAGCTTTGGAGAAAGCAAGCAGGAGGTGCCCAGAAGGGAAATTTGGAAGACAAGGAGCATCAGGATACTGGGAACAGGAGCTCGACAGCAGGTAAGGGTCAGGAAGGATGGGTTAGGAGCGTGATCCAGAAGTGAGGAAAGGGGATCAGAGTAAAGATGGGCATTTGAACATGCAGCAAACGGCAGGAGGGTAGAGGGGAACTACAGAGAGAAGCAGAAGACAATATGGGATGTGTGAAATACAGAGGAGATCAAATGCATAAGGAATGGACAGGCAAGGGCGGAGGTTTTCATACAAGATTAAAATGTTAAAACACTTAAAGGTTTCTAGATCTAAATCTGAAAAATGTTCCTATAAACAAAAGTCCCCCCTCCCCACAGCTTTCCTTTGAGTGCCCCACCAATCTGCCTTAAGCCTTTTCTAGAAGGACCCACTCTTGGGAGAGAAATATTAATTCACTCTACATGCTGAGACAATCTTTAGCCTGCCTGCTGAGTCTGCCAAAAAGGTGCCAGTTACTGTTCTACTTTTTAAGATGCAAGTGTCTGTATTTACTAGAATTGAGAAATACAGTCACCTCTGCAGAAAGGCTATCTTCACCTAGTAATAAGCATGCGACAGTGATTTTAATCTTTCCTGTAAGCTCAAGGACTGCATATCCAGTTGCAAATAACTGGAGACATCCATTTTCACATTATCACTGAGGTTATAGGCTAAATATTTTTCTACCATCAAAGAGATCGCTTTCCAGAAAATGCTGAATGCTGCAGTAGGAGGTTCCCTCCTTTAGGTCCTGGGCTTTTTAGAGGGAAGATGCTCTGTATTTACTAACTGTATTGCAAATATGGGCTAAAAACAGTGCTGCAGCCTGAGCTGGGCCCAGGCACACAGAGAGCACCACTGATCACAGCTAGAAAGCAGAAAAATGCCTTGCCGCGTTTAATAATATTACTAAATGCCTGCAATTTATTGCAGCCATTTATTTGTATCCGTTGCTATAAAAGCTGAGCTCTTACGTTTGCAAACCAGCCTCTCCAGCTTCCTCCACAGTGGCAGCTTCGAGCTTTGCAGGTATAGACACTAAACACAGGGCATGGAAAACCTCCAGATCCGGGCGTTCGGTATACAGAATTAAAATTAAAGGCCTCTTAATTATATGCCAGGGATCCATTACAATAGTACTTACAGAATGAATAATTTCACTTTAAATTCTTATCTATAATTAAAAACACAGGAACTGAATTGCAAGTATAAAAACATATCTTAGGTGTTCCTTGCCACTCGAGTGGCACTCCTGTATTTTAATATGATGTCACTACTTATAATAATATAAAGCATTAGCTCATTATGTAAAACACTGAGCCGGGGCGGGTTTATTGGGCAGCCTTGGGGAGCAATAACCTTCTCATCCCCACCCTGGGCCTCCCGCGGAGCCCGGGCTGGGGTGGCATCAGCTGCACCCTCAGCCCTGGCACGGCTGACGCACGGCTGGGCCTCCCTCTGCCCCAGCATTCCTGCGCTCCTCGTGTTCCCGAAGGCCTGGAATTAGCTGCGTGGTTTGACACACACACACACGAGCCCTGCTCCGAACTGCTCGAGCCGTTCTACCTCTCTCAGTGTGAATAGAATAATGTTTTACAGGCAAGGGCTGAGCTCTGAAATCCAAAAGAGCTCTGCAGTTACAGGCTCAAATGCAGCCGTAATTCAGTATTTCAGCTGAGCCAGTTCTCTTTTATTCACCTTTATTCCCCTTTTGTTTGTGAATATACAGTTTAAGGATCTCTCTATTTTTCTTTTTAAGGTAGAAATATGTTAACCTTCAAAAACACTTGCCTCAGCATCTGATAATTCCATCAAGAGAATGGCACTGGGTATTTCTTACAGAGCACAAAGATGTTGCCCTATGAAGCAAAACCCTGTTGTAAATAATAGGATAGAGCTTTAACCTCTTCCAAAGCCTTGAATTTTGAATGGCTTCATGAAATATTTCATGAATATTCATGAGTCCAGAAATAAAAACTTCTACCATGTTTTCTGTTAACTGTTTTTACTGGTAATTTTTTTATAACTTTGCAAATCTTCTCAGAAGTGCTGTAATTCTTCCCAATGGACAGTGTAAGATAGACGAATTTAGCTACATGGTGGGCAGAACTGGGTAACACCAGTGGCAACACTGTACGCACAAAAGTAATTTTAAATTGATAAATTAACACCAATAAGGGAGATGATTATTAGCAACAGAGGAGACCTGTTTCCACCTCGATTTTTGTGAATCTGTTGAAGAGTTGTGAAGTGCCATGTTATACTACCTGATACGATACCCTGACACAGTTTTCACTTCAAGTCAAGTCAACCTTTAAAAAGTGAAAATAAAGCTCTTTGGTCCTGCAGCTGCGGGTCTAACCACTCGCTGTATTGCTACACTGCAGTCTGCCAACTAGGCATCCTCTTGGAGTCTGCCATCCACAACAGGACCCCATATCAAAGGTGGGAAAATGCCTTAACCCTCTAGGAACGGTTCCAGCTCTGTTTGCAGCCCACAACGAATGGAGCCTCCACAGTATGGAGCTAGGGACCAAAGAATTTTTACAGGGCTTTTTACGAGCACCCTAGAAGTAGAATCTATAATTATATTAGTACATAGCGTGGCACAAAGTAGGTATAAACATTAATGATGATATGCTTCAGGAGGAAAGATGTCTTTTATATTCATAAGGTAACCCATTAGGCGTGAAATTATGTCTTCAGATAAATGACCACTGATGACAAGCAGGTTCTCTGTGGTGGCCATATGAATTCTGCTCTATGGGAGCAGGTTCAGTTCTGACTAAAGCAGCATCTTCTGGCAAGTGCTTTGAAGAGTCATTTTTTGTCATCTTGTGAAAACGATCAAAACAAAGGTTTTCACATCAGCACTGCACTGACGACCGCGAATTTCACTTGCGGAGATGGAACTGCATATAAAAAGATCCCCCTGGTCTTGCTTCTTGACCTGTTTTAGAAACAAGAAATAAAAGCACATTTTTCAATGGAACTGGATTATCTTTGCCGTTAAAGAGGATAAGTATTACAGGAAAAGGAAGTTTAAAGTTTCCTTGTTTTAGTTATGTTGCTAATGAGTGTTTAAAAAAAAAAAAACAGGTTGCAATTTCAGTCAGATTCTTTGATGTCGAGGAATGGCTCCATGATTTAAGTCTCTAGTGAAAATGACAATTTGAGAAATTCGGGGCAAAATATCAGGAAAAAAAAAAAACCACAAATAAGATGAAACAATTACTTGAGAACAAAATCCCATTAATTGCTTGAGAACAAAATCCCGTGAATCCCTCTGAATTCAGTAGAGTCCTGGGTGCACAAAGAGTGAGTAATCCCATCTAAGGGAGATCTTTGGGATAAGTGTGAGGAATCAGACTTGAGTGCCTGTCCCTAGCAAATAGCTATAATTAACCAGCTGATTAGGTTAGAATAGTTATCTGCAAGTTTGTTGTTTGAAGACAGAGCAATGGGCACTCAACATGTCCAGTTCCTCCATCACATTATCGTGATCCTATAGATATTGATATCCTATAGATAAATAAAAAGATAGATAGATAGATGATAGATAAACAGTAATACAAGACCAACACTAAATAAAATTTAGCAAGAACTTCTAAAGTAAAGGCAAGGATGCATTAGTTGAACTAAATACTCTAGTGTGTAACCTCTAATTTAAAATCACCCTAGCACCTAAGGGAGGACTGGAACATGGAAAATATTCAGATTAGTAAAGATAAGGGCCAACTTTGCAGGACTCAGTAACATCGTATCAGAATTGAGGATAAAGTTTAATGTAAATAAATGCAAGTGAAGAATATGGCAAGGGAGTAGGGCAAGGAGAGAGACTTAATCACATGTAAAAAGGTGGAGTCTGAGTCACCCTATTCAAGAAGAATTTGGGCTTATAACTGATAGTTCTATAAAATAGTCAACTCCCTGCCCCACAGAAGGTAGAAAAGCAAATCGAATACCAGGAATTTTTAGAAGGACAAAACAGTGAACTGCAGTTCCCTTCAAACATGAATATTATGTGCAGTTTTGGGGTCTCCTGCACTGTAAAAAAGGATATAGTAGAATTCAAAGAGCTTTAGGAAGGACAGCAGGATGATTAAGGGCATGGAACAGCTTTAGTGAAAGGAATGACTAAGTAGGCTAAAACTCTTCAGCCTGTAAAAGAGGCAAATGAGATAGAGGTCAATCAAATGCTGAGTGTCATAGAGAGAGGGGCCGGGGATGTTTGTTCACTGCTTCTTCTAACTTAGGAACTAAGGGCCATCGAGTGCGGCTAGCATGTGGCATGTTCAAAATAAAGTGATTCTTCACTTAATATATAATGAAGCTATGAAGCTCCTTGCCACAGGATGTTGTGGATGGTGCAATTGTGAGTTCAAAGGGAGGGAGAGAAATCCACTGAGGAATACCAGCATAGAAACCATCTCTGGCTCCGCAAAACCCTGAACTATAAATTATTGGAGGCTAGAAGAGTATTTAGGGACACATCACCGTGTTTGCCCTGTTCCTGCATTCATCCTGGGCACTAATTGGTGGCAAGGTACTAGGCTACGTGAACCTTCAGTCATTCTTATATTTTACATTCTTGCACATAAAACTGTGCAGAGAAAGCATAAAATCATTACAAGTTTTGCATTTGCTCCCCCCAAATCTACAGAAATCTTCTAGAGCATTTCTTTTCTGATTGTCCTGTTGGTTACTTGGCTACTTTTCATTACCTTTGCATTATTTTATTTTAAAGAAATAGTCTTGGCTGCTGCCAAACCTAGACAGAAAAAGGGGAATTTGCTGTAATGGATCTGCAACTCAACAAGTGATCTGATATTTGGTCGTGCACCGTGACTATGTAATTAGATATTTATCTTTAGGCAGCCAGCTTTAGAAAATATTGAGCTAACATTATCTTCTCTGAGAAAGTCTCAGCACTGAAAAACTGCATCTTATCCAATGTCAGGCATGAGGGAGAATTGTCCCTGCAGCTCCTGGAAAGCCAAGAAGGAAAAGGGTCTGTTCATCTTAACTTTAATACCAAATTTCCATCTGCTGCAGTTGGAAATTGCAGAGATATCGCACATATACAATAGGGATTTATAATAGAGGCAGCAACTCATCCTTAACCACAGCAATGACACTGGGCCTCTGTTATAGAGCTGTCTTTAGCGTGTAGACATGCTGATATGTTTGCTCAATAAAATACAGCTTTCGAGACATACTGTTAAGTTTACATGATCACCAGAGTGAGAGGGATAAAGCTGGAATAGAAGAAAAGCGGGAGAGAATTAATGCAATAAAGGCTAGGATTTAGCAGACGGGGTTGAGCAGAAGAAGTGGGAAACAACAGGTGTCTTTGCCTCTTATCAGCATTTTTAATTAACATCTGCTTTTAGCCCAGAGTTCTTTGGAAGAGGACGCTGGAGTGTGTCTGTGTTTAAAGATAAAGAGGCTGTTGAGGAGTTGCAGGGTAGGAAGAGGTTGGGGAGCTGAGAGGCTCGGGGGCAAGCGGGGACTGTGCTTGCGGCTTCAAGAAACCCCAAGGAAAGCGCTAGAATAAAACGCAAGGTAGGGAAATATTGCTATGGCAACAACGTGTTTTTCCTTGAAGGAAAATGACTCTGAAGAGGGAAATTCAGAGAGTGGGAAATTCAAAGAAGTGCCCGTTACAAGAAAAGATTCAGTTGGAAAAGGAGGAAAACTCCTTAGTTCCAATTTATGCAATAATAATTCATAATAGCAGTAAATTGATATTTTTCACTTTTTTTTGTGAAACCTCAGAGCACTAGACAGACACAAAAGAATTAAGCTACACTGCCAGAAAGCACAGCTATTGCTCACCACAGTCTTACTTCTCAGTGGCTAACCCTGTTTTACAAGAAAAGAACATGCTTGACCAACATCAAATGGGAAGCATGTGACAAAAATAGTTCTAGAATCAGGATCTTCTCAATAATATTTCTTTAGAACAACAGTTCTACAGCTGTAGACTGCTGTTGCTTTATATTTAATTGAACAAAGATCAAGAAATAAGGGAAATGATACAGCTTTCTTTTAAGCTAGAATTGCCACTGTTTTCTAGAATGTTTTGTATATCTAGGCTTTTTTTTTTTATAAATTATTAGAAGTTAAAATGCAACGTTCTTAAAAAGTTTCTTCTTCAAAAATTATCTTGGTTCACCTGAAAATTCTAACTCTCAAAAAAACTGAATATAAAGTCCATTCTGAGAAGAAACCAATGTGTTTAACATAGAGGCATCTCAGCGTTTTCACACGAGAACACTTTTAGACTCCCTAAAGCGGGATATATCTTCCTACTTGGTAGGAATCCCATGGTAAGATTTTTGATTTTTTTTTCAGCTTGGGAAAGTCTTCCAAAATTCACAGCCTGTTACAGCCCTCAAGGGCTTTCTCTGGCCAGGGAGTCCTAGTGTCTGGCTCCCCTTATTAGCCTTCTCTTTCCTCCTATTTTTTTAATTTGTCTTGTTTGCTTCCTCCTATGCCCTTTGATGTGAAGGGCATTCGGTTCTACGCCCAATAATCTGTAAAGTTATGGATGGACTTCCTTTAGTTCACAGATTTGGAATTTGACAGTTCAGTTCAAGTTACAGAGACTTTTCGGGTGGCTTAAGATACCTCTGCTCATTCAAAATTTTCTCAGAGATAGTAATTCCTTAGCTGTCATTTATTAATTTGAGACATATTTGTGCTTTAGAGTCTTCCATAAGCTTTTTTTTCACTAGTCACGCAAGCCCCAGCTCCAGCACTTCTCTTTACCATGCCCATATTTAGGACCCATCGAAAATTATAGGTCATAAACCCATCCATTAATCCTTTGCTACCTTTGGGCCTCAAGGGAGATGTAGATTATATTGGACAACTTTAAAACTTCTGCATGCAGAATGCAATTTAGAAGATTATGTCCTTGACACTCGTGCATATGGAGCTGGTGGCTGTTCCCCATGACCCTCTCCTTTGCCACTGCTGGAGATGCAGCAAGGCTGGGGATGCTCTTCAGAGACTTTCAGTGTCCGGTCCAAAGAAGCTCTGAATCTAAGAAGATAATGGCATAAAAACATAAGATTGGCAAGATAATATCACTGGCGTCAGAGGTTGTGATCTAGTGATGCATCCATCGAGTCAACAGTCAACACATGCTGCTTATAACCACACACCGTCCATATCGCCTCTTGCTCCATCAGGAGAGAGCTGGGTGTACCCTGCTGGGTGATACTTTGCCGCCTAAAACAATATGAGAAGATCAAGTAAATTCAAGAATTAGTACCCTGAGCCCCCCAAATATTGAGATTCTGAGAAACAAGTTCACAGTCTGCAGGGAATCTTCAGGCTGCATTCAGTGGTCTAATTTTCACTGCAATTACCTGCTTTAAAATTGTGTGTCCTATTGAATTCATTGGGGTAAAATCACTTATAAAATATAAGTATCATGTTCTTATCATATAAAATCTAAAATCATATATTTGAGGGTTGTCTTTTTTTTTTTCATGAAATCTAAATTTTTATGTATTTGTTGATTCCAGGAACTATAAGGAGAATGTCAGTATTATAACATTCACTGCAAAAAAAAGAAAGTTTTTGACACTATACTAGATGCTATAGGTACTGGGCACTATATAGGTCCTATAGATATTTAAGCACTTCAGAATTTACTGAATTTTGACTTGAAAATAGCTCCTTAAAGTTCAGCAGTGCTGTCACATTAAAGTTATACCATCTGTATCTGACATTTTACACATAAAAATATATCACATATGAAATACATGAGAATTCAATACATGGGCCAACATTTTTTTAATGGGCTCTGAAATACAGCTCTGTGCCTACACCAGGGGCTTTATACAGCTCAACCAACAGTTGGTTGAAAACCCATTTTTCCCCATTTAAAAATCAACCACTTTTAGCAATCTAGCTGCACACTTTTTATGTTCTCAGCCCAATAATCTCTCAATTATTCTCTCTTAGAATTCCATTGAAACAGGATTCAGAGTCAGTTTACAGACATTATTATTTACTTTAATATTGTCTAATTTAAAAAGGAAAAATATTTCAGATTATAACAACTTTTTTTTTTTTGAAAAAAGGCATGAAAACCGTTTCTGTTCCAAAAATTGCTGATATGAAAACTTATGGGAAACAGCTCCTTTTATGAATAATTATTATTATTGTGTTTAAGAAATGGGCAAGATGCCTAGAAACTGAATGAAAGAATGAGCTATTAAATTGAAATATTAAATGAAATAACTGAATTAAAAGTGATCACATAAACCCTGCAGTAAATGTTGGGAGTTGTAGCTGATTGAACATATTTTCATCGTCTGTTTTGTATGCTTAAACACAATTGCTTGATGTAAGTAAACACTTGATTGATATTCTGAATACTTAAGAATCTGCATATGCATCACAGAATACTGAACAATTAAAACTTAATTTCAGCGTAGTTTGATTGCATGTAAATTATTTCAATATTCATTTTTTTCCTGTTCGGTTTGCTCTGTGCATACTAAATATTCCCTTTTTGAATGCACATCACCCTTGGTTGATTGGACCGTGCGTTGAGGAGGGCTCTGAAATTCCTCCCATTAAAAAGCATTGCCTTAGAAATAATGTTTGTGCCACGGCTCTTCCCTCGCAGATTATTTCCTAAATGTGTTCTCTTATTGAAGACGAGGAAGGAAGCTGCTGCAGCCCTGCTTTATCAGCACGGCACAAGGAATGCGCTTACATGGTCCATGGGCATGTCTAAGACGGCTTCTTCCTTGTAACTAGTCCCTGAAGAAATGTTCCCAACTTTGCACTGTATTTCTCTGCCGCTTGCTCGAGCTCCCTCTCTTTTCTCTCTGCAGGGTGTTTTTTCCTTCTGGTTCTTGGACTTCACGTTAGACGTGTTAGTGTTACGTATAAATATTACAAATATCTTTTCCCCAAGAGATTCCAAGGTTCCCCAAGATTCCAAGAGACTTCTCTCCTTGTAGGCCCAAGTGCAGCGGGTTGAGTTGCAGTATTTACAGTCAGCTTCTTTTTGAGCATCAAACTTCAGGTGAAACCCTGGATGTTTGTTTCTCTTTTAGCTTATGCGAGACAAGAAGAGCCTCTCTGAAGTCAGTAGGTAAACTGATATGTGATTGAGTAAGTGTTCCTGACTTGAGAGTCTCGGAACTGGATCCTTCCCTGTCTCTCCCATTTTGACCTGCATGGCCCTTGTCATATCCTTTATATTTTCCCTCCTTTTCCTTGTCCTTAAAGTCCTGACAACCATCATTTTTAGAGTTCTGTAGGATGGACAGAAAGCTTGCAGAAGAGCATCCAGTAACTGTATTGTTTTATTAAGAAGAGTTCAACCTTAGCATTTGATGTCGTAGGCAGCTTGCAGAGAAATATTTTCCAATCTGTCCTGTATAGTTAATCACAGTCTGAGAGTCTTAATCTTGAAGGTCACGTTTCTGTTGGCTGTCACTTGGACCAAGCGAGTGGCTGAACTTCATGGTTTGCAGGCAGATTTCCTTCTCTCTCCTTTTCAAGAGACATAGAAGTCTTGATCGCTGGAATTATTGTGAAACGAACAGAGGGAAAGGAGCAGGGAGGACACTCACTTGGAGACCTGTACCCTATGGGTGCCTTTTTAGAAAGCAGATATTGTAATGTGTACTTGTAGCATGGGAAGAAAAGGGAGGATATTTTGTTTGGGGCTTTTTTGGGGTGAGGAACTGATAAACTCAAAATGTGCTGGCAATAACAAGAGGTTTTGCCATAACAAAATGTGCTTGGAAAACAGGTATTATCAGCTTGAGGTCTCTCTCCTACTGGATAGGATTCTCCTGTGGAGTGAAAAACAAAGAATCCGTGCCAAAGAGTTTCAGAATAGCACAAACTTTGCAATAAAGCTAGTTTGTTTGGGGTTTTTTAGGGAAAAAAAGCATTCTTGACTGATGTAATATTGCTTGCCTAAGTATTGCGAATTTGTTGCTGTTGTTTGATGCCTTCACCTCATTTTAAAGCAATTGTAGTAATTTTTGAAGTGCCAATTGTTGTTATTTCCAGCTCTCCTGGTTTGTGAAGAGCATTTCTTGGGTAACCTTTCCTTTTCTTACCCCTCAGTGCAACTCTGAAAATAATGAACTAACTTCACAGTTTTATGGTAGGGGCCGTAATGAGCCTCAAGTATGTGTGTTGATTAAAGAAAAAACTGAAATTGTCATGAGACAGGCAAGAACTGGCAGCTTCCTGGCCCTGATTCCATTCTGCAGGTCAATCAAAGAAGAGTTATTCTGCATTTTTTGGTCGCACGTATTTTTGCATTGGTTAGGGCAGATTTTGTTAAGAGGGAGACACAAAACCACCCTCATCCACCAAGGGGGAGGAGAACTCTCCTATGTCCCCAGGGTCTACAGAACAGTATAGATACTAGCACCCATACAGGAGTGTACAATGGATCTCCAGCAGACTTTGGTAAATAGGGAAAAGGGGGGAAATTTACCAGTTTACCAGGGAAAATGTGGAATTTGCTTGCCATAACTGAAATAAAATCTAGGGTTTTTTTGTCATTTTGCAAATGCAAAAATATTCACACCAAACTCCCATTTTAAAGAGGTTTGACACAACGCAGTAGGAAAGAATGTATACAAATAGAATCACTTTTCCACAATATTATTTGCATCATCACATAGAGAATATCCATTAGCAGAGGCAATATTCGCATCTAGCATGAGAGACGTAACCCAGTGCAGGATTTGCCAGTGTGGTGTGTGAAAACCTCTGACGGATGGCTTGTTTCCTCCTGCTTTTACCGATATCCTCAGGATTGCATCCAAAGGGGTAAGTGCAGCCTGTGGTAGTATCTCCTGCCCCGTCGGTATTTGCTGCGATCGCCAGGAGATGCTGCCTTGTCACTGGGGAAGGAGAAGGTGGCCGTCCGGGTCATTGGAAATCAGAGGAGCTGCCACCACCCATCAGCAACCTTCAGCTTTGACAAGATCTGATGGGACACGGTGCCTTGATGACATTTTCTAAGGACAGTCCCTGGCCTATCTCCTACTTCTGCGGTTCTACCACAAGGATATCCAGAGTTTCTCCAATAAACCTTTGCCATCACTTCTGAGGAGAATAGAAGGACTTCTCCTACCCATTGACTGCCATAGCCCTTAGGTTTGGCATTGTCCCCAGCAAGTGATAACGCTGCTCTTCTCCTGCAGGTATCAGCGATTTGAAAAAGCCTTTCTGCTGGCTGTCGACATAGGGGCTCGGGACCTGTTTATGGTGAGTCGTGTCTCAGAGGCTGTTGTAGCGATGAGTTAGTTGTCACCTCCAAAAGGATCAGTGTCATTTGCAGTCTTGGACACATGCTAAAAACTACCTTGCCCCTTGTCACCAAGAAGCTGCTCAATAGCAGTTGAGAATCTTTGGAGTCACTGACATTTCCCCTAACACAGGCTAAAGGCTGTCCTGTGTTTTCCAGGAATTAATGTATATGTTTGTGAACTTTCCCCTTCCTCATCCATCCTGGCGCGGTGAATGTCATCTCTCCCTCTAATAAGCTTATACGTTTCTAATCCATCCCTTTAAGAAGTGCAACTGCTGAGGCCGGGACACAAGAGCCGGCTGTATCCCGGGGATCCTGAATGCTCCTAGTTTGTCTCTCAGGATTTGGTGAAAAGTGACAAATTATGAACGCTTCCACAGGTGCTTTTAAAACAACAAAGCTCTGCAGCATCAACCCAAGGGTTTTTACATTTCATGCGCTCTCTGCCCCCTCCCATTTAATTAGCTACAAAAGTAAAATTAACTGGCTCTTAAAAGGTCCCCTGTGCAAGCGCTGCAGGAGACTCTTGTTTTATAAGATCTTGCACCACAATGTCACAGCGAGGTCAGCTGGACAAAGCCATCGCGCTTTGCTGGGCTCTCAGCATGTTGCTGCTCCACAGCTGATTCCATTGTTTTCAAAGAAACAATTGGAAAGGGGCTTGTTTAAAAAAAAAAAAAAAGCCCTTTGAACGACTGGTTTGCCTGACTCTTTTGCATAATGAAGACATTCTGTTGTTTAAATTAAGCTTTGACACTAGATGTTAATATCACTTATCCCATTAAGTCACTTGCCCTGCTAGTTTGATCTTGATATTTAAATTGTATGTTAAATTACACAATTAAATCCTGCTTTTATGGGTTATGAAAATTCCCTTCTAATTATATAAAAAGTTGTGTGAACCTTTTGATGTTTTTTTCACGGCTCTAATCATCTGGCTTGTTCCATCTAATTAGAAAGATGTGAATACTGCGATAAACTTTTCTACACATGCATCAAACAAATGTGATGGAAATGTCAGACTTTTAGGAAATTCATTACATGTTTTATATTTACTCCCTTCATTCTTTACTCTTTTTATCTCAGCCTTTTCCTGCGCTCTTTTTGCTTTATTTTGTTACTAAAGACTGCTTTTTCCAGGCTACTCTTGCACCTATCAAGCTAAAGACTGCAACCACTTGGGAGATTCAGCCTGCCAGAGGTCTGTGGAGGAACACAGCAGGTTACCAGGGCTCCTGCACCTTGCAGAGAATAAATCCTTGCTATATAATGGCACCCATTACACGGGGACAAACGTCCCAGCATTTGGCCTGCTACCCCGAGGACCTAGAGCATCTTCTCACCATCACACCAGGTCTGAGGGTCACCTGGTGACATTGCTTAGGAGATGGGTCCAAAGCTGCTCCTGCGAGGGATGGACTCGGGACCTGCTTCCACGGGGACACGTGTCCTCCGAGCCGAACGGCTCCGGGCTTTCTTCTAGGGGAGCGTCAAGCTCCACGCAGAAGGCAGCGCTGTCCTGTCCTCTCTTCTGCCTTTGCTCTCTCAGGACCTCCTCTCCGTACTCCTTGTGCTGCCTTTGGGCACAGTTCTAGGACAGGTTGGACTAGATGATCTCTAAGGTCCCTTCCAACCTTAAGGATTCTTGGATTCTTTTGTGCCATGGCAGTTTTTAGGGAAGGGGGCTTCGTTACTTCAAATACTGCATGAAAATGAGGAAGAGAGAAGCTCTTGCCTGTAAGCTTACAGTCCCTCCTAGCTACTAGTGTAACAGTTCAGCTGTTAAACATAAGCTTTGTGCATCCCTCACCTCTGCTTGACGTTGAATAACTTGTATATATTGTTTATTTGGGTCAAAACGCAATTAACGACATCCAACTTCGCCTGTACTTAAAGCATTTATAGTTATGTGCAATACAAATAACTATTGCACAGGTCAGTTACTTGTACGATTGCTCTACAGACTGAACAAATGAGTTTATGAAACCTCAGCTGTCCCCAAGAGTGACACCTTATTCCCAGTTAACTTAAGGGAATTTCAAGAAGAAAGAGTAGACTAAAGATGGGTATTCAATGGAATAAAAAAGATGAAAAGCAGAGAGGTATTTAGTAAAGAGAACAGAGAAGGAAAGAGGACAGAGAAGGAAAAAAAAAAGGATGGAGAGGAGCAGAGATAACAGAAGCTCAGAGGGTCTTTGGGTTGGATACCTGTCTTCTTACATTCTAAGGAAATGAATGTTCTATATCTTGGAGAATTTATCTTAGTGTTTCTTTTGCCAAACGGAACGCTGCAACCATCCCGGCACTTATTTTGAGATTGCAAAAAAAGTTTGGTAGAATGTTATCCAAAGAGTGATTTCTTTCCTAAAACTGAAAAAGAAAAAAAAAAGGCTTAGAATTCCTCCTTAGCTCTGTCTGTAGTGTCACTAGTGCAATGCCATAGCAAGACTGCTGTGTCTCCCCATAGCTTTACCACCAGGTTGCATCTTAGTCCATCAATTATTATCATCTCCTACAAAGTTCAATTAAAAAAAAAAAACAGAAATTGAAAAGAACATAATATCATGAACAACAGCTACAGTTACTGGCCAGTGACTGATGCAATCTGTGACAGAAAAGATCAAGTGATGGAAGGGTTGTTAACTTCAAATCCTTTTGTAGTTTGCTCCAGCTTTCAGCTGCTGAGAATTCAAAGGGCCATCCCATGTACCAAAGGAAGCAAAAAGGCAAGGAAAAGACACTTTAATAAAAGTGTCAGATCTTGGGTGATACACTGATGGGGAAAGTGCGTGCTTCCAAGAAAGGTTGGAATTTTGCCCAGAAATATCCTATAGACAAATGGCATCAAGGTTTCAAATGACTTCTGCTCACGGAGGACCGTGACTAGCAAAGATGAGGGTAAAAAGGAACTCCAAAAAGTTGTCAAACTGTTAGATGATAAAATACAGCCCTTCAACAAACTCCTGATAAGCAGCTGGAAACTGTGTTTATCCTCACCATTGTTTTTGAGAGGGACATGATCTTTGAACTGCTAAATTCTTAGATAATTGGGGGAAAAAATCTGTAACAAATATTCGGCTTAAAAAAAAAATCCTGCCGTTCTTGAACGCACCCTGCAATTCAGTGCTTTTCACTTTTATTTATTTTCTGTTTTTATCCTACTCAGCCATTTAGAAATTCTTTTTAAAAAAAACTTTTTTGGGGCTCAGTTGAATGGAGACGGCCTCAGTTTCATCTGAAATGGTTCGCTTGGGATATTTTACACATGCAGCCTTCTCTATTTAAGATTTGTTTAAAAATGGAGACAAAAGTCAAAAGAATCTTAATTTATTCCTACGGCAGCAGCTTGTGGCACCCGGCTGCTGCTCCTACAAATCCCCCCCAGTAAGTGAAGGATGTCTCCCATCTTCATACTTCTTCCTAGAGAACAAAACCAAAACCAAGACCTGAAAATAGCCCATCTTTTGCCATGAACAGAATGGCAAGAACTTTGCAGTTCCTTCCATCCCCTGCCCAATTTATTGCATAAAGCTGTGTAAAAGTCTACAATACCTAAATAACAGCGAGTCATTAAAGTGCAGGCAGAATGCGCTTCAAATTGATGAACGGAATCTACCTATACATTCAAATCCTTGTAAGCTCAGACTTGTTCTAGAGCCCGTGGGTTTTCTATTGTTATCTAAATAAGCTGACAAGATCTGCTTTTTAATCGCCGCAGAAATCACCCCTTGCTGCTCGGGCCCTTTCCCATGACAACCCGAAGTGGGAGGAAGTGCAGAGTTCACCGCGGGTTCAGGCGTCCTCACTTTGCCCCGAGACACAACAGCGTTTTGGGAAGTCGCACCTGGGTTTGGGATCGGAAAGCACCGCCGGCTCCTCCGGACTCCAGGATGGGGAGAGTCGGCACTGCGTTCCAGCCTCATTCCCTGACCTCCTTATCTGGCTGCCTCCTGCCTTTATTTTCCTTTTTTTTTTTCTTTTTCTTTTTCCTTATTGAATGAGATTCCTGCAGTATCTTTCTTCTCCCATTCAATGTTACTGCCCCCAATTTTTTCCATCTGTCACCTCTTTCTAGAGTTGCTCACCAGTTTCTGGCAAGGTTTCTGCCATGGTTATGAAGATGTCAGTAAATTCACCCAGAGGAGGGCAGTTTCACCTGCAATCTTCTGAATTAGCGTGAATGCAGTTACTTTTGTGATTGGCAGGGATCAATATGTCCAACAAACACTTTTTTCCCTGGAAAGTCCTGCATGCTGAGAGTGCAGCACAGTGGCCAGCAATGACTTCGGTGTTTTGATGCCAATCGCCATTTTCAGCACAAAAGCAGCACCCCAGCTTTGCCAATGGGAAAGAGTTTTCACTCTTCCTTAATCTCTTTAAATTCAGACCCAGATCACTCTGTGGCTCTGGCAGTAAAGGAGAAGCGGGTTTAAATGTCTCTTTACTGATAATCAAGGATGTAATTTTACTTAAAGGGCTAAAATCAAGGGCAGGAACAGTAGTTTGTCCCTGGAAATATATTTGTCTGCAAATTCCACTGTATGCTTGGCACCTCAGAGGTTAAAACACAGCTAAAAGCTTTGCAGTTCACCACAAAATGATAAATCCCTACTGCAGCTCTCTGATTTTTAACCCTGTGCTAGAGACAAGATCTAGAGGTTCATGCTCACCAAAAACATTTTTGGAAAAGCCCGTTGTGTAACTGCAGCCAAAAATCCTAGAGTGATTCAGAAATCTTGTCGCTAGCAGGGATTTTAAAGCTATTGAGCATTGCTGCTCCAATATCAGCACAGGGAAGACTATCACCGTATCACGCTAAGAGTAGTAAGGGCAACACGACAACCTGCAAAGAAAATGAGTCCCAAAAGGTTTCCTGCCAAACTCCTGCATTAGTTGGAAACATAACGCACTTCAAACACAGGACCCAAGCCAGGAGAGTTTGAATACTTCAGATCGGCTGCAGATCCGAGCAGTTCTCTTCCAACTCTTGCACCAACCAGCGCAAGTCACAAACAGACAGATTGGTTTCATTCCCACATTGAGTCAATAGCTTCGCTTTTATCAGTGCATGGTTGGTCAGCGTTTTATTCATTGTTAACAAGAAACGCTGCATTCAACAGCACGAGTAAGATAATAAATTTGCATTGGAAGAGAATGAAAATGTAGCAGTGGGTTCATCAGTTCCATCTGTGTTTGTGATCTAAATAATAAAAGAGCCTCTTTCTTTCGAGTTCTCTTTTGTTACTCCTATGAGATTCATTCTAGATTAATCTTTTATTTTTCTTTTATTTCCAAAGGACATCCATTACATTGCACTAGATAAGGGTGAATTGGCACTAGCTGAAGTGGCAAAGAAAAAGGCTAACGACATTGAGGCAGAATCAATAACTACTGGAATCGGTAAGAATTAATCACACTAAAAAAAAGAAAAAAGCATTTTTCTTTTAATCAATTCTGGTCTTATACAACACTGTGTTCTTTGCGGGGGGGTTATTGGTTCATTTGTATTGTTTGGGGGAAAAGAAGACAGCATTTTTGTCTATAACTGGAGTGGGAAGCTTCTCTAAACACCATAGTTTTGCCTTTTAGTACTCAAGTGAGGACTGTGTCAATGCAATAGCTACGAAGCAGAAGAGATTAATACATCATGGTTGTACAGAGAAAAAAGCTGATCAGGCTAACAGCTCAAACACGAATAATTTTTTCCAGTAGGGGAATTCATACCCCATTCACTGCTTTTATATTTCTTCCCCATTGACATGAAGAGAAGGATACAAATATGTAGATTATTCTGATTCTCTAGGCTGCAGCGTGAACCACACAGAAAGGGACTGTGTCCGAGTCTGTGTGGCTGACCTGCAAACAAAACACAATATTAATGTAAAATATGCACATTGCTTTCCTTGTTCCGTCGCATCTCTGAGTATTCACGAAAATTGCTGAGCTTTTGTCCTTGACCTGTGACAAGAAAGTAGAAAATGATTAAGAAGGAGTCAGAAAGTCCTTCCACTACTGCGTTTGAGAGCAAAACCAGAGTTTTTAGGTGGTCAGGGAGCACTCTGAAATGTGTACAGTCACACCTCTCCTGCAGTCCGTTCTGCTCATAGCTATAGGTAGTTTTCCGCTACATTTAGTATAACCAAGAGTTGTTCCCAATCATCTCTGTTCTATCAGTCTATTAGCCACGTATAAGTGAATTATACCACACTTAGTCCTGGAAATTTAAGCCTTAGTCTTTATGTCTTTGCTTAACTGTTTGTAAACTGCATTTTTAATTTATGTTGTTTTTAAGTTTGCACATGCACAAGCAGGGGGACAGGGAAGAAGCGCGAGGGGATCACGGGTGCCTTGTTGTCCGTGCCAGGGTCGATACAGGGGCTCCTCCGGGTCAGTCACAATTTTCCCTCCTTCGGAACCACCCTCTGGAATGCCCCATCAAGTTATTAAAGTCATTTCATACGAGACAGTCTTTAAAATGTTCTCGTTAACTGTGAGGGTCATTTAGAATATTGAGTAAATTCAATGCCCTCGGGGCAAACTGTCGCTGAGATTCAGGCTATTAACAGCAATGAATTTGCATGCAATTCATTTTATATTACAATAAACAAGAATCTCCCATGAGTTCATTTCACTGCAGCTTGGATCTCACCTTAAACACTCGAAATCTAAGCCAGAGGTTTTGTTCTATTATATTGAATTCCAAGGTCTTTTCATTACACTGTTTTTATTCCAGCAACTCTTGTTAGCAAAAAAAGATATCAAGAAACATGGGGGTTTTGTGCCCAATGAAAGCAAAAGGATAACTATAAGAATCCTTCCATGTCAATTATTGTACTTTTGTTCTAAGTAGCACAAACATGAACTTTTTCTCTAGGTCTGCATGTGATGATGATATTTCCTGAGCTAATCTATCCTCAAAAAACAGCTTACCTCTTCTTGAAAATAAGTGAGTAAAACTCCTGGCCAATTCCCAAGCCTTGGAGTTTTGGCCCCAGATCATAGAATCATAGAATCATAGAATCACAGAATGCCTCAGGTTGGAAGGGACCTCTAGAGGTCATCTAGTCCAATCGCCCTGCACACGCAGGGCCACCTGGAGCACCTGGCACAGGGCTGCATCCAAGCGGGTCTTGAAGATCTCCAGAGAAGGAGACTCCACAACCTCTCTGGGCAGCCTGTTCCAGTGCTCTGGCACCCTCACCGTCAAGAAGTTCTTCCTTAAGTTCCCGTGGAACTTTTGATGCTTCAGTTTGTGGCCATTTCCTCTGGTTCTGTCAGTGACCACCAGTGAAAAGAGGCCAGCCCCATCCTCCTCACTGCCTCCCTTGAGGCACTTATAGACACAGATCAGGTCCCCTCTCAGCCTTCTCTTCTCCTGGCTGAACAAGCCCAGCTCCCTCAGCCTCTTCTCATAGGGCAGATGTTCCAGGCCCCTGATCATCCTCGTGGCCCTGCGCTGGACTCTCTCCAGCAGCTCCACATCCCTCTTGTACTGTGGGGCCCAGAACTGGACACAGTGCTCCAGATGTGGCCTCACCAGGGCTGAGTAGAGGGGTAAGATCCCCTCCCTCGACCTGCTGGAGATGCTCCTCTTAATGCACCCCAGGACCCCATTGGCCTTCTTGGCCATGAGGGCTCCCTGCTGCCTCATGGTCAACCTGTCGTCCACCATGACGCCCAGGTCCTTCTCAGCAGAGCTGCTCTCCAGCAGGTCGGTCCCCAGCCTGTCCTGGTGTCTGGGGTTGTTTCTCCCCAGATCTCTTTAAATTGTCAGGTTATTTCTGTGCACAGGCCTCTCTTCAAGCATAACGTGTTTAAAACCCAGACTTTTGGAAAAGCTTCAAGCTCCTGCAAGTAACATCGAATGACAATATAATTTCAACTTAAATTTATAGATGTCATACTGAGTTCTGTAATCACTGGCAGATTCCTTGTGTATATTAAATCAAGATCTGTGTCAAGAAAGAACTAAAAGTAGTTTCAAATTTTTCTGAATTTTGGCTCTTTTCAGTTCCTTACGTGATGACAGTTTTCTAAACATTGTCTCCAAGAAGTCACCATCAAAGCTCAGAGGACTGTCTAGATAAACGTGCTGAAAACACTTTGGAGCTTCAGAATAGACTTGTGAGGATGTTGCTGAGCAGGGAGAAAGTCAAGTGAGCTTGTTGCTTGTGATTTTGGTGCAAACTGGCATTCAAGTCAACTGATTCAGGTCCTCTAAGGACCATAATTCTCGCTGATTTTGGGTCTGATAACCTGGGAAAATGCATCTTGAGGCACTTGAAAATGGATCTCTGAGCCTGCAGATGGAAAGTTCACCTCTTTCCCCACTTCCATTTGAACAGCAGATCAGTGACTGCTGCTAAAACTTCTCCTGATTTACTGCTGCAGCAGATCTCCAGATTCCTTAACAAAGCCATGGAGTACTCATTTAACCTTGCCTAAAATATATTCTATGCACCTCATTTCACTCTATTAAAGACAGAGAGGACTTTTTTTTTTTCAATACCCGCAATATTTTCAGGCTTACAAGTGAATTATGCTTCTGAGTGTGAGCTTGCACAAGTAACCAGGCGCAATATAGTCCATTGCAGAAGAACATGTTTGTCCAGCGCTGCAAATTGCACGTTGCTAACGTAAAATTCAGCTACAAGGAACCGACGTGGCACAGCTAAGAAATGCCATAACTAATAATGATCACCGAGGTGAGGAACTCAGCCTTTCGGATGTCATTGCTCAGTGAACATCCAGCAAAGAGCATACGTAGTCGTGTCAGAAAGTTTCCCAAGGCCAACTTCCAACAAATTGCATTAGGGCCTAGTGAGATGATTTTTTAACCTGCAAATCAATAGTTTTCACCCAAAAGGGATTCATGTTGTGACAAGACGGGTAAATGCTGCATAGTTCAAAGGCAAATTATGAAGCCCTGTATTTCTACTTAGAAATAAAGTCAGAATATTAGTAACACTAATGTTTGGGCAACACTTCTATCAGAGGGATCGTAATAGAGACACTGAGGTTGAGATAATCTGATCGTACACAGAAGGTGGAGGGACTGACCAACTGTCTGGTGGTTCAGGAACATCGCATGAAAACACTTGAGGTTTTTCTATTAAAAAAAACAATGTGGAGAAGCTCTATAATGTTTGCAAATGAAGTATGAAATCTTATCAGTTCTCATAGAGATAAAATCCCACACTGTTCATAAAATGTCATTTAAAGTATAGAGGCCCTTACTGCATCTTACTGATATTCCTGGCAAGGAATATCACTGAGCTGAGCCTTAAGCTCCGAATTTCTTCATTTTTCCCTATGTTCTGTGGAAGCGTTTTATATGCATTCGTAATGATCCATACTGCCGCGGCTTGTTTGCATCCAGAGCCTTTTCCTTCATGGCACCATTTCTCCCACCTCCTTTTGCTATTTATTATTTCACTGTGTAGCGATCTAGAAAGGTTTGAGGGGGCTTGTGGAGCTCTGCTTGATTTAAGCATCAGACCTGTCCATTTCTGTAGATCTCCAGCTTAAGTCCATCAAGCCTCAGGAAGCAGATCACTTACTGGGAGTTTTCCAGCAATATGATTTTTTCCCCAGAAAGGCATTTGCAATGAAAAATATTCTTTTTTTATGTATAACTGGCAATCACCAATGGTGAAAAATGGGGTTCACTATGGGAATTTTTTCAGTTTTCCAAGGAGTGCCTTTTCAGTTCCACAGCAATTTTATATAATTTAACTTGTGCATACACTCTCCTATGTGTATCAAAGCACACACAACATTTGACACAGAATTTGCTAAAAACAACAAGATTTCTATCATCTTCAGTGCCTTTGGGCCCATGCGTTCACCTCGTCTTGGCCAGAACACAGAAGGTGACAGAGAACCTCACCTGGAAGGACCCTCTACACGTTCTTATATGAATGCATAAATGGATCTACTCAATCTCCTTTACTCTGCTATTTCACTTTTTGCTAATTAAACTACTAGCGGTTGCCATATCCATAGATTGCAGACCCTGATTGCTTCCCTTGCTGCATTCTTTTCATGGAATTGCTTGTTTTACTTAAAGTCTATAGCGATGCCAAACTCCTTTTGGCTCCACCTCATCTCACCTCTCCCTTTGCTTGTGTCATGGTGTCAGGTTTGATCTCTACCTTCCCCTGCTAGACAGCTTCGCCTAAAGACATAATCCTCAGTCCCTAATAATTAGGAGTACATCAAAGGCCGGCTGGTTTGCTTAGCTGCAGAGCCCTGCGCAAGGGTCTGTGGATCTTCACTTGAAAGAGATTTAGCCTTGTGTCAAGCTTTACAATAATCATGGCATTCCTCTTGATTTTCTTTGTTTATTTTGATATATTCTTGATATATTCTTCTTCTGAACCTGCTTTAAATAGTGCCACTATATACGTGAAATTGAGACACTGTTTTCCTTAAGTTTTTGATTTTAATGATCGCTATATTTTTCAGTATTGTTCAGCAGTACAGTTATGCTCAACAGTACAGTTAAAAGAAATCAGTAAATTAGAAGGGACAGCTTTAGGAAGATATTTTTTTGTATACATGCCCATGTACTATGACTGCTCTACAAACAAAAGCTAAATTTCCAAATTCTGAAGACTGAAAGGAGCTATCTGAACCTGATGTGTTTCTGTTCCATGGTCCAATAGGTGGTTGCAAGGCATGTGAAGTCTCTGATCTCGCATCTTTTCCATATTTTGCTAGTTTATCCATAGAACCTCCAGCAAAGTTGATGCATATAGGCAACAAACAAGGGGTGACACTAATTAACAAGTAAATCAACTTGTTTTCCATGGCAACATGTAAAGCATTAGATTACAAAAGGAAAACCAACTCCAAGTTTTTCATGGTGTGAGCACGTCCCACAATTGGGGATGGTTTAGGATAGAAGATTGGCATTCCAGGAGACAAGTGAGTCCATACTCAATCATTGACTGATGTTACAGCTTGGAATTTAAATAGTATGCTTAGGAAGTTGTTTTCTTCAATGGTTGTCTACCTATCTACCAAATAAGCACAAAAATACACTGTATGCTTAGAGATGCATTACAGGTTCAAAGTAGGAAAAAAAAGATAATTCTAAGGTCATTGCAATATAGCAATTTTTAAAAATCAGGTGTTGATTCTTATGTGCAGGCAGATTTTCAGCATGAATGCATACCTTTTGCCTCGTGGTGTGACAGTCTCTAACATCTGCTGCTCAAAATATAGTGTTAAATAAGTTTGAATTTACAGCAAGATTGAGAGTGATTTTGATTCTGAAAACTTTGTGTTGTAATGTAGTGGACCTAGGGTTATTTTATTAGCACTTTCACTTACTTTCCTTAGCACTAGGTAAATGGCAGGTATTTAGGCACAAGAAAGACTTGGTAGACCAAAAAGTTGAATTATGATCCTAATTTATGGTAACGGCATTCAAAAAGGTTTAAGCTTTGGGAATAAAGAAATTATGTCAGGATCTGGTAAAAAGCGATGATTATTAATGAACATCTTTGTTGCATGCCAGTAACATCGTCATACCTCAAGAAAAACTTTTACCAGTCCAACTCCTGTGGTTTCTTGCTAAGAGTGAGAAAACTGACATTTTTAATGGTAGGAATTCATGACTCCCTGCACTAGAGTCAATTTAAATGAAAAGCACCCGTAGTTAATATAAGTGTTGAAACAAACTACCAAGGAAGTTGATGCATGGAAAGTGTCTTTGCATGGAGCCTGACTGAACACTTTTCTGGGAAATAGGCTTTAGCCAAATGCATTTTATGCATTAGTCAAACACAAGTTTTTCTGGCTCAGTGCAGGATAGCTGAATGAAATGTAATGGCCTGGATGATTTACACTATATCATTATAGTATAATATTCATGTGTTCTGGGTGCCTGTCTTGCCTACAGCTCTGTGAAAAAGCCCCTGGTAAATCTCCCATTAGCTTCAAAAGACCCACGTGGGCCAAAAGGCTGCACTTAAAAGCCACATCATGTATATTCACACACCGCGCGGCGTGCACGTGTGTGCGTGTGTACATAAAGGTGTTATGTTTACACAGACAAACTCTGGCCCGTCATAAAAGCAGCTCCAAAAATCTGCCCTGCTCATCCCTCTGCGCTGCTCTTGGATTCTGGGACTTGGGCACGGAGTATTCCTGTGGTCGGAGCTGCTCTCCCTACGGCGGGAGCTGCCTCGGAGCTCCCGCGCCCCGGGGCCGTCCCGCAGTCGCCCGGTTTGCGGTCAGGACCACATTTGCTTGCATTTATCCGCGCCGAAAGGCGAGCGGGCAAACACATATTTGCGTGGCAGTTGGTATGTGTTTTGTCCTGCTTGCGCTGCGGAACGTAACGCGATGTGACAGGCTGCAATTCAGCACGTCAGCGGCGTGACAGCGGGGCAGTCGGGGAGGAGCGGGGATGGGGCTCTGAATTCACGCGGGGTGGGAATGTCTCACCGTTTCACCCTTCAGACCAGGCTGACAAATAATTATCAGCAAGTATGTCGGTGAGTTTAAGTAGTAGTGAGCAAGGATAGTGCAGGCAACACGAGGAAAAGCCTGGAGCTTCTCCTGCATCCGTAAAATCAATTCTCCTAAATAGGAGCATCTTTCCAAAGCTGTTTTGTGATCAAACAAACAACCATAATCCAAAAGGCTGTGGATTTATTAGCACCTCTTTCACTGCAACCCCAGCCACACCACAGCCTCCGAAGCTAGGATGCTGTGGAGTTCCCCAAGGCAAAATTAGGAGGCTCCTTTTCCCTGGAGACTCCTATCCGAGAGACTCCATGACAGTTCCCCTTTGCAAAACACGTGCATCCAAAGCAAAGGGGGGTTAGCTCTTGTCTGAATATTTTTCAGCCTATCAAAACCAGCACACACCATAACCTTCTTCCTGTTAAAATCACATCCTGGGCCCAGAAACGTGCTCCTAGAAATACTGCTAGTGGAATCTGTAGGGAAAAGCTCAGGTTGGGCCAAAAGCAAATTTTGCAACTGTCACATGAAAACCTGAGCAAAAATACCTCTTGCAGAGTAGTACACTGAGGCTAAATGACAGGCCTTTCTCATATCGTATTTGATTGCAGGGAAATATTCTTCTTGGTAGCCTGTAGGGAGACTCCTCAATGAGGAAATCTCAGGACCGTGGGATTGTTGCAGCTCCTGAACTCGTGCACAGATGGTATTTGTCCTTGGGTGAAATTTTGATATCATTCAGTTCCCTGGCAAGTCGTGAATCATGCTCAATTTCAGACTCTGAAATTGAGTCTTAAAAGCAGATCACGAGGCAATACTATCTCCATGTTCTTGAAATCTGAAATTGCACTTTAATATGACAAAAAGAGCTGAGGCATAGTGATCACTACAATCAATTCTTCACCACAGTAGTGGTGTCCTGCCTTCTCACCTGGGTGATTTCCCCGAAGATTTAACTGGTTTCGGCCTTTGTGCCAGTGCCTTGGATGGGCCCAGCAAGCTCATAAACTCTTCCCATCTGTTAATATTCCTACAGTTGCAATTCCCTCCTGCAGATACCCAACCCCTGAGCTGCCTTGAGCAACTTCTGGGGTTGCCTCCGCAGGGACCTCTCAGCAAATCCTGGTATTTTGTGCCGTGCCGCACGGACGCATTGGCGCTGGGCACTGCCAGGTGGGATTCGGGACCGAGTGAAGCTTCTCCTGAATCATCCGGACATGGAAGCGTGTTGCCATTCCAGGTATCCCAGGCTTTTATGAAATAGATGAAGGGTTGGGAGCACAATTAGCTGGTTCTTTGCCTGTGGCGCATTGTGGCCAAAGGAAGAATAAAAACGCCGGCCTTGCGCTGGCCGGCAGATCCAGGGTGCGGGTTGGGTTCCCCAGCGCTGTCTCTCCAAGCTAACCACACGCTCAAGCAAAGTCCATTTTCTAAGCTCACTTTCTTGGATAATTGGAGCTAATTTTTTCCAGCGTGGGGCAAATCACACCCCTAGGAAATCAGCCGTCGTTTATCCTCTACTCCAAGCTCCCATTAGATGTCAGTGTGACAACAACCATGACCACGGAAGGCTGTTGGAGGACACACACTCATGCCACCCCCTTTAAATGTTTTTAGGCGGGGAAAATACAGTGCACAAGTGAGAGGATGAAGGAGAGAGAAGGGTGCAAGAAACACTGATTTAGCTTCTTTTTCATGGCTTACTTTGAATTATTTACTCAATATAATAAATAATTTACAAAATAAATGATTACTAATAATACTATAATAAATAATTATTAATAAATAAGGTCATTGGAATTTATTTCTAAATTCTATCCCATTCGTTACTAGGGTAAGTTGGTGTCTGCTGAGGGAATGTTTTTGTTTCGGAAGGGTCCTGCACAAGTGCCATGAAAATCCTATTTCAGAAATTTTATGAAAAATAACTAGAAAGTCCACTCATTTTGTAAAAAAAAAAAGTATTTAAAATGCAAATTAGTTTGAAAATAACTCTTTTTGAAATACTAGGAAAAGAAATAGTAAAAAAAATTGGCTTATATAAAAGTGTTTAGGGCTGTTTTTATACAAAGTTTCAGGCACTTCCCAATATGAGATGGCAAAGGTAGTAACACTTCGAATATTACAGAATTTTTCATAGTTCAGTTTTGTTGAAAAAATAAATTTTGATTTAAAAAAAAGTATTCTTAAAATATAATTTAAACCACGTTTACTAGTTGCCCTCTCAATCTCTCAAGTATTGGTAGAATAACATTTTCTTCCCTTTCTTTAGGCATTGGCAGCATTTCTGCGTTGACTTTCATGACATTCATGTCAATGCCTAAAACCCCTTGGCTCTCCTGAGGCCCAAGGAGGGTTTTTTTGCGAGATCCATGCAGATCCAGCGTTGCCTTCCTTTTCCCTCCTGGAAGCAGTAAGAGGTTGTGAGCATCGAGGGATGCAGACCTTTGCGCATCATTCTTTAGCAGCAGCAGATGAAATTTGGAGTCTCTCCGTGTCACTGCAATGGACATTGAGCAGGCAAGATTTCCTCTTGGCTGCTTCCAGTTTCCTCATGGCTACAGGACACAGGAGTGGTTGATAGGGATATTTCCAGGTTTTCCATACCTGGTGGCACTTGCCTTGCCTAGAAGGTTGTTTCCCACACTTTAGTTTACTTGCACCCCGTCTTGCTTTCCCCTTGCTCAAGTGCCGCTCTTGATACTGCTCCTCCCGGAGGCTTGAAAACTCCCTCTCTCCTCCACATCTATCTTCATATCACTCTCACCCACAATTAGCTTAGGACATGCCTAATTTCACTGATTTTGAAGTAAATCATTAGTAAAATAGGCAGGAGCCTACTGCAGAGTCTTGTCCTGGTGGAAGGAATATTGCTTCAAGCCATGCTCCACACATCATCAAGGACCATGCTGGTGGTTTCCCTCTGATCCCTTCTCCCTGCAAAGTACCTACAAGGTGAAACAGTCCAAAATGTGCCATAAAACATGAGATGGGAGGAAGAGTTTTAACCCTAACACAGAATGGAGCTACAAGGAGAGACTCTAAGGACCTAGCGAAAGGCAGGGAGTATTTTGGGGCAATGCATGTCTGTGTAAGCAGAATTGGTGGTGGCAAGCAGGGGAGTAAAAAGGGAGCTAAGATAATGCAGAAATGTGGAAAGATGTTTTGTTAGGGCAAACTTGCCCCACAGAGCATTAATTGCTTTACACGGGTACAAAATGCACTTGAAGTGCTGAAAGGAGTGGCTGACAGGCAGTGTGGTACTCAACAGATATCAGAGGATGCTGTTGAGGTTAATTAGCTTCTCTTTAGAAAGAATGCTTTTTTAAAAGGAGAACATCTGTCCGAGATGGAATCTTATCTCTAAATTCCTGCCACAGACTTCAATGCGAAGAGGAGCAGGGAAGGCTGCAAAAGGGACGGGCACAGGGAGCCACAGTGATTTTCCTACCTCTCAGCTCTTGGCTTCTCCTGTGCCTCCTTCTCCGGTACTTTCAGTGCACCAACACACAGCTTGCATGTGCTCACATCACAGTAAATTTCTGTACTGTGTAGGTTTAAATAACACTTTTGTACCTGTGTTTTGTCTATCGTGCATCAGTGCTGTTAATTTAGTAGGCAGATAGGGACACACGCATAAAAACCCCATAAATCTTGGCCTTTGAATTCCAAAAACTCATTATCAACGTTCAAAGCTTCTGTATTTCAATGAATAAAAAAGGGTATTATAGAAAGTGGATATTTTTAAGGAGAATGAAAAACATACATGTTTTCAAGCTTGATATGTGGAAAACTGGCTTCTCCTAAGTCTTGTAGGCATAAGGCTTGTTGCTATCTCAGTAAGTTTAATCTATACAACTTGCATCCTAAAAGTGCAGGTTTTTTATGGGATCCAGTGATGATATTAGTCTATCAGAAACCAATGCTGTTCTGCAGTTACCACTGCAGTGTTTATAGGTGGCATTCCCTTTTTGCTGTTGTTTTATGTAGGGAACCAAATGCCTCCAAAATATCCTCCATTCAAAAAAAAAAAAGAAATACCCCAAAAAACCCTTCTTTTAATGAGTCTGTGCTTCACCCAGTCAAGTTCCACTACCAAAAAAATTCCCGCTCCATCAGCAAGCAGATTTAATTTGCTGCAAGGTTAAATGTTAAAGGCTTCAGCCTCGCGATCACGAGCGCACAAGCTAAACTCGGCGCATTGCTTAAATTTCTAGCTGCATTTAGCCTAATTGCTCGAGCAGGTCGGATGCTCGGTAACTCTTGTGCATTTTAGGCTTTAAAGGAGAGCACTGGAATAAGCCTGAGGGGCACAGGTGGGCTCGGCAGCTCTTTGGGATTCACCTGTGGGGTCTGCCCGCGTCCGCAGTCCGACCGGCGCGAGAGGCTGCACACCTGTAGGCTTGAGCTGTTTAAGCCCAAATCAATTTGGAGGCAGCAAGAAAGGGTGAGGAGAATGGTTCGGGTTTCAGGCGCTTGTCAGCTAAGCGTGTGCATCGGGCCCTTAGGGATTTGGGCAGGCACCCGGGGATGGCAGCGCCTTTGTGTGCGCCCACCGCATCAGCCGGGTGATTCCCCGAGGCTGTCCATGACACCCTAAGCAGGCAGCGGGCAGAACTGAAGGGGAAAAATAAAGAGTTATAGTTAAGTATTCCCTGAGTTCTGCAAGCAAGGCTTTTTCAAGTTGTTTTCAGCACGCGTACGGCGTTAGCTGTCAAAAATCATCAGGTCTTAAGGTTATCCCCGCTGACACGATGAGTAAGGTGGGCGCCTGCTGGAGCACGGAGCCGGGTCGGCGCTGGGGCCGTGCGGGCGGCAGGTCGTGCCGCCAGTGCCCCGCGTTTTCCTCTTTGTGGCCTTTACGAGGCTTTGGGTTCTCACGCAACATAGGTGTCATTAAATGGCTGGTGCCTCTTTGCACACGTTGCTGGGATGGCCTGTGGCAACGGGAATTAATTGTTTTGGGAGTTGATGGCGGTTACTAGCCGTAATTATTATAATTTGCATTTATAAAAACACCTTTCATCTCAGGAGCTCCAAATGCTTTTGCACACATTTAATTAAGCTTCACAACATCCTGTGAGGTAAGTGTCAGGAGTTGTTATGGCCATTTTTACACGGGATTCGCCAAAGGACAAGGTCACCTGCAACCCGGCTGCTCCTTGGCTCCCACCACGCTGGCACAGACAGAGCCGCTAACTCAGGTGCAGGACCCGGGGGTGCCCGTCTGGGGCTGTTCAGTTTGATCCCAGCTCCTTGTTAGGAAACACAGATCTAGGTAAGCGATTGCGAATGGAGTAAATCAAGTCCTGACCCACGTGCTGTTGAGTTCTTTCCCATGCCCGGTTTAGAAGGACTGGCAATGGCCAGAGGAGCATTTTTGGAAGAGCTCTCTTTGTGGAAGTGCTTACTCCAAAACAAAAGTCATTTCACTATTCTGAAGTAAGTGAATATGCAGGACCGGGATGTACAGGATGATTTTTCTGGCTCAAATCCGAAGGAAACTCTGATTTCCCTCCTATAAACGGCTCATTCACCCCCTAGATATCCATGGAGCACCTCGGTATTAGCTGGACATGTGCCGAGGTGCCTGGTGGCAATCGCTGCATGAAGCAGTGGCTGCCGGGGAACAAACGGCGTTGCACTTTTCTGCAAGGGCTTCGCGCCTGTGTTTCGGGACGGGATTGGCTGGGAAAGGAGGAGGAATCCGGGGATCCGCTCGGGTTGAGGCACGGGCTGTGCGATTGCTTGCCCCACCGCGGCCGAACGTGCCGCGCGTTTTTGGGAACCGGCGCCTCCAGTATTGCAATAGGCTCTGTCATCAAGGGTTTAAACGCAGTTCAGCGCTGCGTTAGTGGCCCGGCTCCAAAAGCAGAGAATTGCTGCAATTCGTTATCTTGACAAATTAACTGGTCTGAGGCAATTCCTTTCCGAGAGAGATACAATTAGCTCCCTCTTGAACTCTAGCCTCACCAGGCGCTGTGGCGCGGGCATGCACCTGCTCCGGGGGCCTTTTCCAGAGTCTTTTCCTGGGAAAACTGCTCCAGCAGCCTGGGCGAGCGACCCTGCGCAGGGGACGGCGTTGCCAGAGGCTGCGGGAGCTCATCCCAAGCACCCGCTTGCTGCCTCCTTGGAGGGTTTTGCTGCTCCGAATTCGAGCAGGAGTTTCTAGCTATCACCCTTGAGGCCCTGCAGACCCGGTGGGCACCGGGTGTTGCCCCTTGGAAACTCTCCTGGGAAGGCTCGAATCCGCCTGGGGCTCCTTGCACGGCCCTGGTGGCTCCTGGAGCGCCGCTTTGAAGTCCAAGCCTTCAGCATCCAAAACATCTCACCCTCTTTCCCGGTTTATCAGTTTGGCCCGGTGCCAGTTGGCAGCTTTTCCTTGCGGGCTCCTGCTCCGCATCTCGGATTTGCCTGCAGATGCCTCCCTGCCTCACTTAACCCCTGCCAAAGCTCCTGCTTTTCCCTCCCTGCACTTTGCTCAAGGGAGGTGCAAAAACCTTATCAGCCCCTGTCGTGGTTTAACTTAATTTTGTACCTGATATTAGCAGGAGCAAATCCATAGTAAGAGTGAAAAATTCCATCTGGAGCTGGTAAAGACCCAGCATGTCCATCCGCAGCAAGTTTAAAGCTGTTTTTTCCACTTGTTGCAGAAAACTGAGTTAAATATGCCTGCATTTAATAATAATAATAAAAAACAGTTATTATGTTAACTGCTTCTTCAGTTTTATCAACCAACTTTCATTTAAGCTATTGAATTTCCCGGCACACCCACTAAATCAGTTTAAGTCAGTTGTGCTGCTGCTGTTTATACCTAATATCCAACTAGCAAAATAATGACACTTTGCACTGCTATTACAGGTTGGTGCTACTTAGGAGTGATTAAAGTGTTATCTGCTCAAGTATCAAATTGTTAAATTACAACACAAATAGGAGATGTTCTGATTTAGTGCACCTTTTGCAGCTCTCTCAACAGGAACAGCTGCTCTCGATGAGTTTTTAAAAGGGCTATAAAAGCGATATTTCAACATTTGGTGTTTGTTAAACGAAGACCTGTCAGCGCTGGGAAATAATGAAGTAGCGCAAAAATAATCTAAAAATAAGAAGCCGTAATAAAAACCAGACCAAAATAAGCAGAGAGGTTTTGAGTTCTTTTCCCCACGCACAGCCAAAGTTGGGGGTTCCACAGGGATCTCCCTGCAGGAATTTGCTAAAACTCAACATTTTTCCTCGCTGCTGTTTATTTTGAAGGAAAAAAAGTGTAGTCAAAGAGCTGACGGCACTCAAGGCAATGAGGAAAGTCCCCCTGGATTTCCAAGGCCAATGCGAGTTACCCCCAGGCTTCTGCAGTGGCTTCCTGCAGCTTAGGAAAGGCCAGGAGAGAGTTAAGGAGGAGCAAGGTGGCTGTGTGTGAAACCTGCCCCGTCCGGCGGCTCCTGCGGCAGCTCCTGCCTGGAACCCGCGCGCTTGCAGCAGGGCAGAGCAGCAAAGAGCGGAGCAAAGGCAGGGGAAAGGCAGCAGGGACCACCCTGAAATACCAGATAAAAAGGAAAAGGGCATTTTGTTTAGCTGCCTCAAAGGAAACCATTATTGTTTGGATTATTGCAGTTTCTGCAGCCTAAGTGCTGTCTGGGACTTACCAACTAGTTTATTTTCCATGCCAAAAAAGCTATGTTTTCCTTCACAAGGGCATCTGCTACTTTGTAAATAATTTGACGGCTTCTGGTAAGTAGAGCCATCAGTTTTGCAAGCAATATTAAAAGGGGATTTCCATTTTGCCGTGCGTTTGAAATGCATTTTGTCCCCAAAAGTCCAATAGCAGAAGCCTCAGCATGGAAATGACCTCTGATTTGCAAACACGGATGCAATAGAGAATAAATAGTTAAATAATGGCACATAAATGTGTAGGGAAGGCATGAGATCTCATTGCTCTGCGAGCAGGATGCTCTCTGGAAGGAAAAATTGGAGAGGAAAACTCTTTAGCAGACTTCTCAAGGCTGCTGCGGACAGATGCTAGATGCAGCAACAGCAAATTTTGGAAATGCATGTGTTGTTTTATTTTACCTGCAATATTATTTCTAACATTGACCAAGATAAGTAGGATTTTGCAGAACAATGTTTGTAGCATTTTTTCCCCAAAGGGAAAAAAGGATTCATTTTACTGAATCTGGCACATGATACTAGCAGAGATACCAGCCGTCAAGTTTTAAAATTCAGATTCAAAACACCAACCCCAAACACAATCACCAAGGCCTGAGATGATAGAATTAAAAGCAGGGAGGGTTCATTTTGCAGTAGGCAAAGGAAGATCTCAGATTACCAGAAACCTTCAGGTGCAGCTTGTGAGCCCTCCAACGGCAGCGCAAAGTCAAGTCTTGACCCAGCGCCAAACCGTAGCCGAACCCTCCTCCAGATGTAGGGATGGGATCCACCTTTTGCCAGCTCTGTAGTACATTTGCCAAAACCCCTTTTTTCCTCCTTTATTAAGACACGGAATGTGCTGTCGCTGGTTTGGGGGTTTCTGTTCCTCCCATGTTTTCCCTCCTATCACAATATTCTGCTCCTGAGAAACAAGGTCCGGTGTCCCACAACAAAAATGCCTGTTTTTTCCACTCCAGATTGCTCACAGCAGACGGTTTTGTGGCTTTGGCATCTGATGGTATCTTCTGTAACACTACTGCTGCATACCAGCATAGGTTCAATATTGTAACTTAAAGGGCAGCTTCAGCTGTTTAGCTGAGATATGAAAGTGCAAATCCATGGATATGCAAGCCCCGTGGGTAGGATCCCTGGGGTTTTTAGCCACATCATGGGCTGCAGGTGCGCACTTTTATTTCCCAGCAGATCCAGAACCGTTTAGCAAGATGCAGGAGCCGCCAGGTTAGTGAATGTGTTTATAAAGTAGTTTTCTCCAGCCTGGTTATTGCACACCCTGGCTTGTAGCATTCATATATTCCAAACCACCCATGCAACTGTTGGCACAACACAAGTGCCGCTCACTCCAAGTTATCCAACAGAAAGGTGTCCTGCAGAGCATTCGGAGCAACAGGAAAGGGTTGCAATGTGTCCAATGGGTGGAGGAAGACCCAGGCTGACAGCGCGAGGGAAAGGGATCAGGTCAAGGTGCTGCTTTATTTCCTTTCCTGATCCGTGCTCCTCTTTGGGCATCGCTGAAATACCATTGCTCCCCACATCTCGTCCGCTTTCAGACGTGATGCTTAAGGAGAAGCTGTAAAATACAGACATATTAGTTAAAGTTGCAGGTTGTACATGTCAGTAAATGTTTGTAAATTGAAGGGAATATGTTATGTATATTGAATGGATGGAAAGGAAAAGGAAAAGGAAAAAAGAAGAAAAGAAAAGCATGAGTTACAGCCACTTGATGCACCCTATAGGTGTCCGTTTCCTGTTTAGAAAACAGAGTGTAGAGCATTTCCCTCCCAGAAAGCTAAGGCCCGACAAAGGGAGTCTCTGCAGGACCAAACACTTAAAATGCAGGTGGAAGAATGCCTTGGATTACGGGTCTCGCTACCAAAGTTCATTCTGCCGGAGCTGTGGTGCCTTTTGCCTAAACACCTATTGATAATAATAATACTATTATTATTTTGTCTAAGCCATTTCTGCAGCTTTTTTACACACAAGAACAGCTCGTACTGCAACTTGAAGTGAACAAAAGTTAAATTAACTCACCTCTTCCTTCCATTCACCCCTTCCATTGCTCACTCCAAGGCTTCAAGAGCTCTTCAGCAAGAGGTTGCAGCAGCAGCAACCCACTTTATTCAACCTTAGTTTGAGTTTTCTGGGTGCAGGGCATTACTCAGATCCAGTTCATTTTACTTTCCTCCTTTCTCTCCTTGGAATTGCTATTCTTGATGGAGGAGAAGCTGCACCTGGGCCCCGTTTACTCTCTACCCCGTGTTTTGCCCTGGAGGCACAGAGCATCTTAGCCTCTTTACACTGGTCTCCTGCATTATTCCACATTTGGAAATCACAGCTCAGAGAGAGAGCATCAGTAACTCAAGGAAGCCAAATCCATCACCTCATCCCCTCTTAGGTTAATAATATTTAGGTACCATGAAGGCTAAAACAGCCTGATGCAGTGGCATGGAATTAGCTTCTCTGGAGCACAAGGCAGCAGGATGGAAAGGCCTGTGAGGCCGCGCCGTTGCCCTGGGTATGGGGCAGATCTGCTTGTACAGCATGCAGAAAGGGGAGAAAAACAAGGTTAGAGGAGGCAAAAATGCAAAAGGGCCTTTTATGATGTGGAGAAAAATCTTTTAAAGTCTTACTGTAGCAGGATATTTCCTTAATCCAAACTCTGCTAGTCTGGGATTTAATTAATATATATATGTGTGTGATTTTAAAAACATGTCACATTTAGGCTGTTTCCCCTCTCTGTTTTTAAGTGCTTGGGGAATTTCCAAGCAACATCCTTCTCCGGACGGCTCCGCTGGCAGCTTGGGAAGCACCCGCTCCCCAGGCAGCGCCGTGGAGTCCTCATGGCAAAACCTGGTTCCTCTTCACAGAGCTCCTGGGATGCGGAGCTGGAGAAGATGCTGCGGATGAGGCTCGTCTCGAGCTGCCTTCCCAGCACCCGGGAGAGCGTGGGCTCCCTCCCGCCGGAGCCAGCGGCCGGACACGGACACGGGGCTCGTGCAGCAGGTGAGCCCAGGGCAAGGAAAATCACATTCCCACAGCGGGAAATGGGGAGGGAATGGGGACGGAGCAGGGAATAAGCAATTAGCCGAAGGATATTGCGACACGTTTGCTGTTATGGACTGTCCTGGCAACTTTCCTTGTGTCTGTGTCTGGCAAACACAGGGAAACATTAAGAAAATAGCAGGAATTAAGGGAAATGTGGAAGCCGGCAGGACCAGCATGGACAACCCAGTCTCCATAAGCACGTAGAGCTTGGAATTATTTAACAGTCCTTAACATAATGAATTAAAAGGTTGGAGCACATGCAACCGGCTTTGGCAAATATGCTGAAGAAGGAGCAATAAAAACTGAGGTTAACAAATGCGGGCGATAAGGAGAACCTGTGAGAGTCCAACGTGGTCCTTCCAGATGTGTCTGTGCTCGTGCCTGAGGCCTCCCAGATGAGCCCTCAAGAGCAGACAGATACAAGGTGACAAAACCTGGAAGGTGCCAATGACAGGAGCGATACCAGTGCCTCTGCCCTTGCTAGCAAAGGGCGTCTTGCAGCAGAGCTTGTTTCATTCTCCCTGTGAAGCATGGAGTATTCAGCTCTTCCATAAAGATGAACACAATGTGTTTTCCCTAATGTATTCTAATGGAAAAGAAACAATTCTTCATCCCTAGTGAGGATACAGGTGCATCTCTATTTGCTTTCTGCCCCTACTAGGTGTTTGAACTGTTTTATTATTAAGTTTATTGCATGTACAGCATTGAACTTCCATGCCAGCAAATTGTCCTAAAACACAACTTGTGTGGGCGAGGATCACACTTCTCTGCCCTTCCGAAGACCATCCCATAGCTCCCTCTTTTCTCACAAGCAGGTTGAGTGTTTGCAGGATTAGACAAAATAAATATCCACTCTGCCAGCCTCACACAGCAGGAATATCCTGCAAAATACTTATTTTCCACATAACCTACAATTTCTAGCGTACAGAACACCATCTAAGGCTTGCGTAGGTACCTAGAGAGAGACGGGCCCTAGAGAGAGACAGGCCCTATTTTTTTAAATTTGGTGCACAGCAATTTGCTCCCATTTTCGGGATGGAGACAGCAGTGCAGTAAGCGACAGTGATGACCCCCATCCATTGCAGAGAGCTCTCCTCTCCTTTCCTCGCTGCCCATCAGGGCAGCTCCTGTAGCAGAGCATGAGCACAGGGGCTGATCCCAACACGCCTCCGCTCCGGAGGCTCAGGCACGCTATCCTCCCTTCGGCTCGCCTCTTCCCACTTGGAATTTGCCGTGACTCACTGCTTTCTGGCAACCCCGCGCCTGCCGTGGGAGACACCAGCACCTGTCATCCTCATGGCCTCCCATCTCCCCAGCCAGGGTGGCACAAGGGGGTTGAGGTCTGGCTACCCAGTCTGAGGCACTTGGTTTATAATAGGCAGATGGTTCCTGCTCTCTGGTATTTCTTCAAACCCGCATGGAAACTCTGAATTAAATCATACTTACTTTCTTGCCTCGGTTAATCTGCTTTAAAAATGGAAACAATCGGGCCCTACTAGAGCAGACCAGTTCATTCAATCAGAGCCATAGAGTGGCTGGCACCGGAGCATCCTCCTAAGTGCACAGCAACATTATTATTCTGATCCATTTCCCACATCACAAATTCATATCTGACATCTCCACTGTCCACTTCGTCTTCTCAGCCTCCAACCATTACCTGCAGTTTCAAAATCAATACCCAGAGCACATTCGTCCTCCTCCAAAGGCCCTTCACTGTTTGTTGGCGTGGTCATTTCGGTTTAGGTATCGACTCTCCCCATTTCTCATGCTGTTTAACGCTAGTCTTCATTTATCTTGTTGGCGAGCAGAATTCATAAACATTGTAGATACTGAATCATTTCCTATTCACTTCTGAAGTCTTTCACCTCGAGAAAAAAATGGAAGAAAATTCCATTCTGTAATAGATTTACTATTCTTCTATGTCCCCTAGTCCCATGCACGATACGCTTCCCTTTTTCTCTAAGTCCCGTCAGCCACACTTCATGCACATTACTGCAGGCACCTTGTTGATTTATCTCCTCAGATAGATAGGAAATCCATGACATTTTTGTCTCTGGGGAATTTATTTTATGTTTTATGGAGCAGGGTGAGTTTGCAGCTCCCAATTGCAGCCAGCTGATGCACTAAAGCCACCGTCTTCCCTGCTGATGTGGCAACACCTGGGTCAGGAGCATCACAGGGGAAGGCATTGCTACTGTCTTTAGGGTTCCTCATGTTCACAGAACCAGTGGTCCCCTTCTGGCCTCATCCTTTACAAGTCCCCCTTGGAGCTGGACCTAACTTAGCAGCTGAGTCCGCATGGAGCAGAAGATTGGACCAGACGAGCTCCAGAGCTTCCTGCCAGCCTCCTCTTTCCATGCTGAGTGTCAGTGCTCGGTGTCATTAATGACATTAATCTTGCAGTAAACTCCCCACAACCTTTCTGAAGAAGTCAGCCATAAATCACACAGCATCAACAGCTCTGCTCACACACATCCGGGACTCAGCGGGTGTTTGACAAGACCAGTACATGAAAGTTGCCTTGTTTCTTCTTTCCCAGAGACTTTTTATTCATCTGCCTCAGGTTTACATCTTTTTTTTACCAACTAGTTGCATCTGAAAGCATCAGTTGATGCACTACTAACAAATGCCACTATCCAGGCATTTTCAGATCTGGATACCATCCCAAATTGGTATCTCATCTGAATTTACAGAGCTCATCTCATTAAGCTTTAAATCCAGCACATTCCTAGAACCTTTGTGTTGGGACAACTGAGATGCATTTCCTGACTTGCAACCCAAAGCAAAAGCCCTGGGCCATGCATGAAGGCCAGCAGAAGACCTTTCTGTTTAACTTATGTCTTAATAAAACCTATCACTGTAGCCCTGTGTAAAACCTAGCACTGTAGCCCATGTGTAACAGAAGCCCCATTTTCAGTTTGCGGATTTAGCAAATCACTTCAGTTAACTCTTCTCAATATCATCATCTCTTTTCAGACTAGCTAATACCTAGCAAAGAAAGCCAAGTCTGGAAAAGACAATCAAGAAATGACTGGAAAGGAAGTGATCCTGAGGGCTTGTTCTGGGCAAGCTTCTCTTCTTAGTAGGCAGAAAGCAGAGAACGTGGAGACTAAACTAAATCCTACAGCTAGAGAAAGCTGGAGCAACCCATGATATTTTATGAGAGAGGCACATGAGCTGCTCTCAGTGCAGATCTGCAGTTGGTTTTCCAACAGTAAGTTACCTGCAATGAAAGTGGCAGGACAGGGCCCCGGGCACAAGAACGTCATCGGTTGTGTGGTTGCTTTCACTCTACCACAAGCTGGACCGAAATACCAGCAGATAGTGAGTAATTCTACAAGTGAAAGCACCTCTCCCTGGCTTGTGTGCTTGTGGTGGGCCACTGCCATCCTGTCCTTCCAAGCCTTGCATCTTTTATAGCCAAAGAATAATTCTTCTTTCTCGTTATTCCTTTCTTTTTCTCTACCTGGACATGTTTTGATTGTAATAATAGCACATAAATAGTGGAAATCTCAGAAGATGTTAATATTGTGCAGGGGAGCAAAATAACTGCAACACACGTAGGAAACCAGTTGGCTTCTCTTGGGATAGGATGAATCAACTAGCGAGTGCCAGGGCCCTACCTGTCCTAGCTGTAAGGGCTCAAGCAGCAGGACAGCTGCACTCAAAAAAGGTGTTGGGATTTGAAATATCTTGCGTTTATTTATGGCATCAGAACTTAATTGAAATTGGATTTAAAAAAAAAAAGTTATCCGCAAGCCCACCCACACCAAACCAGAGCTACTCTTATTTTAATTAAGCTATCGCTTGTGTTAATATAAATGTGTTTACAATAGCAGGCCGAAGTATATATAACTGGACTGTTTTTTCTCCCAAAACTTTCCTGTTGCTTTTTGTGGCCGTTCAAATGCATTATTTCAAGTCTCTCTGGGCCGCTGGAAGAGGCAACTCTACCTGGTTAGCACCAGGTATTTATTTTTTAAGGTGCTTTATTAGCACCTTAAAAGTGTGAAAAAAGTAAAATTGAGCTTTGACACAAGAGCAGTGTGGATACTTAATGGAAATTTCTTCAGCATGCACAAAACAAAGAAAAAAAATCAATAAAATGCCTGCCAACTGTTCTGATGAAAACATTTTATAATCTATAGCGCCGTGAATCCCAAGCCAAGATAAACCATCAGTGCTGACAGAAAATAGTGACGATTATTGCGTGTTGATTCAGCTTGGCCCAGCCCAGACTGACCTTGTTTATTCATCTCAGTCTTCTAATTCATGATAAGTTGGCATCAAAATGGGACATGTAACATGTGTGCCGAAGACCCATTTCTGCATCTTAGATAAACGTAGTGCTCTGAGCACTTCCAGGGCCTTGAGCTCTTAGGTAGATTTAGATGCATTAGACAGAACTGGTTAAGTTCCTTTTATCCCTGCTGGGCTTTTCATGTCTGTTGACTATAAAACTAGAAGCTCTGCAGAAGTAACATCTTCTTCTAAGCCTTTGGATATACGTTAAATCCTCCCAGCACTGGCCAATTTTAAAGACACATCCAAAGAGGATGGACAGTTTTAAGCTCTTAAAACATAAAAATATGAGGTTTATGGCAATTTGGCAGCCAAAACAGCAATTTACAGGTCTTGCGGCTATGTGTAAGAAAGCTGATCAAGATACTACAGAGGAGATAATGGGGCCAGAGAGCAAAAGCATCTCTCTGGTTTTGCTACCAGCGTAATCCGGTCTCCAATGAAGTTTCTTAGTTTCTTTTGCTGCAGCGATAAAGCTGCTTCACTGCAGCCTAAGCGGGGCTCAGCAGAGCCAAGGAGGAGTGTTGCTGTCAGGGCCTTACGGATTCCTGGTGCTCGCAAAGCCGTGGGCTGGAGCAAGACTAAGATACAGAGAATGTCTGAGTTTCGCTGTAATTACTCACATTCTCGTTAGCCGTAAAAGATGTTTTATGTCTGGAAGGCGCTGTTCATATTGTCAAAGCCACAGGAGATTTCCCACCGTGGTTGTTGACAAGCGGGGCACCCTATAAGAACAGCCATGTTTTTACACTTGCAGGTTTCTGTTTTAACTAAACCTTCCTGGTACAAATAAAAGCAGTGCTTGAGGAGCTACTGAGAGGCTTCAAGGAGGGGAGAGGGAAAGAAAAACCCTCAAAACACAGCAAAACCCCTGCAGCTCTTCCTCCCTGCCCTCCTGTCACTTTGATTTTGTCCATAAAGGTCTGCCAGCCACAAGCAGCCGGAGCGCGAGGAGCCCAGGCCCGGAGCGGGCGGCCATGCCGCGTGTCAAGCGGAGAGCCCGCTGGCCATGAAGCTTGCAGGTGGGTTAGCGAGCAGGTGACCACAGCGGGGTCAAGGCAGAGATAATAGCAATGCTGGGGGCTCAGGAACAAAAATAACCCGTTAGATCCTAGATCTAGGGGTAAGAGCAGCAGTGAGGGGTCCTGGGGCTCCGCAGTGCCCCCCTGCAGAACCCTCACCTGCCATCGCTTGGCACAGCCGGAACGGTACGTAGGCCTCCTACATGCACAAACCTGCACGCGCAGCATAGTAAATATTTTAGCTCCTCCGTCGAATAATAGCAGCATATAAAAATAGTTGTGTCCTATAAAAAAAAAAAAAAAAAAGGAAGTGTTACCTAATACTGTGCCCGTGTTTGTTTGGGTTTTTCAGTGAGTTCAATGGAATGTAAATAACATGATTTTTTTTTTTTTGTCTTTCCTTTAAAAAGGAAATTTGAGAGCCCTTCCTCCAGAGCAGGTAACGCATTTCTGATTTATTTTCCCGTTTCTGCTTGTTATTATTTACCCTCCCTCACAGCTTCCCGGAGCCTCCTGAGCCTGTCCCTGCAAGCAGTTTGCCTGCAGGGCGCTCGCGGAGCGGGCAGCAACGCGCCGTGCCCCGCGCCGGCGGGTCCGGACGGGATGGGCAGCCTCACGAGGGACAGCGAGGAGAGGAGGCCGGTGCCCACACAGCCCGCCCCGTCCCGCCGTGCCCGCAGGCTCCAACCCGCGTTGGTGCGCAAAGAGGCTGGTTTGGAAGCGCCGCACTAACGCACCCATGAAATCCAGACATGCCAAGAAGAACCGGCCGGGCCCGGAACTGCAGCAGCTCCTGTGAGGCTGCGGGAACGTGCTGGAGGTGCCGGCTGGGAGCAGCCTTGCCCTGGCAGAAGGAGGGGACCTGCCGAGGAAGGAGCAGGGCCGGCATTGCCAGGCCCTGGCGAGCAGAGCATCCACGCCCCCCGCGGGAGCACAGCACTTGCCGGTGCTGCTCTGTCCCCGCTTTAAGTAGCATGTGGGAATTTGCTAATTGGATGGCAGGGGAGAGATGAGTGCCCAGCAAACCTGAAAAGCCACCTTGGATTCAGTGAAGCCGCAGGGGGCAGCAGCTCAGTGCTGCTTTATATTGCCCCTGTTGAAGAAGGGAGCCGGGGGCTCCCCGAGGCCCGTCCCCAACTCCCGCTGTCACCCTCCCATGTTGCCTGGGGCTGGCACTGCTCCAGTGCTGCTTCCTGCACGTTGCCTCAGCAGGAGCCCGCACAATACCGGGCTCGGTGCCACGTGAGAGGAGCACACCCAGGACCCAGCCCTTCTTGCACAGCCGACTCCACAGGAGGATCCTGGCAGTTGCCAGCGGGGCGACTGGCCTTGCCCCCCCTTTGGCACTTACCAGCCAAAGCCAGAGATGACCCATTTCCCAAGCGAGAGGGTGCCGAGGCCTCCACGAGGCTGTGCTCCGGGACGGAGCTCCTCTTTGGTCAGCGCGTGGCGACCTGCATCCTTGCCGGCGGCTGCTGCGAGCTATGAGGAAGCTTCTCCTCCCTGAAACTGAGGAGATCACGCAACAAAATGTTCCCAGTCACCTGCCAGAGCAGCTGGCTGTCACACAGCCAAGGAGGACAGGCAGTCGAACAAGATCTGGCTTCTAGAGGGAACCCTTCGTGGCGCAGCTTGCAAGGACTCGGGCAAAACCAGAATCCCCATGCTTGGACGGGGTTAGGAGTTGACGCTCCTGCTCTGTCCCGTCTTCCAGGAAAGGCTGGAGCTAGGACAGGCACAGTGGCAAAAACCAGCCTTCCCGAGGCCCCATCTTCTCCAGCCGCCCACAGCAGGGCTTGGAGCAGATGGCCTCTGGTGTCCCCCCCGGCTGCCCCACGCTCTTGACCAGGCTCGGTGGGTGAGGGCAAAGTGTCTCTGTTCAGCAGCACCCAACCCTCGGTGCGTAGGAGTAACTCTGTGAGCGACCTGGTCACCCACTTCGATGCGAAGTAGTCACTTTGGAGCAAGGGGATCTTAACTTCTCCATCGCTCCTATGCTGCTGTAGCTGATTTATGGTGCTTTGAGGCACTCCAGTCAATGGTACTTTGTGGTACTCGGTGATTAATGTGCTATAATTATCCAGGAAAATCGCCATCACAGCTCTGGAGGCTGTATATGCCACTGTCCAGGGAGGCACTTCCCAAGAAACAGAGCAGGACCCGTGGGACACAACAGCACTCGCCCATACCCTCCATTTTTGTGGCCTGGGCTAGACAGAATCAGGCAGGCGCCACCTCAGAAAAAAACATCTGTTTAAAATAATTGTCCGTGACTCCTTCACTTCTTCCTTGCTCTCCTGCTAGCCTTTTTTTCTCACTTTCATCATGCCCTTGAGAATGCCCCACACACACGCAGGGAAGGGTCCTCCCTGTTTCCTCATCCAGGTGACAGGGCTCCTCCATCTCCCTTCCACCTGAGGAGACGGAGGAAGCCAGGTAATGCCACACATCCAACCTAGCCTCTCTCCTCTTCCTGGGACATGGAAATCACCTCCTACAGCACCCCAGTAATAAAGCAGGAGGTCACAATTCAATGGCAGAAGAGAGGTAGCTATCCCCGGAGGTCCAAGACTTGATTAGCTTGAATGTGCCTGATGCAGTGTGTATAAGTACCTCAATAATAAGTACCTGCCTGATGCAGTGTGTATAAGTACCTCAAGGGAGGCAGTGAGGAGGATGGGGCTGTCCTCTTTTCAGTGGTGGTCACCGACAGAACAAAAGGAAATGGCCACAAACTGAAGCATCAAAAGTTCCGCAGGAACTTAAGGAAAAAATTCCTGACAATGAGGGTGACAGAGCCCTGGCACAGGCTGCCCAGAGAGGTTGTGGAGTCTCCTTCTCTGGAGATCTTCAAGACCCGCTTGGATGCAGTCCTGTGCCACGTGCTCCAGGTGGCCCTGCGTGTGCAGGAGGGTTGGACTAGATGACCTCTAGAGGTCCCTTCCAACCTGAGGCATTCTATGATTCTATGATTCTATGCCACATCGCATCGCATGGCACTTTTCTGGCAGGGCCCTGGTGCCTGGAGCAAGTAAGTGCCAAGAGCAGAAGGAAATCACCTCTATGCCGATCGCACCCCACAGCAGAGCCCTTCGGGAGGCCAGTCCTGCTGCGGCAAAGCGCCAGTCTCGCACCCCCCCGCGCCCTCGCGCTGAGGCAAGAGCCCTGTGACACAGGCACCAACTGGGCACAGAAGAGCCCGTCCTTCCCGCCGGCACCGCCGCTCTGCAGGGCGCTATTGCTGCGGCTGCTCTGGAAAACACCCCACCGAGCCGCCAGCCACAGGAGCTGCTCGGAGGGGCAGGAAAAGCCACAGCAAGCAAAGCCACGGCAAGCCCGCGGGTAGCAGGGACCTGCGAGAACGCCAGGGAGGCTGCTCGCTGCTTCCGCAGGCGCCGCTCGCGGGACGTGGCTAGCTCGTCACCTGTCCCGAGCGCATCCCTAGGCGGCCCTTCTTGCAGGAGAAAGACTGTCTTTTTCTCACTGTCTTTCAAGTAGTTGTGAGACAGGGAGGAGGTGGTGAGGGGGACCTGGGGCACTGTGGTGGCTCTGGCCAGGCGGGCGCAGTGCAAGCGCTGCTCCCTCGCGGGACCTAGCCCCGCGTGACCCCCGCACCCCCACCCCGTGACAGCAGCGGCGGCGCCGGGGCCGTCCCGGGCTCGGCGGTGAAGGGAAGGCTGGTGCCATGAGATGGAGCTGCTGCTCTGGGAAAAGCTGCTCCGAGCGGCCGCCGGCTGCCTCTCCCCTCCTTGCCGCAGCCCGTGAGCTGCCCGCGCGCCCCGCGCTCGGCCCCATGGCAGCGCCCCGCAGTGTCTCACGCAGCGCCCGGCGCTTCAGCGTGAGGCGAGCGGAGACTCGGAGACGGGCGCGTGCACAGGTCGCCCCGCGGAGCGGCCGTCGCCTCACACAGCAACTATCACCTCGTGGAGCGACCGTCACCTCGCGGAGCAGCCGTCGCCTCGCGGAGCAGCCGTTGCCTCACGGGGCGGCCGCCACTGTGCACATCCCGCCCTCAGCGTGGGCCCGCGCGCCGCGGCGCCTGCCTGTGTCCCCACACACCGTCCCACCGTGTGTTTTAAGAGCAACAAAATGTGACATTTCGCTGCTGCCGGTAGCTTTCTGGGCAGCGGGGCAGCCGCGCGGGAGCCCAGGGGAGCCGCGCGGGCAGGGGGAGGCTCCTTGGCGGGTGCCGGAGCGGGATGCGGGCGCCGCCGGCCGCTGCCCTCACCCTGTGCCTCTCCCGCAGGCGGCCGGCGCTCGTGGGCGCCTGCACGTGCTGCAGCTGGGGCGCGTGTGAGCGGCAGCCACGGGGCCTCCACGTCCCGCCGCGGCGGCTTGCGGGCTCCGCGGCCGGGACGTCCTCGCTGCCGCATCCCATCAAGAAAATAAGGAATCACCGCGTCACGGAACGCCCAGGAAATGCAACGCCGAAAGCTCTGCACCGTCAGCTTCTCTGTCTTTCCCTAGGCATTATATATTTTAAAAATCTCCCTGGTTCAAATCTTGGAAGTAGATTTGAATTTCCACTTCAGGCACTACGAACCGTTCTCTCGAGATAGTAGCCGATAAAAATCTTTGCTCCGGATACCTCTGTGAAAGTGCAGCCGTTCACAGTCGGCAGCGTTTTCCTAAGAATGCTCTCAATTTTCATATCTCGCTGTATCATCTTAGTTGAATAACCATTATTTTGCCTTAAAAAAAAAAAAAAAAAAGACATGGAGCCTCTTAAGCATCATTCCATTGGAATCCAGATTTTAATCTGCTGCTTCTAACCACTAAGAGAAAAATGTACTGAGACGGTAACTTAACCTGTTTCATTGCTGCAGACTTTTTTCCTGTTAAAAGGGAAGGGAGCCTCGTGACAGGTCTTTCTTGCCACCATTTGATCCAGTGCGTCGTGTATGTACACTTATTTTTTACTCTGCTGCATGCACACGTGCAGCTCCTGTTTGATCTTCCCGAGTGTCTGGTTGCTAAAACCTAAAGCCGGGGCTCTTTCTCAAACTGCTTTTGGACTGTGAACAAATTAGGGGGAAGAAAAGGAGCAAAAATAAAAACACTGTGTTTTGCAAAACAAACAAACAAAAAAGAAATATTTTTTAACCAAAAATCTGTGTTTACCCTAGCAATTTTTTTTTTTGCTTACTGTTGGTCAGCCATTTTCCCCTAAAAGCTGAATTTCTACTGAACCCAGGATGATTTTGATGGCCACAGGAAAATTCCCAGTGTTTTTCTGCACTTTATTAGAATCAGTGTATTTCAGGGGCCACACGAGACTTTTTTATTTTTCTTCTTCCTCAATTTGAAGAGAGCTTATGTGCTTTTTGGAGGGAAAAAACGAATAAAAGGAGCTTTGCACTAAAGCGAGCGGCTGCCCTGTGTTCAGCGCAGACGCTGTGCCCATAATGGCAGGTTACTTGGTGCCTCCTTCCTTTGAGGAGAGCGTGCATTTAATGTGATATAAATGATAAATTTAATTTCTGAAATACATACAACTGCAACAACAGACCAAGGAAGTCTCCCGCTTGTTCTACATGCAACGCTGAAATGTGTTCCTTAGCCATACAGCTATTTTGCTGAATTGCAGCCATATTTCTGTCAGTACAAGTGATGGTCTATATGAGGGATTAATCTGACACCAGACAGTGATTCTTAATCCTTCAGTATATCATAATCTATTTACTTTGCATGCTAAGAGGATTTCAGCTTAAAAATATACAGGAAGTGATACTAGAAATGTACATAAGATCCAGAATACCATTTCCTAAAATCGCAGTTTTTCATAAAATCCTTTTATGGCTTTCTTGGAAAAGTCCTGTCTGTCCCGGAAAAGTGCTGAAAAGGGATTTAACTGGAAATGGGCATATGTTTTTCTTTATCCTCAGCCGTATGACCATTTTCACCCTCCTCCTTCCCTGCAGCTTTTTGTGCTTGAACATAAGACATGAAAGAAAAGCTCTCCCGTACAGCAGGTTCCTTGTTACACCGGGAGATTTTTTATTGACGAATTCAAAACAAGTTTTGAACCAATGTGGGATTTTATGTGCATTAATTACTGCCCCAGTGTATGAGTTAGCAATGACTGGATAATGTAGAGGTCACCACAAGGAAACCCACAAATGACTGGGTGCAGTGATGCCTTATTCAGCTCTAATCATCCATTTTCTTTGCGCCGCAAAGGGTGGCTGAGAATAACTGTAGTGAGGGCCACCAATGTGTGCGTCTCCGCACTCAGGATGTTACAATTTGTGCCTTGGTGCCTGGCCCCAGTGCGGTCGTACTGTGGAGCCTTCCTGCATCCGGGAGAACCCAGGGCGGCCGGAGGCTTCCCGGGATGGACACACGCGCTCCGGAGGAGCAGCTGGCACTGACCAGCTCGCACATTCCTGGAGGGCCATGATGCACCAAGCATAAAGCTGCGGCAACGGCCCAAGCGGGGCATTTTTTGTCCCCATGCAGCCCGGGCTCACGTGCGCAGCAGCACACGCGGTGCTGGCGCCAGGGACACGCTCTACTGCGGCTCCACAACCCGCAATTCCCCCCGGAGACGCTCTGCTCCCTGGAACCCAGAGCCGACGGGACTCGCGGCCAGGCGGCGATGGGAGCCCCGGCCGGGCCCTCCACCCGCGGGAGACCCCGTGGTGCCTGTTTTCTGCTGTTTTCTGCCAAACACGGGAGGAAATAAATACATCCAATACATCCAAATGGCAGATGTTCCCCCTTCTCCTCCAGCACTGGGGCTGTTTGTGGCCCTGACACAGGACAGGGACCCACAGGCAGCTCCCAGGTTGTGCCCCACTTCGGGTGCTCAGCGCAGCAGCCCCAAGTCTGACAGTCAAATAGGCAGTAAAGGGAAAACCCAGAATCAGCGTGGGTGCTGCTGGGGGCACCGGGTGCTCAAACACGGGTGCTCATCCCCCTGCCATGTGCAGCGCCCAGCCCATGCAGGCACAGCAGCCCCGCAACACACATGCACGTGTATGTATGCACATGTGTATGCGCATACATGGATGTATGTGTGCAGATACGCATGCATCTCCCCTTGCCCTTCGCTGCTTCCTGCTGCCCGCAGTGCTGGCACCCACACGGACCCTGCAGAGCGCTGCAACACGCAGTTAGGAGCTGCTGGGCAGGGGCTGGAAGGGCTTTGGACAAAGGGGACAGGAGATTGTAGTAGTGCCCCTCATTTGAGCACCCACAAACTCATTGCACAGCCCTGCCCTGCACTCCCAGGGGATGTAAGGAGGGCAGTACAGCACCATGTTGAGCAGTGCGCCCTCCCCCCCCCTCACTTTACCAGGGATGGGGCGCCCCTACAGGTCGGGGGGGGGGGGGAAAGGGGTGGTGCTCCTGGCAGTGGCAGCAGCCCCTCAACCTCCCACCCAAACCCCGGGTCTGGGCAGACAACAACAAAACTGCTCCCCGCCCCCCCCCACCCCAAAACAAACCAAAACCCCTGCTTTTTTTTTTTTTCTTCCATCTTTTATTTTTTTAAGTTTTTTTTCTCCTCCTAAAAGTTCTTTTTTGGGGGTTTTGCAAAGTGGCTGCAGCATCGGCTGCACCGCCCTCCCCTCCTCACTGAGTCAGGCTGATCCCGCTCCAGGGCCGCGCGGGCACTGCCAGGGAGGGAGGCTGCACACAGGACCGCGACTCCTCCCTCGGCACCTTTAAGGGGATGGTGGTGGGGGGAGAAATAAAAATAAAAAGATTTTTTTTTTTCCTTTAAAAGTTCCATTTGTTGCTTGTTCGATCTAGATAAATGTCAACCCAGTAGCATCAACTAAAAATAAGAGCGGTCACTGGAACGGACCGAGTATTTACACAGTTCCCACCACTTCCAGCGGCAGGAGGCGACACAGTCCGGTGGGGAGGCCCATGGGAGTGGGACCCGCGCCCAGGGGAGGCGGCAGGGCCAGGCCAGGTCTCCTTCATTCCTTAGTTTTTCCTTTTTGTTCTTTTTTTTGTTCAAGTCCTCTTCTGTTTCATTTAAAAAAATAATAACACCACCGGAGGGGACAATCCTGGGGCACGGGGCAGCAAATAAATATCAGTCGAGAAGGACGGGCAGGATCCCGGCGCGGTGGCACCAGGGTGAGCGCGGTGGCACCAGGGTGAGGGCTGGCGCCACGCTGGGTACCGCAGCGGGTAACGAAGAGGAGGGGAGCGAGCAGGGAGGAAGGAGCGGGGCTGCACGGTGCCGTTGGGGGGACCAGCCCCTCACAAGACCTGGAAGCGCCAGGACGCCTGGTCCTTGTAGTCGAGGCAGTCGGGGGAGTTGAAGTTGAGCTTCCAAGAGGCGGCGGCGGCAGGTTCCTTGTAGTCCAGGCAGTCGGAGGAGTTGAAGGGGAGGCCGGCGCCGCCGTAGCCCTGGTGGTGATGGTGGTGGTGATGGTGGCCCGAGCTCTGGCTTAGCGGGTGGTGGTGGTGGTGGTGATGGTGGCCCGACATAGACGAGGGCCCCATGGGGCTCAGCTGGTGCGGGTGGTGGTGTGAGTGCATGGGTGCCAGGTAGGAGCCGCAATCCACGCCGCCGAAGTAGGAGGAGGACGGAGGCGCAGGGTAGCCCTGCCCGTAGCCCCCGCCTTGGCCATAGGACACGGGGTAGGTGGCTGAGGAGGCACCGGTCACCGTGCGCTGCATGCAGGAGGCGCCGCCGGGCGGCAGCGGCTCAGGCACCGTCACGGCCGAGGGCGCCGAGCCCGGTGAGATGGAGGCCGGGCTCCAGATGGACGAGGCCGGGGTGCTGAGCGAGGCGGCAGCGGCGGCCGACCCCGCTGGGGTGCCCAGAGCTGCGCCGGGACCCGATGAGTTGGAGCTGGACGAGGAGGAGGAGGTTGAGCTGGAGGCGGCTGGCGGCGTGAACTGCCCGCTGCTCTCTGAGCCCGAGCTCTCGCGCGCGGGTGACGACTTCTTCTTGGCCGGGCGGCTCTTGGCCGCGCCGCCGCTCTGCTGCTGCTGCCGGCACTTGGCCCGGCGATTCTTGAACCAGACCTGGCGCGGGGGGCAGAGGGAGCAGCCGTGAGCCTTGGGGTGTCCTGGTGCTGTCCCCGGCACGGGCAGCAGCACCACCCCCCACCCGACGCCGGCCCCGCAGGTACCTGGACACGCGACTCGGGCAGGTTGATCTTGAGGGCCACCTCCTCGCGCATGAAGATGTCAGGGTAGCGGGTCTTGGCGAAGAGTGCCTCGAGCACGTCCAGCTGTGAGCGCGTGAAGGTCGTGCGCTCCCGCCGCTGCTTCCGCGGCGTGGCTGCAGCACGGGGCAGCGCGTTACACCTCGGCTTCCTGAGCTCCCCGCGGCAACCAGGCGCGCGCCCCACCGAGCCCCGGGCTGCTTCCGTTGTGCTGAAATAAGCCCTGTCCCACCCCTTCTTAAATAAGGATAAATAAAAATAAAATTTCCCGTTTCTCCTTAACCCCCCGACAGGGCTGGAAGTGCCCCAGGGAAGGGGGAATCCGGGCGCCCTCCCGCCCCAGCACTCGCCCACTCACCCGGGTAGCCCACGGAGGGATGCAGCAGGTCCATGGCGGGGCCCGTCAGCCCCAGTCCATTCATGCTGTAAGGGGGCTGTTTGAGGTAAGACATCATGCTAAAAGCCGGGCAGGGGTCCTCCACGGTACGACGGCAAAAAGGAAAAAATACAAACAAACAAACAAAAAAGAAAAACAAGCAAAAAAAAAGGAAAAAACAATAAAAAGAAAAAAAGTACAAAAATAGATTAAAAAAAAAGAAAACGAAAAACTAGGGGGAAAGATATGGGGAAGTGGAAAAAAACAACAGGCTGAACCCCCAGAAATACCCCAAACACAGGGGCAAAAGAAAACAACCAAAACAGCTGCAGCAATTAAAAAAGGAGCGAACGGAGCCGGTGCCGACAGAGTTTCCTTTCGTTCTGCCCCGCTGCCGCCGCCGAGTCTTCAAGCGAGCGCCGGGGGAAAAAAAAACAAATGATGATAACGATAATAATTTAAAAAATAAAAGAGAAGGGGAATAAAAAAAAAGGAGGGAAAAAAAAAAAAAAAGGGCAGCAGAACGGCGGGATCTCTTCGGGGCACGGAGACGAGGCCGCAGCGTCTGGGGAGAGAGCGCGGAGCAGCGTGAGGGCTCCTCTGCTCTCCGCGCCCGCGCAGCGCTCCGGCCGCCCCGCCGGCTGCACGGGACG